>OW240913.1:201202834-201289956 GCA_933207985.1 Pelobates cultripes | reverse complement strand
ATGACCAGGTGTACACAAGCAAGTCAAAACACACACTTGAAGAGAAGATGGGAAGAGACTGTATGCTAAATAAGTTCATAAATAATGTCATTAACAAATACAAATGTGCATATTAGCTATGAATTCCTTTTCTCGTTTGTGTTTTGTACAGTTCTGTTAATGAATTAATCTATAATGAAAATCCAGTGTGAAATTTTAAATAGCTGCTTGTAAATCCCTTTTGGGAAAATTAGTAACTCTCTACTTTATTAAATTCTGGCTTCCACATTGTGTTGTCACATTTCTATCTTCCTTCATATCAGAACATATTTTACCAATCCTCAACTTTTTTGACCCACAACTTTTATTCATAGTCCAGTATTCTCTTCCTTATACTGCAATACCACACAAGCAGATGGTACACAAATGTAAGAGTCACTTCCTCTCTTCAAACTCCCTGTTCTACTCTTTGCCTCTTCTATTTTGAATAGCTTTGGTACTGTCTCCTGTATTGTCCTACTGTAATCTACTTTTTTTCTGATTTCACTTTTTGTTTTAAAGCTTTTGACACTTGTATCACATCAAATGTGCTAAAATCTAATTTAAACTTATAAACACTATAGTTTATATTCCAGAATATATTGTTAAATAATGTGTGTGTGTGTGTATATATATATATATATATATATCATAAATGTGCTTGGCACACCGCTACCAAAAAACTGAAATAGTTCCCTTGCCTGGGTGCAAAACCCGTGTTGAATATGTAAAAAACGAAAGAAGGGTGCACTCCAAGGTCTTCAAAAACAAACTTTGTATTGAATCCAGTTTCAATCCAGATCTTGATAAAGACCCTATTGGGTTAAAACGTCGATTTTGTTCTCACAGATGATTGACTTGATTTGAAACAAGTGATCAGCAGTCTATGGGTGAGTCTGCCCATAGAGAAGATCTGTTGTCCCAGCATTCATGCACAACAGGATAGAAGGCTGCCCATACACTGTGGATATGCTTGCATGACCATAAAGTAAGACTATTGTGTTAGGAATACAAATATTAGCTTGCAATGGCAGTCCCTTTTTGCAATCTAATGGGAGTTCTAAGTGGTATTTTCTAGTTTCACTGATTGAGCTTGGTTACATAACATCACATTTTTGTAACATCTAATCAACTATACTAGGTGGCTACTACTTAGATACAGAGTATCTGTCTCTCTTATGGGAGGTTTAGTTAAAAGAGGAGATTTATTCATATTCTCTCCTTCCTCCGTTTGTTCCTAGTTTACTTCCAATATAGGAATATTTTTAGTATTTATAATGCAGCTACACTCTATATATCTCTCTAAATCAGATCTCATAATCCAATAGGAATATTTTACTAACCACAGTAGCTTTTTCAAGCAATCACGTTTGTAGAGCACACTATTTTTGGTGGGTTGTTTATATCGGTTTTATTTCAATTCATAAAGTCTGCATTTTACCTTGCTATAGTGGCTTCAATTAATGGTAATCTCTTGGAAAATTACCACTTTGCTGGGTCTTTCTTAAACTCTCTTTCTTTATAGTCTCAGTTAGGGTTACCCCCTGTTGAGATTACTTTAAGTAACCAATTTCGGAGACTCCCACATATAATGTCTGTGGAGGAATCTCCCCTATTTGTATTTACCACATTTGTACACAAAGATATGTAATCTTACATTCTCTTTAAATGCAAGTGTGTGGCTGCAGTTTACTGCACATTTTGGAGTGTAGAAATAAAAGTAGTAAAATAGGGTGGTGCTATGGCGCTTGTTCAACCACTTTTAAAAATTGTAAATTAAATTACTCTTGCTGATCACCCTTTTTCAAATGCCCTTTATTGTAGTGGTGTTGGCCTAACTGGCTGAGTCTTGCAGGGTGGCTCTGTCTTCTACTTCCACACATTCAGTTGGTAAAAAAAAAAAAGGCATTTGATAAGTCAGATTTTTTTCCACAGTGTGTTTTTTTTTCTAGTTCTTGTCAAAAACAGATTATTTAATTTGCAGTGTGCTTCTGTGCTACTGCTGGTTTTATGGATATTGTAAGCTTCTTTCCTCAGTAATATACAAATAAGATTGTGGCTGCAGTTTGCTGCACAAGTGAATCCTGCCTACACTGAGTGTGGCAGTAGTAGTGTTGCAAGCATGGTACAGCATCGTTGACGATGAAGAGTTAGTTTGCAAAGCCATTGTTTTCTTTAACTGTGTCCTGTGCAAATTTAACTAACTGTTTAGTCAAACAAAATAACTTTACATTAGTAGTAAATCCACCAAGCTGCAACCACAAACATAAGACAGAGTGAAACCACTACAATGACAGGCATTTTAGGAAAGGGGAGCAACAGCAGCAGCAGAGGCACCTCCTCTGCTATTACCACCCTTAGGCAGAGCAGAGGGATGTTGTCAGTAGTGCCAGTCATCGACAGAGTTACTTTCAACAGAGACATTTGGACTCCTCATCATCCCAGGGACGTGTCCACCTGTAAATGATCTTGAGCATGTCAGATATGAGACTTTGGCCAGAGTTAACATTAGGTTATTTATTGCTGAGTTTGTACATAATGGAATAACTAGAAACCCTATAACTGAAATTATAGGGAGAAGGTAAATAAGAACCTATAAACTGAGTTATAGGTGAGAAGGTAAAATAGAAACAGAGGTCTAGGCAAAATGCCCCAGACAGGTTATAAAACAGGATATAAATAATTAGTAGAAAATCTATAGATGAAAGTAAGATAGTTTAGAGAAACAAGTAAAACAAAACAGTACAAAAAGGTTTAAGCAATAACAGGTAAAGTAGACTTTAGTGAATCAGCCCCCTGCTGAAATTAGTACTGATAACTTAGGAAAATAACACCTTGCAAAAGTAGTTTGTAGCTAAGTCCAGATTGGTGTTATACAGGTAGGTATAGAGCAGATAGGTTGTATGGATCAGGTAGGCAAGATAAAGCTGGATTGTTGAGTAGTTCAAGCTGGTATGGAGCTGGTTGGAATCAAAAGGAAGATAATAAAGAAGGTAAGTCCGTCAGTATGATTGCAGGAGCCAGGATCTGAAGTCTTTCAGGCAAACCAACAACTTCAATGTAAAGGCACTGTCTTGAGCAGGGTGTAGCTTTTTGTAGGAATGTCATTAGTTCGGGCAGGTGAGGCTGATGAAGGAGAGTTCAGAGTTAGTGGTTAGGGAAGCCACTAGTGGTGGAGAGCAGGTATTGTAGTACAATAAAGAATAAATTAAACATAAACTTAGTTGTCAGCATAGGATCCTGACACCATCAGCCCACTCTTGAAAATTTGTTGGATTTCCTTTTAAGGCCAGGTCAAAACTGCGGGCTAACAAAATCAGCCACCTGAATGCCTAGATTTTGCTCCTACTAGCCAGCATTCATTTACTTGGCAGCACACTGGTGGCAGCTCATTTTGCCTGGGTATGGTGGTGATAGTGAAAAAGATCCTACCTTACTGCAAACCATACTTTAGGGTTGCAGGATGATTGCCAGGCATATTCACTGTAGAGAGGGTTATCCAATTCTTGAGGCAGGAGGAAGAGAAGAGAAGGCCAACCATACAATGTCTACAACAGGATGCCATCAAACTGTGGAATTCCACTTTAAACATGGTATAATGAAGTTTGGAACGATAGAGGGCTTCACATCACTACACTGGCGTTGACTTGCTACTGGGATGCAAGGTTTGGGCAATAATAAGTAAGCTATTGTCAGTTCCTATTCCATTTAGGGATTTAACAGAAATTTGAGCCACATTAATGCCAGCTGATAGAGCACTATTTTCTTCCCACAATGAGATGGTCACTGATGTAAAGACTGTATTTTTTGGAAAAGCTTTGTTCTTCTCTTGGTACCTGGGGAAATAATTGCCTACACACATTTTCCATATGATGAGTGAGGTGTTTGTAATGAGGGGAAAAAGTAAACAACACAAACTTTTACTCAAGTAAAGTATAAATTAGAGATCTGTGGAAGCTCATTGCAGCCCAAACAGGGAACCAATATGACAAGATTTCATTTAAGAAATGGTACATCATCCTTAAAGACCATGTGACCATAAAGTAACTAAGAAATCTGTGTTGGGATGAAACTAGACTTATTACTGCTGATTTCTCATCTTCTGTGAGAACCTGAACTTACTCTATATTACAGATTAATTTGGCTCTTTTGGGCCCATTCCATCATGTCTATCATTATAACTAAGACTGCTACCTGTTTCATCAAAACTTTCTGCAAAAATAATCTCAGTTAAAGCAATGTGTAATTGCTAAATTGCTATCCCAATTTGTGGTCAATCAATTCTCTATTTTGTTAATAAGAAGTTTTGATTTTATGGTGAAATAAAATGTAATTTGAAATTCAAATATTAATTTCATAGGCTTCCACCACAGACGCAGTTCATATAAACTGTAGGGCGCTACTTTTTTGTAGACCGAAGGACGGTCACTGACACTGCAGGTGAACAAGCTTTGTTCTTCTTAGGATAAAAAGGGGTGAGTGGGTGGTCAATTGGTCCTTTTGGATAAATCCCCTATTTTGAACTTAAAATGACTTCAACTCCACATTTTTCCTAATACAAGGAAAGGGAAAAGATTACAATCAGTCGTTATAAAAAAGAGTTTTTTCCCTTCCTTATTTTATTTCAGATATATAATAGTCCAGTTATGGCAACTCAGAATTGGCATTGTAAAAATGGCTGATATTGCATAGCCATTAGTTCAGACAATACTATGAACATGTTTGCATGTCAACACAATCATAGGCGGCATTTGTCTGCTGCTGGACTGGCTGCCCAAATGGCTATCCAGAACTTGTTTGGTCCCAGAATTTGACCGAACCGAACAGTGACATGCACTAAATTCTGTCGATCTGAAAACACATTTTTTTTCTCCCAAGTATCTTTGAAGAAACAATATTGTTCTCCATGCCCAAGTCCAACTTTTAAACCTATGTTGTCAATTCACCATTATACATACATAATGTATCCCTATATATCCTCAAATGTTGAAAGGGATTAGAGGACAATATAAATTAAAATCTATAGATAAAAACAGTTTGAAAGTAATTTGAAATTGACAGCAGACATGACCTTTCCTTCATATACTTTATCACCAATGCATAACTGCCATGTGTCCCTATATAGAAGGGAATAGGGATGATTTGTATTTTGGGCCTAAATCTTTTTGTCCCTCTTTTCTATTCTAATGTCCCTCTTTTCTAGGAGCTCCATATTGATGGTATGTCTCAAAGTATAAAAGAGGTCCACAGCAATAACACACCGTAATGTGTCTTAAAATATAATAAATGTGTTTAGAAATCTGTCTGTGTAAATAGTATACAATGTTTTTGTTCTAAATTACATTCTAGTTCCACAAGTGAATATTAGTAAGCGGCAGTCTCACCCACTTACAGTCACTTACAAACTTAAAATTAAAGATTGTCAGTTTAAAATGTTTTTGGTATGCAATTGATGATGTAACTGCTTTATTTTATTTTGCTAAAAATAATTACCTTCCTAAACCAAATTCATATTCCTCTCTAAATATCATGGGACAAGAATATCAAGACAAACCACATATTGTGTTAACCCATCAAAAATATAAACTTTTTCTTCTGATTTAGTGCCCCTACAGTAGTGATTGTGGTTCCACAAATGCATATAAAAATGTGCCCCTCACCCTTCCTTCACTGTATGAGTGGCATTAAAGGACATGTGCCAGCACTTTCCCACTGGAAAAAAAAATCCATGACAAATGATTTTAAGGAGTGGGATAACATTTATAATTATGATGTTTTTCAATCTAACTTTATATCTCTTATATTTATTCATTAAAGTATTAATATTAGGTTAAAACAATCACTCATTGGACCCCAAGATCAATAAAGTAATGGGTCAATGAGGATAGTACCAGACTATCCTGGGCATGGATCTTATGAGTAGGATGACAAAAAAAAAAAAAGGAAAGAAAAATAAATGGAGAAAAAAAACAAAAAATTAAGGCAACAATCTCCTAAAAACAAAAGGCACATCTAAAGTTAGTACTATAAAGTCGAATGTTAACTCTCAATATTCCCAGCCAGAAGAAAACACACTCTATAGGCAAACTAAATTAAAATGACATTGTGCAATCTAATAGCCTGTTTAGATTTAGGTGAGCCCCAGAGTTTATAAAACCTAGATAGAAATAATAGGTGAATACCTAAGTGGAATAAAAAAAACAATATATATCAAAAAGCCCCTTTTGTCCTAAAATTTAAACTTTAAATTAATTTTTATTTTCAGGCAACTCACACTTTAGTAGATAACTTTTCTATAGTCCACTATCACCATGGAAACCAGATGTATGTTCCTGCTAATTGCTCAAAATGTATGCCTTTTCCCATGAATTGAACTTTATGCATAACCACCGTAACTGACAATAGTTTTGTATGTTATCTAGATACTAACATTTTTAGGTTGCATGACCATAAAAATATGTGGGGTAGATATAATCGTAAAAAAATGACCTTTCTCGGAAAAACTTCAAACGTGCACCATATATATATATATATATATATATATATATATATATATGTTTCCTAACTCAGTAGGGATATTGGTAAAATCTAGATCAATTCCATGTCACAGACAGTGTGGATAAACTTCACAGCAGCAGCTGTAAATTTTCAGTGGATTTATCTAACCACAAATATATAGAAGTGGGGAAACCAAGCTATATTAAACTGTGCAAGATGCTGCTACCATTTCGGCAACATCCTGTAATTAATTTATTATGACAGGTCTGGCAAACTGAAACACCCAGTTTTCTTGCGACAGACAGTTATGCTATAGCTGTGTGGAAACTCACAGCTAACATTAACTTTACTGATAGTAAATGATAGTGTAAGAATGAAAATCAATGCACACACATTTTACACCAATGAGGTATATTTGGTCAAACCAAAATGAATAAATAGTGTATAATAGTGTATAATAAACAAACTATGCAATTATTTTGTTTAAAAAAATATTATATATGCATATAGTGTTTGAAAATGAGTGGTTCTGGTAAGCAATGTAGTTCTATATAACAGTTCTTTATTAGAGGCTGTATTGAAAAATATGTGTAACTGTCCTTAACTAGTGGTTCTGTGAAACAAAATTCTAATCTTCAACCATCCCTAGCTAGCTCTTCATTATAATTTAGTCAATATGCCTATCTCTACTCATCCACAACTTTCATAACTGTCAGCTTTCTAAATGTCCAGCCAACCGCTTAGTCTTGGCCTTTCACAGTGACTCCTCTTGCTTCTGCTTGACATCGCTCTGTGCAACACAGGCAAATTATAGTTCACAGTGTGCGCAATGAAGGACTAAACAGCAATGGATAATTCACAGTGTGACTAAATCATTGAGAATTGCAGCACTAAACAGCAGCAGTAACATGTATATTGCAGCAATATACCATGGTAGATAGATCACAGCTATACAATGTTGATGGGAGTCACACTTATTCCTCTCTCCCCACATAACGCTGGTGTAACCGAGTGGACCTTGAATGAAACACCAGCAGAGTATGTATTTTCTGTAGTTCCTTTATTTCCTCATGGTAATTTACAAATCAAATGTCACAACTCTAAAAATATATACAGTAACTTAAATTAAAATAACACTCTCACTGTTATCCATGTATCACTAAACAGAAGAGAAAAATAAGAGATTAAACATAAACCCCAGCTTCTGAGAGCTGTCACTGCCCTGATAAAGATTCTTAAAATGCATCTCCTGTGTCTGTGTATGGTGTCTGTGTATGTGTGCATCTTTTAAGCCCCAGTAACTACTAAAGCAGGTACTAATTAGCTACATTACAACAGACAGACTCCTTCAAAACAACCCTTTAATTGGGAACCCATTGTAGACACCATTACATACCTCCACGCGTACAGTTCCCCTGGGAAGACTCTACCACGCCAATCACATCCAATGCCTAGAGAGGAAATCTGCTTTGAGGTACTCCCTCCAAGGATGATGCCAGACACTGAAGGAGTACATTTGTAATTCCAAATACCACCTAAGTTGCACTTTTTTGGATTCAGTCACAAGTGCAAAGTGCCTGCCAAATCAAAAGCCCATTTTATCACTAAACATTCTTTCTCTGTAATCACATAATTCTTCTCTCTGAGAAGCAGTTTCCTTCTTAAATAGAGAATGGGAGGTTCTTCCCCATCAATCTCCTGAGATAAAACGGCACCTAAGTCCACCTCTGGGGCATCTGTATACAGTATAAACACCCTATCAACGTCAGGGCTGCACAACACAGACTGATCACACGGCCTATGCTTCAGTTTTGTAAATGCCTTTTTGGCATAGCTAGGAGTCCAAACCAATGTCATAATATTCTTGGCTTTACCCAGCCTGTTCAACATTTCATCAACCTGGGGCATAGTATAGGCATCACGTTTGGATGTTACATTCACCTTCCTAAAATCAATGCAAATACTGACTGAGCCATCTGGTTAAAGGACCACTATAGGCACCCAGACCACTTCAGCTTAATGAAGTGGTCTGGGTGCCTGGTCCAGCTATAGTTAACCCTTTTTTTAATAAACATAGCAGTTTCAGAGAAACTGCTATGTTTATAATAGGGTTAATCCAGCCTCTAGTGGCTGTCTCATTGACAGCCGCTAGAGGCGCTTGCGTGCTTCTCACTGTGAAAATCACAGTGAGAAGACGCCAGTGTCCATAGGAAAGCATTGTAAATGCTTTCCTATGAACTGGCTGAATGCGCGCGCGGCTCATGCCGCGCATGCGTATTCAGCCGATGACGTCGCTATGAAGGAGGAGAGGAGGAGGAGAGCTCCCCGCCCAGCGCTGGAGAAAGGTGAGATTTTAACCCCTTCCTCTCCCCAGAGCCCTGCGGGAGGGGGACCCTGAGGGTGGGGGCACCCTCAGGGCACTATAGTGCCAGGAAAACAAGTATGTTTTCCTGGCACTATAGTGGTCCTTTAAGGTACAAGAACTATTGGGCTGCACCACTCACTAGTTTCACTATGCTTACTATTTCTTCTCGTACTACCTTTCAAAGTTTGTCTGGTATCAGGTAAGACTTCAATCTAACAATCTTTTAAAAATTTAAAAAATTCTCTATTTTTGTTGTGCAAGTTTCAACAACAAGCCTGTGTTGCCACAACAGCAGTCACAAGCATAACATCATCGTACATTTTCAAACATGGCAAGTAGAAGATCTGCACAATTTTATAATTTGAAGCAGAAATGGTAGGCATAGCTTAGTTTTTAAAGTATATGACATAGGAACATGCTTGGTCCATATATGCTTAGATTCAGTACTGACATGTTAACATTAGAAAGAACAGGTGATGGTCGCTAAACTGAACTAAAACGTTGCAAAGTATGAGCGATTAAAGAGTTAGAGTTTAGTGTTAACTTGCTAGCCAGTTAAACCACCAAAAGCTATGTAACTTAGCTCGCTGAGTTTGAGGACACATTAAAGTGAGTGGTGGGGCTGTACTGGGTAGGAGTAGTGGGATATTTGGTACATTTATCCCATACCCATAGCATATCTATATGCATGCTTAAATAGTAGTTATGCTTAGGACTAATGTATATTGCATAGTATTTTTTTTTTTTTTTAATTCTTTATTTTATTTGTGCTTAGCATGAACAATCATGTTTGCACTGCCACGATAGCTGGTGCAAGCAAGTACGGAAACATACATTAACATAGGTATGGCATTGAAATACATAGCACATTTTTCTTTATATTCAAGATAGGAAACAAGTTAGAGGTTAAACATTGAATCATGGTTGCATAGAAGATCTGCCTGTCTTGATATTTAGTAAAAGAGTAAACTGGTCAATCATGCAGCCTATGGGGATTAACATGCTAGCTGAACATAGCTGAGATTTGCTTGGTACATAAGGTCACATCACTGCATTATCTGAGCATATTATTACCGTGCTGCATCAGGGGCTAACAGATTGCATACGTGCAGTACAGTTATATTTGCCTGAGTAGGTTAATTGTAAATCTGTTTAAACATATTAGCTAAGTTAACAGGGTGGAGAGATGGAAGTGCAGGCTAAAATTAAACTCATAGTTAAAATAGATTGTGTGAAAGAGACAGGTTTGCTAGGCAAGATGGCATGGTTAGTGTTGCATAAAAAAGAAAAAGGAAAAAAAAGTCATGCCACCGTGGTTAAAGAACCCTGTGTCCCCGTACAGAGACTCCTCTCCCTCATGAGAGGTGGACGTGATCCTGAATGTTGTTCAGGAGACAGAAAGTAGGCTGCCCCAGTCCCTGTGCAGAGAGTAGCCAACTCCCATCACTGGCAGGTCACAGTTCAGTGTTTCTCCGCTCCTTCTGTGTATATTGAAGCTGTGGTGTAGCGTGTCGGTCGGTATCAGCCGGCCGCAGTTGGGAGCTGGGTATGTGTGAGGTCTTCATAGTGCTCTGCTGCCGTCGTGCATGTGGCTCGGCTTCACAGGATCGTGTCAGCTTGCAGCATGAATACCTTTCGGTCCGCTTTGCCAGTCAGCTGGTCTCCACTCAAGGTCCTTGGTGTCGATTGGAGCACTCCAGGCCGGGTCTCAGGATAGGTAGGTTGCTCAGATGATTTCTCCCTGAGTAGCCCGCGGTGAGCGCCAAGAGCCCCAAGGAGGGGCCTCTCTCTCCGGTCAGGCCCAGCCGCCATCTTAAATGATGTTTCCGCAGTGAAGTCTCCGATTGGGTTAGAGCCCCAGGGTAGGCCGGGATGACCCCCACCGGCCCAGAGGGGGGGAAGCAGGGCCATCACCCCACTGAGTTAGGGGACCCCCATGTTGCAGCCAGGCAGGATAGCAGGGCGGCGGCCGTCCACCCTACTCACCACCCGGACAGGCTTGACTAGGCCTCGGTCTTAGAGCTCCGCGTTCTCCCCAAAAGGGGGGCTCAGAATCGGTTCACTGACTGCTCCCCAGTACTAGCACTTCATAGTGCAGTCATCTGTCGTGACTCAGCGCCAGAAGTTGCGATTTTGGGACCAATTTGCCTGAGAATGGCAGGAGCTGTTGTGCCATGCGTCTGCTCTGCTTGGCGGTCCGGCCCCGCCCCCTATTGCATAGTATTTTTAAGAAAACATGATGTCAAGCCATAACAGAATAAACTAACATGTCTTAATGAACGGTATATGCTATCCTCAGAGCAGATGAATAGGCAAGACATGGTGAGTGTAAGAGAGTGAGCTTAGGCTACATTAATGACACAAGATTTGTGATACCATTGGGATGTCATTAGAGTATTCAAGTAACAGGAGATAAAGGGTAGAGGCATCAAGAACAGTATTAAGCAAGCTGGTATCATCTTAACATGTATAAGCCACCATGCTGTGTCACCCAGTGCCACATGCAGGCCACAGGCGAGAGTCCAATAAACAACAGAAATAAACTACGGGGTGAGTGCACCATATCTCCACCACGGGAAAGCCTGGCTGGATGTGAGGAGATGGTTATCTGAGCGTCTTTCTAGCTTTTCAGCCGATGCCCGCCAAAGGTAAAGTGTAGTCCCAGATAATGGAGTGAGTTGGTAGGCTCTGCAGCAGGGGTGCTGTCAATCCAGTGCTCACATGGTAGGGCATTCTTCTGGGTTCCTTCTGCCTCCCTCAGGCTGAGTCTTGCTTGGGTCTCTCTCCGCCGGTCTTGTGTGCACCGCGTTCCACTGCTGACCCGCTCACTGTACCAGCACGGCTCTCTCCTCCACGTGTGTTGCTTAGCATTCCGCCGCCATCTTGAGGTTTTGGTCCTGGAACTCGGTGCTTGGAAGCAGTGCCTTGTGAGACTCTCAGTCCAGGAGGGCAGGTGACAAGGTGAGCTTGCAGGCTTGAGTCTTGAGGGGGTATCACCATCTCTGGTGTGGTGTGCTTCTGTTGTGGTTGCAGTTTAGACAGGGAGGCTTTCCTGCGCTGGTGTAGCTTGAGCCAGAACCTCTGGAAAATCTTGTCTAGTCGTTGCATGGTATGTTTAAGCGATCCAGCATGAGGGCCATCCGCCATTTTGCGTGAGAGTAGGCGTTGGGGCGCCGCTCTGGGGGCAAGTGCAGCAGGAGTAGCATGATAGTGGACTGGGATATCCTCCGCCAGCCCGGGGGGGAGGGGTGAAGAGGGCACTGGTTCAACAGGCGCAGTTGTGAGCAGAGGATCGTCCACCTCCTCCGCCCAGAGCTTGCCAGTAGGCCTCCGAGGCAAACCTTCCCGATGCCAGGATTTAGTGCTTACCCAAAGGGAGCTTTTGATGAGTTGTAGTTTCCCGTTGTATATAGCTGGGTTACAGGCTTAACCCCTTAAGGACCAAACTTCTGGAATAAAAGGGAATCATGACATGTCACACATGTCATGTGTCCTTAAGGGGTTAAATTAGTGTAGGTTTCAATTTATTTGGCTTATATTTAGGTTTTCTTTGAGGAGCTCCAGCAACATGCATCTACCTCGCTCAGCGTTCAAGCCCCCCCCCCAATCTAACAATCTTATCACTTTTCGTGTTTATGTGATGCACTTAGTTTTTCACACATGGCTTCTCCATTTTGGCTTTATTTAAATAAGTCATGATGCGGTATAATATGTCATGTGTTGTTGTTCATCTGAGGTTGTATTTGCCTTATTTTAAGCACTGCTAAGGAACATATGATTGTTATTATGTTATGATGTGTAAAACCATAGAATTCAAAGAGGATGTATTTTCTTTTTCTCATGACTGTACCTGCACAATAAAATCTATTCAATAATCTGATAAGAGTTTTCTATCTCCCCAAGTGACCTGCAAGGGAATAGAATGAGAATTAACTGCCTCCTGAACATTTTTGGCACCAATATATGCTCACATAGGTCTCCAGTATAAGGGTGTTTACAAACTCTATGTTACGGTCTATGTAACTCTGGCTGAGTACCTCCTTTACTTCTCAGCTTCCTAGGCTATTTTTGGGCCATCCAAAATCCCCTTGCTGAGTCGAAGTATTCAGTGACATTAGAAGCTCTCAGATGTCTATTGGAAAATAATCTGAGCAACATTCAGAGGAAAAATGTAGCAAGTGATTACAGCAGTGATTATAGCAGTGATTATAGCCTTTACCCCACATCATGAGTTGAGACTACATGTAGAGGCAGGGCTGGCGCATCCTATAGGTGACTTAGGGCGTACCGGCACGGGGGGCGCCAAATTTGAGTAACCTGGTAGGAGGGAAACGTACAGTGCTTCCTCCTACCTGTCACTCCGTGTAGCATGGCCAGGCGGCGTGGACCTCTACAATAACACATAACACATCCCCTATACACATGCACTCCACTCCCTGTGAGCAAACTCATGGGTGGGCCTTGTAGGCATAAGGCTTATGGGCGAGCCTTGTAGGCAAACTCATGGTCAGGCCATGGGGGCCCACACCGTGATCTGTGTAAGGGGCCCAAAAAAATGGAGCTGCTCTCTGTTCGTTGATTTTTGTGAGCACTGCCTCCAGAGAGCCTATTTTTAACACCAGATCAGTGGACCCAGACTGCAGCCTGAGGCCATCATCATCCTCTTGTCCTCATCTGGTGGTAAGTAGACAATCCAGTATATTACGAGTGGCACTAATCTCTAATTTACCTGATATTAAAGTGACACTATAGCCATCAGAACAACTACAGCTTAATGTAGCGGTCCTGGTGTCTATAGCATGTCCCAGTAGGCTTTTTAATGTAAACACACTGCCTTTTCAGAGAAAAGACCCAGCACGGCGTTGGCCCATATGGCAGATCATATGGGTGGGGTGTTGTGATGTCACATGGTGGGCAGAGCATATGGAGGGGGGCGGGAAAAATCCTTGCACCGGCCCTGTGTAGGGGTTAAACAGAACTGACTTTTCTGCAGCTGTGCAGAGATATTTACACACACAGAGGGTCATTTGTATATAATAGGGTAATTACCAGTACATACAATTCCCCATCAAATATTTAAACAAATTCTCATCTCTTTTTGTCCATATAATTTAAACAACCTAAAATGACAAATGCCCCTTGTAAAATTCCCACCCAAGCAAGAGGAACACCTATCCTGCCACCATGGGTCCATGACACTCTGTATAGCAGTTCATCCCATAACATAAAATTAGGAAACTGTCTATGTCCGGGCACATGACCATTCGCAAGAGCCAAACTTTCATATGTTCCCCTTAGTGTGGGGTCATTTTTTTGTGCTTTTCTTACATCCAGACGACTTGTCATTAACTCAGGTATAGGTACCTCTAACAAATCATTATGCTCAGCATCCACTGCCACTTGTCCCCCACTTTTAGCTTCTGAACATGGCAAGTGTTGTGTTCCACGCCCTGTTTTTCTGCCCAGTCTTGATTCTCCAATTTCCTTAGTTTTTTTGATTTATGAACTACAAGAATTTTAGTTCTTGTAGAAACTAAATCGGGGTCTTTAAAAGTAAACATTTTTCCTAATTCTGCATTGCATTCTGCTACCTTCCACAATTCCATATTCCTGACCTGAATGTGGAGGACTTTGCCAAAGTGTACCCAAAATTTGTCAACCACCACCAGATATGGTAATTTCTATGCCACTCCATCAACTACCTAAGATGCATGTCCATCTATCCTAAGGCTGATTTTTGCTGAGGGATAAGATTTTAGATCTACAACCAGGGGGCTGGCGGTGCGGCTGCCCCATGTCTAAAAATGGAGGGGGACGTCGCGAGGAGTAGGCCCAGGATGTGACTGGCTACCTTAGGGCATACCTGAAGTGGGAGTTTATTCACTAAGGCAGAATAGGTACCTGATTAACTGGATGGCAGGTGCCAAGTTTGGCAAAATATACCAGGTAGAAGAGGAGGCAGGTGGTGGTAAGGTAGCACCAATATTCTTCCACTTCGTAACTGCTCCTTCATGCCCATTTGTGATGCTGGAAGCTGGACTATGACATCACTCCACCAGCATCACTAAACAGTGCTAGAGGGAGCTGTTCAGTTCTGAGGATCTCAGCTAATCGAATGCTTTCCCATAAGGAAGCATTGGAAGGCTACTTCGCACATGCAACAAAATGCCACGCTGCGCCAATCAGCATCTCCTCATATTGGGAACATCCAGTGCCTCCATGCAAAGCGTCAAGAAGCTGAACACCTCTAGTGGCTGTATAAGTGACTGCCACTAGAGATGTTTCTAAGCAGTAATGTAAACATTGTGTTTTCTCTGAAAAGGCAGTGTTTATATTAAAATGCCTGCAAAGACATACTATACACACCAGGACAACTACATCAAGCTGTAGTTGTTCTGGTGACTATAGTGTCCCTTTAAGCATCGGTATTTGGGGTGTTATCACAATCAATCTTTACCATTGATGCCCAGAACTGCACACTTCCTACCCCATTTATAAAATGTGAAGGGAGATTGCCTCCTAATGACCTTCTAATACTCCCCAGAAATAGGGGAACATCACAATTAGCACAAATAAAAACAAATGATCAGAGGAATACAGGATTTTATTTTTGCTGTTCTGAAAATACTATGGTCAGTAAGTTAAGCAATTAGTGAGAAAACAATCAAGTGAAATACAGGTTTTTTTTTCTGAATCATTCTGAATATACATCTGTATGGAACATACAATCCATGTATTTCCAATTACTGTAAAACATGACATTGGGAAAAGTTATGTTTATTATGATAAAAAACTCAGTTAGTAGGATTATTCCTGGCCAAATTCAGTGAAGTGGAATATTATATATCTGGCAGCTGGTGCTGACAAGATTGTATGCACAAGTCCGGCAATTAGTTCCTTACACTTTATTGATTGCTCAATTGCTTGATAATGAGTCTCAAACAGCAACATAACAAATCTTTATCCTCGTATCTAGTGTACGGTTACTACAAATTAAACAAAACTACAAATGCAAAGATCTAAAGACATAAAACACAGTAAACAAATGGAAAGAAAAACTACTCATCATAAAAATGTTTTAACATTTTGTTTTACATTTTTGTTGTCATCTCGATTACAGGAGTTGAGTTCAGAGTTTCTTTATTACTGGTATTTTCTTTGAGTTGTGAATTTCATTAGTGCAGAATTGCATTAATTTTATCCAATGTAATGTTGTTACCACATAGCATTTGAAATGGTGAGTATGAAATAATAACAAATGGAAATGCCTGTTCAGCAAAGAGTAAATAATATGGATAAGCAGCATTTTAACAAGAGTTTAACAGTCAGTCATTGTAATGTACATACTGCCAGCAATTGAGCATATCTATAATGCCATTTTGAGTACACAATCCCATTCTTTTTCAGGGACAGATTCACTGCAGTGTTGTTATGAACTGTTTTTGTTTTATTGCATCTGTTTATGCTGAGACTATTTGATTTGTGCTTGTAACTTTTTTGAATCAGGCACTTTATGTGTGTGCATGCAAGCAGAACAAAAAGCAGCCTATAGTGACTGAATCCACTGCCTGAAAAGCACACATATAAGTGCTGATTTAGAGGGCTGTAGAGCCATTAGCAGAATCCAGTTTAGTTTTCGACACTATGAGAGAAGCATTAATAGGGCTCCCTAGGCCTCATAACCATTACAGCTCAGTGATGTGCTTCTGGGGCTGGGAATCCACAGGCATCGCCTGTTGGTCAAATATTTTACAAATGTTTACAAATGTTTTGACACTAAAGTTGCTGAATGGGACACCCATGGTCCTTCCGGTCTGAATTGGGCTGATAAAGTGGAAGTTCATATTTCTGTGTTATCATTCCAACTCAATACAGGTTTAAAGAAAAACTCCAGGCCCCCAGACTATTTCATTGCAATGAAGTGGTCTGGGTGCCATGTGTCCCCTCTTTTCTTTTCATCCTACAGTTGAAAATATTGCTGTTAGCTTATATTTTCCAATAGTTTAGTAGAGATGCCCCTCAGACTTCATATCAGTAATGTATTTTCCCAATAAAAGTATATAGGAGCCAGGAAGGCTTTATACCTACACCTACTATTTTTTGCTTTTGTGATAATACTTGCTCTTAGAATTTTGAATAATTTGGTATAATTTGGACAAATATATAGTTAATGCTATTTTATTAAGGTTTTTTTTTCAAGTGAATCATCTTTATTAGTCTGCTGCGAATTTGAGTGTTGGAAGCGATTTGATGGTATTGCAGCGGGCCGCTGGTTGATCGCTCCCCTATACATATATTATAAAATTATTATTATAAAAAAAGAAATAAAAATAAAAAAAATGTAAATTTTTAAAAAAAAATGTATATATATATGTACATTTATTCTAACTGCATTTTAATATTAATATATATATTTATATCAAAATACACTTAGAATTAAAGTATATATATTTATATATATATATGTTTGTTAGTGATGTCCCGAACAGTTCGCGAACGGTTCGCCGCGGACTCATCATTGAGTAAACTTTGACCCTGTACCTCACAGTCAGCAGACACATTCCAGCCAATCAGCAGCAGACCCTCCCTCCCAGACCCTCCACCTCCTGGACAGCTCACTAAGAATGCAGCTTCACAATGGATGCTGTCCAGGAGGTGGGAGGGTCTGGGAGGGAGGGTCTGCTGCTGATTGGCTGGAATGTGTCTGCTGACTGTGAGGTACAGGGTCAAAGTTTACTCAATGATGAGTCTGTGGCGAACCGTTCGGGACATCACTAATGTTTGTATATATAACGAAATAAAAATAATACAAAATATTCACGTCAAGATACATAATTACATAAATAATTTCATAAACATACACGTAGGCTTCAAATATATAAATATGTATATATATTTAAATTCTACATGCATATTTATGTAATATTTTTACATAATTAAGTAATTGTATTGATTGCAATTTGGGGGACGTGCCTGACAACCCAGGCCCAAAGTCCAGCGAATTTAATTTGCTAGCACTATATTTAACCCTGTAACTTTTCAAGACACCCTAAAACCTGTACATGGGGGGTACTGTTTTACTCGGGAGACTTCACTGAACACATATATTAGTGTTTAAAAACAGTAAAACATATCACAGCGATGATATTGTCAGTGAAAGTGACGTTGTTTGCATTTTTCACACACAAACAGCACTTTCTCTGATGATATTATTGTTGTGATGCGTTTTACTGTTTTGAATCACTAATATTTGTGTTCAGCGAAGACTCACGAGTATAACAGTACCCCCCATGTACAGGTTTTATAGTGTTTTTGAAAGTTACAGTGTCAAATATAAGGCTTGACTTTTCCATTTTTTCAATTTGCCAGATTGGTTATGTTGCCTTTGAGAGCCTATGGGTACAGTACATGAGTAAGAGGAAAATTACAGCTAAACACAAAAGCCCTGGTCCCAAACTGTAAGAAAATTGAAAAGTAGTTTGGTCACTAAAGGGTTAATACTAATGGAAATGTTAAATGTGATGGTACAGGTGATGTTGATGGTAGTGGCATTGGTGGTGTTGGTAGTGGTGGTCCCTTTGATGGTAACATTGACAGAGGGTGAGCTAATTGTGCACGTTACCAATGCAAATGATGCCATAACTGTTTCCTCTGTTATCATACTCAACAGGGCTGGCACAACCATAAGGTGGCACAGACAGCCACCTTGGGCGCACCATCCTGGGGGAGCAGCCGCAGGGTGACAGGCAGTCTCCTGCCAATACTTCATATAGTGAGGCCACGCGGGCCGTTATAGAGGATCTTATATCCTGGGTACAGACAACAGAAGATCCTCCTAACATGGTCCGCGTGTTCATGCTTCAAAGAGGTAAGCAGGAGGAAAAGGGGAAGAGACCACAGCTGGAGTGGAAGAGACCACAAGACTAGGGAGGAGCCAAAGAGACACACACAGGTGCTTCGGGGGGAGAAAGAGACACACAGATGATCTTGGGGGGAGAATGAGACACACAGGGGGCCTTGAGAGAAGAAAAAGGCAGACAAAGGATATTGGGGGGAGAGACTCACAAGAGTTGCTGAGGGGGGAAAGAGACACACAGAGAAGATGGGGAGGGAGAAAGAGAAACACAGAAGGGATTGGGAAAGGGAAAAAGAGACACACAGAAGAGCCTGAGAAGGGAAAAAATAGAAACAGATGTGGCTGGGGGCAAAGAAAAGGTGCTGTGGGGAAAAAGACTTACAGAGAGGCGTGGGAAGGTAAGAAAGAGACACACAGGATCTGGGGGGGAAAGATACACACAAAAGGGGCTTGGAGGATAAAGAGACACACAAAAGGGCCTGGCGGAAAGAGGCATATAATGGAGATTGGGAAGGGGAAAAAGAGACACTAAGAGGGGCTGGAGAAGTGAAAAAGAGACACCCAGGAGGCATGAAGGCAGAAAGAGACACACAGAGGTGCTAGGGGGAAAGACACACAAAGAGGCTAAGAGTACGTGAGAGACACACAAAGAGGTTGAGTAGGAGACACACGAAGGGGTGAAAGACACACAAAGGTGCAAATTGGGAGATAAGATACACTAAATATAGTATAAGACACAAAATGGGTTATGGTTCACTAAAGGGGGTAGGAAATTGAAAAGAATGGTGACAATACTTGCTAAGTTAAAGATATACAAACCTGATGATATTTGAATATGTTTTGAATGTTAATTCTCTATCTGTTATTAAATGGATCATGTGACAATACTTTCATTCTTTACTGTTTTGCTAAATTGCCTCTGTACCTACATATACGATTGATTCAATAAATGTTGAATT
The DNA here is from genome assembly GCA_933207985.1 of Pelobates cultripes. Taxonomy (NCBI): domain Eukaryota; kingdom Metazoa; phylum Chordata; class Amphibia; order Anura; family Pelobatidae; genus Pelobates; species Pelobates cultripes. The sequence goes on along the minus strand of OW240913.1, from coordinate 201,270,260 downwards.
ATTTTTAAAAAAATGACACAGAGTTGAAGATGCATTTTTGAGGGTGAGAGGGGCGTCAAAATGCATCTTCCACTGTGTAGCCAAAAATCCTTGCACCAGCCCCGATTAACATATAGTTGAATATCTCCCATGCCAAATCTAAAGGTTCTAAGTCTGCAGTGGTCGGGGGAAACAAAGTTCTCGTCACCAGATTCATCACCACTACCAACACCAGACATTGCGGACACTACTTCGAGTACTATGATACTCTACAGTGCTCACAAAAGTGTAGTTTAGACCCCAACAATCTGGGGGGCTGAAAGAAGGTCTACCACATTAACTAGCTGTGGTAAGAGGAGCTGCAGTGCCAGTGAAAGTGTCAGCACAAGGTGAAAAAATCAGTTGCCTCCAAGGTGTCTAATCGGATGTAATACTAATCCCTAGTACACTGAGGCTGAAATACAACTAATAGTGGTAGTGGTGGAGGCAGCGGTGGCGGAGGTGTAAGCCAAGCAAGAGGTGTTTAAACTCTCAGAAACCACGAAACTTCTGCTGATGGTAGATTGGGGAACAGGACCCCTTTCACTACATGACATTGATGATGGTGTTTCTTATAACAATAAATTAGTTACATGAATTATTATGTATTGTGTAAACTAACACAACTTCTTTCAGTAAAAATAGACATTTGTGTTATAAAATGGGTTGGTGCTTCGATGGCATTACTGCTTTAGTGTAATTGTGTTTGATTTTAAAGGGACACTACAGTGTGTGTGTGTGTGGGGCAGTGTATGTATGGGGGGCAGTGTGTGTGTGAGGCAGTGTATGTATATGAGGAGGCAGTGTGTGTGTATGAGGGGCAGTGTGTGTGTATGGGGCATGTGTGTGTGTGAGCAGTGTATATATAGGGGGCAGTGTGTGTATGGGGGCAGTGTGTGTGTGTGAGGCAGTGTATGTATATGGAGTGAAATTTGTGTATGGGGCAGTGTGTGTATGGGGGGCAGTGCGTGTATGGGGGCAGTGTATGTATGAGGGCAGTGTGTAGAGAGGGGCAGTGTGTGTGTGAGGCAGTGTATGTATGGGAGAGTGTGTGTGTGTGAGGCAGTGTATTTATAGGTGGCAATGTGTGTATAGAGGGCAGTGTGTGTGTATAGGGGGCAGTGTATGTATAGGGGGAGAGCAGTGTGTGTATGGGGGCAGTGTGTGTGTGTGAGGCAGTGTATGTATGGGTGGAAATTTGTGTATGGGGGCAGTGTGTGTGTATAGGGGGCAGTGTGTATGGGGGCAGTGTATGTATGTGAGGGGCAGTGTGTAAAAGAGGGGCAGTGTGTGTGTGAGGCAGTGTGTATGTGGGGGGCAGTGTGTGTATGGGGGGGAGGTGTGTGTGTGAGGCAGTGTATGTATGGGTGGCAATGTGTGTATGGGGGGCAGTGTGTGTGTATTGGGGGCAGTGTGTGTATGGGGGGCAGTGTGTGTGTGTGTGTGGAGAGGGCAGTGTGTGTGTATGGGGAAGAAGGGCCGGACTAGGAATTAAAAGCAGCCCTGGAAAAAATATATTTACCAGCCCCATAATGCGTCGCGCCAGCATAGTGTGCAGATACAGAGTTAGAACAGATAACTTAAAATTAAAAAGTACTTCAACGTAAAAAGCGCACTCATGGGCTTCAAAATAAACAAAAGTGCAGATTTATTTTAAGCAGACGTGCCTTTGCATGTAATCAATGTTTCAGTCCAACTACTTTGACATATTAAGGAAAGCTTGTTAATGGGACTGAAATGGTGAATGTATGTAGGGCACAACTGTAAAAAAATTTTATTTTGAAGTCCTGTGGGTGTGCTCTTCACTTTAAATATGTTATTGTGCTTGAGTATGCACCTAGCAATAAGACCAATATCTGCTCATTACATATGGTACATATTAATGAAATTTCTCTGTGTATTATGCATATATAAATGTACATTAATATGTGTAAATATAATATATATATATATATATATATATATAACAAATATACACATTAATATACATGCCATATACCAGTGACGGATCCAGAGCCTGAGCCCGGGAGGGGCACTTGTAGACTATTTAAAGAAATATTCCATGCACTACTCCTCTGTGTAGTGGTTATGGTTCCAGGAGTGTCGGCACCCCCTCCCAGAGTAAGTAGTCAAACCATTTAATAACAGTTTGACAACTTACCTGGAGTCTGCTGGGATATGGGGCTGTAGTAGGGTATAGGAGCAGTGGTGCAATGTGTGAGGGGTGCAATGTGTGTGAAAGGTTCAGTGTGGGGGGCAGTGTGTGAATGTGTATGGTGTGTGTGGGGGGGGCAGTGTGTAAATGTGTATGGTGTGTGTGTGTGTGTGTGTGTGTGTGTGTGTGGGCAGTGTGTGAATGTGTATGGTGTGTGTGTGTGTGTGTGGGCAGTGTGTGACTGTGTCAATGTCTCCCCTCTCCTTCCCAGTCTCTCTCTTCCCCCTTTGCCTCTTTCTTCCCCTCCCCTTGTGTGTCTCTCTCATTTCTCCCTCTTTGTCTCTCTCTTCACCCTCTGCCTCTTTCACCCCCTTTCCCTGTGTCTCTCCCATCTCCCTCCCTCCTTTCCCTGTGTCTCTCCCTCTCCCCATCTCTCTCCCTCCCCCTTTCCCTGTCTCTCCCTGTATCTCTCCCCTCTCCCTCCCCTCTCCCCCTTTCCCTACCTCTCCCCCTGCCCCCAATTTACCTTAGAGAAGGCAGGGGGCCGGCCGCGTTCCAGACTGGAGCCGCCGGGCCGGGTGGCAGCTTTGCCGGTCCGGCGGCACTCCAGTCACTGGTGTCACTGATGGCTGAAGGAGGAGGAGCCTGTCTACCATGCTCCCTCGCGGTTCCTGTGCTGGGAATTGTGGGAACCCCGAGGGAGCATGGTAGACAGGCTCCTCCTCCTTCAACCATCAGTGACTGGAGTGCCGCCAGCCCGGCGGCTCCAGTCTGGAACGCGGCCGGCCTCCTCTCAGTGTGCCACCTATGTGGCAGCGCAGCCCCCAGGTGCCGCGGCCCACCGGGAAATTTCCCGGTATCCCGGTGGGCCAGTCCGGCCCTGGGGGGAAGGAGGGTAGGCAGGCTTTTTAATAATTTTTTTTTTTTTAATTTAAATTAAATAAATATGTTTATGTCCCCCATCCCTTCTTACCTTAATTGAGGAGGAGGGGGGACATTTCTCCATCCCTGGTGGTCCGGTGGGTAATCCCCTGGTGGTCCCAGTGGTGGTGAGGTGAACTCTAGCCCGTGGCTCCAGGGCTAGAGTTCACGCTCGCGAGATTTGGAGCGTTGCCATAGTAACCACATTAATGTGCTCTCCGTGCTCGCGAGAGTAGTACCCGGAGGAACTGCAGGCTAAGCTCCTGGGTCCTCTCTCCCTCCCCCCCTCCCCTGCCGGCTGCCAGCACGGTGTCTGCGGACCGGGGAGGGAGATCTCTGGTCTTTCTCCCAGTCCACAGGCACATTGCAGGGCTGGCACTTGGACAATGCCAGCCCTGCATTACCCGGCAGGAGAGAATCTCTGGTGTGTGCCGTTGCCCGGATCCGCCACTGCATCAGATGCCACTTGATCTGTGAATGAAATGTCCATTTACTGACTTTTCCCTCACCATCAATCATTTATTTTGTTTTGCTACAGGAAATACTGCGTACATGATTGGACAACCTTCTGGCCATTGTGGCAAATTACGTAACAGTTTCTCCATTCCATACATCTCTTTTCTTGTGCTAGGCGTAGCACTCCAAATCAAGAAATGGAGTAAGCATATTCAGGCCAGTGCAAATGAGTTCCCTCAAGATTCTGGCACGTGAAGGCTTGAAAATCTGAATTTTAGCCGATCACCCAGTCAGCCCGAATTCAGTCAAATTGCAATTTGACACCAAAATAAATCTGCAGGTCTAGTGAACAATAACAGGGACATTCACTAAAATCAGAATAGACCATACGGAATAGGGCATTACCATTCTGCTGCACATGGGGCCATTTGGACTGCTAAATTAGGCCATTGCTCATGCTATTCAACCATGTCCAGATTTTGTGAATTTGCAGTTCGTTTTGGTCAGGATTTCAGCAGGACTGAACAGCATTGGATGGCTGAAATCCAGACCCCAATGCTTCAGATCCTGACCCGGATGCTTCAAATCCAGGCCTGGTTTTGACTTGCCTGTCAGAGCTGAATTTTCCCACCTAATGACTTTCTCCGCTATGAGAACTCAGATGGCACCAAGCCTTCACAGTGCAAAGATGGATTATTTTGATTGTGTTGCGACTCTGATTTTTTGTAAATCAGTTTTTGAATTTTTTTTTATTAGTTGCCTTTGGAATTATGGATGGTAATTATAATTCTTTATTTTTATAGGTATTGTTTTTTTGGCATCCTTACCATTATTAGGGTGAGGGGACAGTTACGTTTTTTTTAATTTTAATGGAGTGTGACTAGGAGATTGAGTACCTCTACACTCATGGGGTGGGGTGGCTATGCCACTATGTGGGTTTGGGGGGAAACTAGGCTCCTGAATATTAGTATTAGGGTCCACAACAGCCACTTTTTAAAAATCTTTTTATTTATTTTAACTTTTTTAATGTGATAAGTGACTAGCAATCATTGGCCTGTCGCCACATAATTTACAATCACTGCACCAAAGGTTATTTAATATTTGGTCCACTGGCTGCTAGTGCTACGTGCAAAAAGTAAGTGAATAATAATTTGCAAATGTACATCCTGCCAGATGCATTATTTTCCAAATGTTACTAGAAGCAGTGCTTTTTGGAATCTTCCGAATCCTATACTTTTGAAAGCACTAATTTTAGTTTGGTCACTGAATGTATCTGGGCAATTGTTGCAGATTCGATCTGCCCTACCAAATTCCAACTATATTTGGCTTTAGTAAATATGAGATTTGCCATTGCAGCCAGAATTAAGTTTTAGTAAACTTACTCATATATCACCAGGTCCTTTGGCATCTGGCAGCCTTATCTGAACTGGTTTATGATTAATTTTGATGTATGATTTCCTAAATCTTTACTAGAAATTTAAAAGAAAACAGAGCATTTCATCAAAAAAGGTTTACTCAAGTTGTAGGTGATTTCCAATGTCATTTAATCTTGTAATTTCCAGAGAAGTGACATTCCCCCTTTAATGAAAAAAAAAGAGTAGAGATGGGTCAGCGCTCAAGGTATTGGTACAGATAAAACAATGGATAATTGGGCAGCATACCGGGGTAGTAAGGCTCCATCAGAAGGCCTTACAGGTAGACAAAGCATTCCTCCTTTAATGTCTTTACTCACCTGGATACATTTTTTTTTTGTCCAGCAACGAATTTCATAGTAAGCAAAAACAACATGATCCTTCTAGTTTACCTGTTTTAAAAAAAATAAACAAATCTAAACAAATAATACATTTGTTTTACTCTGAACTCTTCTGGGTTCTTGATATGCTGATGTTATTTATTATCTTATAGTTCCCTCGATGCCCCACCACTTTTTCTATAAAATGGCACTTCTTTCAATTATTTCAGCATTATGTACCCTCCATCAATTCATAATATCCTTTTATTCCAGAGTTCCTCTTTCTTTCTTTACACATACAGGCACTTCCCTACTACATCTAATGTCATTATTATATTTTCAATCATTTGTCATTTATTGTTTTGTTTTGTTTTTTAATTCTTTATTTTTGCGGGCATATGATTCATGCAGTTGCAATAGGTTACAGGTTACAATCATAAAGTCAAGATTCTCATTGGTAGAATGCATATTGTGCCCATTTTTGTAAGTTAAACAAGAAAAAACAAGGCAGTGAGCTAACAGATATAAAACTGACATTTTAAATCTAAACAGGTAAATTGAGCTTACTAAAGCTAGGTGTCCTCAGAAGAACAGTCGTGTTAACAAATTTTAGTAGTGTCAGTTTGTAAACCCCCTTCTGCGTTGTGCTCCGATGTGTAGACACTTAGGTAGTAATACACAAGATGGGGGTGGTGTAGTGGTAACTTAGCTGTGCGCTGGGTGCGTAGTGATGGTCTGGCGGATTGAGAGGCCTTGCAAGGTGTGCCCCTATGTGTGCATAGTGGTGTCAGAAACGCTGTGGGAGTGAAGGAACCTTATGTGTCTATCGCATAAGGCGTTGAGAGTATGGTAGTATGTAAAGAAGAAAGGAACTGCTATCAGCTGTATGCGAGCGAAAATCATAAATGTGGTGAAGTTAACCAAAAAAATCACAAGAGCCTGTGGTAAAATAGAGTAAGTCACTGTGGAGTTATGGACCTGGCTTTCAGCTCCCAGTCCTTGTCAGTGATTCAGGTTACTGCTCTAGATGACGGTGGAGCCTGCGTGGATCGGGGGGTGAATTATTTTATCGACGCTGGGTCTAGACGAGACAGGGATGCTGCAGCAGATGCGCTTTTGGTGAGATGGCCCATCTTGTGGAGGTGGTCTTCCAGATCCTGCAATGTGCTTGCCAGTATAGGCACCTTTGATAATGATTGGAACCAAGCACTATAGGTTTTGAGTAAAAACTGGCCTGTACTACAGTATGATACTTGCCTAAAAAATACTATCACTGAACAACCCTCAATGACTTATCGCAGAGCAAAAAATTTGGCAGACCATCTAACACACAGCCATTTAAAACCAGCACAAATTACATCCACTTGGCTTCAAACCAAAGGTCTCTTCAAGTGTGGCCATTGTAAGGCCTGTGATTTTATATTTCCCTCAAAAACTGTACACAACAAACGAACCTCAAAAGACGTAGTGGTGAATTCATTTATCAACTGTAGCTCCACTAATGTTATTTATCTTATAACATGTGAATGCGGGCTACAGTACATTGGCAAAACTTACCAACAACTGCGCAGACGGATTCTGCAGCACATTAATTCCATTACGAACCTACGCATTGATACACCAATTGCCAAGCATGTACGTCTGAATCATGCCTCTAAGTCAAACGTACTTAAATTTCAGGTGATCCAAAAAATGTTTCAGAACCACCGGAAGGGAGACATTAACGTTGCCCTTCTAAAAGCTGAGTCCCGTTGGATCTATTCTTTTCAAACACTATATCCAAAAGGATTAAATGAGGAGTTTAACTTCACTCCATTTATCCATGCATAAAGACTAACTGGTGACTTGTTCCCTCCTGGCCATTGAAGATTTTACAACACCAAGTGGCCTTATGGCCATCTACATTATCAGCCAAAGATGCATGATTTTTTCCATCTGGGAATTCATCTTTGACTCAAAGACTCTAAAATAATTTGGGAGAACTGAGACTTATGGTTTCTCCAAACGAACATAACTATCTGACTAAGTGTCTTAAATATAAACACTATTCATAACTACTATATCTCACCACATCAATAGAGGCAGTACAAAGCATTCTATTATGTGTATTCACCATTCAGTAACATATTGGACAACTCTTTGTTACCAAAAGGTCTATGTATCAATTTGTATTCAAATACAGATTTCTACCGTATAAGATCTAATGTCTCCTGTCCTGTAGTTATCCCCTTCAGTTTACATCATGACCAGGATATTACAGTTTTACAACCTGTTAAGTTCAGCCATTTATTATTGTCCTTTAGTTTACACCATAATCAGGACATTACTGCTTTACAACTTGTTAAGTTCAGCTATTTATATAGTATTTTGGTTTTTGTATGGAATTTATTTAAATGATTAATATTTATATTCTTAATATCAATTGTATCATTATATTTATCCAGCCCTATTTCTCTTCACAGCACACTGGACTCTTAAGGGTTAACTGTGAGAGATAGGGCTTCGATACACTTTCTTTCTTTTTTCTTTCTCTTGCCCCTCCCCTCTCTCATTCCGGCTAGACTATCAGCCAATCCGGAGAGAGGGTGGGCTATTTAAATGACATTCTGTTCATCTACCCGGTTTCCTTGAAAAGCCGTTTTTCGGCGAAACGCGCGTCGGGTTCAGTGCGGCAGAGGGTGTGGGAGGCAGACAGGGACGACCTTACAACGATTCACTAGATTCCAACAGCCACCCCTCTGCTTCATTCATTTATTTTATTTTAGACGCTGAATTAGATTAGATTTGTCTTTTCTACCTTATGTCAGCCTGAGTTAGATAGCGACTATTTAAAGAGAGACAGAAATTGATTTTTAGTAAGATTGGGAGACGGGAGTGGTGATACTATACAGGGACATTGGGCTTTATTGTTGATTAACCCTGTCTTTCCTTTCTTATCTGGACTATAAGTAATTAATCACTATTATATGTTATTTATTTTTCTTTCTCTCTCTTTCATCGCTTAATCTATTCAGTTTTGGATGCAGCGATTGTGCTAGCCAGATACCTTGTGACAGTGTTACCATTTTATTTTATTTAAATTATCTATTAAAAGTTAATTTTTATCTACTATGGATTGCTATTTATGTACTAGTGGACTGTGGGCATAAATTCTATGTTTTCCACAGCTTCACCTGTACTTTTTCTCTACTATTTATTGTTTCAATAGGGGTTACCCCCCATATTCATCTATAGCAATCTTGACATACTCTTTTCTCTTTCTGTTTTTTCTTTTTAATACAATGTGCTTGCCAGTGAGTTTCTCCCTGGGCAGTAAATATCAGACTCTTGGTGGGCCCCAGCGATAGGGAATGTCCTTAGTTCGCATGAGCTGGAGGAGAGAGTGCAAAGATCGATGTCATGCCAGGGTATTCCTGGTTAAGTCCGGAAACAATTGTAGAGTAGCTCCCTCAAATTGCAGTGAGTTCTTTTCCCTCACGGCTGACAAAAGTGAGGCCTGGTTTTGTAGAGACTGGAATCTGATTATGATGTCCGGTGTGGTAGTCAGTGGTGTAGTTGCCAGCTTAGGAATACGGAACACCCCGTCTAGGTTCACAGCCCTGGCTTGTTTAGGTGGCAGGTTAGCAGCCATAAAACTTCTGATGAAGTGTGGTAAGTCTATGGGGCTTAGGGTCTCCGGCACTCCCCTAATCTTGAGGTTATATCTCCCAGGGCATCTACCCTGTCCGCGGTTGCTTTCTGCTGTTGGTGGAGCTCCCCCAGTGGCTTCTCCATCTCAGAGAGCCTGGTGTCCTGTTTCTTGTGTGAGGCCTCTAGGTCGGCAATTTGTTCGTGAGCGCCATCAACAGCCTTCTGAAACTGGGCCATATCACCAGCTATATTAGCTTGGAGCTCCGCTAGCATTTTCTTTAATAGGGACGTGGTAACAGGGTCTCTATCTTCTGTCAGAGGCAATCGGGGTCCCGTCTGCATGCTGTGTGCTCCCTTCTACCAAATCTAGAAGGTTTTCAGAGGAGCACAAAGAATCCCCTTTGAGATGCGCCATGTGTTCCCATGAGGCCCTCTGGGAGTTGCAGAACAGTTCGCTGATAGCCAGGTTGGCAGGCCCTAGTCCGATCTTGGTTTCTTATTTTTGCTACCTATGTTGGTTTTCCCAAGTGGGTGAGTACTCTTTTCTTTCCGTTTTGCAGGTTTTTCCCTCCGGTTAGCAGTCTTTTCAGGGTATCCTTCACAGAGCTCAGGGAAAAAGTGGCCATTCAGGTCGACAGCCAAGCTCTGCGCCCCATTTATTGTTTAATCTCAGCAAACCACACCTTTGTGGTAGGGAAGGGTCAATCCCTAAATCATATATTTATGTGAAAGCAAGGTAGTTTACGTTTGAGTGCTTAGTAAGTACCCATGCATCTGCAAATTGTAATCTGCAGTGCCATCACAGAAACTCCCAATCTTCATCAGCTACCTATAACAATTACTCAGAAATATACATTCCTTATAGGGTCTTCGCGCTTCTCACCCCCTGCAGTCTGTCCTCTCTACTTTACAACCTTTCCATATTTTTAAATACTTTTTTATAATATTATCAGGGTTGTTCACTAAAGTGAGAATTCAAAGTGAATTTTTAAATTAAAGGTAAAAAAAAGCCAAAATGGAAAAATTCTACATTAATTAAAATTATTCATTTAGTTTAGCTACTCTTGCCTTAAATTTGAAATTCCCATTGAATTCACCTTGGATTCACACTTTAGCAAATGTATGTTATAGTACATTTATTTTAGAATACATTTCTATTACAATGTAACCTACACATTTTATGGTTCCAGTTTCAGAGGTTTCCCTCCTGTTAACTATTGATATATTCAATATAAGCTTTCATTTCTATTTTTTACATTCTTTCTTTTGCGTTAAAGGAAAACTATAGGCACCCAGACTACTTCAGCTCATTGAAGTGGGCTGTGTGTGGTGTCCCAGGTCACTTAACCATGGAAAGGTAATTACTGCACTTTTTTAAGAAACTCCAATATTTACATTCTAGGGTTAACTCCACCTTTAGTGGCTGTTTACCAGATAGGGGAGAAATATAGGGAGCTATAGAGCCAGGTAAATAACTATGTTTTCCTTGAACTATAGTTTCTCTTTAAAAACAATACAGGCCTGGAAAACAGCCTTCAGTTATTTAGTGGAAGGCGCCACTTGGAGAAAAACTCCCACTTATCTCAGACAGATCAGGACATACCTGTCCTAGTGTATATAGTATATATATATATATATATATATATATATATATATATATATATATATATATATATATATATATATATATATATATATATATATATATATATGAGAGCATAGTGATAAATCATTTTTTGACATCATATATTTTAAATAATTGCATTATTATTCTTATTTATTTCTTTGACTGTCAGGATAAGGTGCATTTAGACGTGTAGTGTTACAATGCCTTGCTGGCTACAATAAAAATAACTAATGTTATAATAATACTTCAGCCAAGGTATGACACATTTCCTATTCACTATCTTGTACAGATAGAATTAAGGGTGCATAGAACTAATTCTGGAATCTTTCCAGTAAACTAAATGCATAAATTACATGATATAGTTTGCTTTTAAGTGTACTATTTTACCACCTGTATACCAATAGATGAGGGCAGTATACCCATTAAGCTGCCAGTTATGCAGTCCCTATTATGTAGTAATACAATAATGCTGATCCCCAGGGAGCTAAAGAGGAAGCTGTGCTCTGTTATTACACTTTTTATAGATACCAAAGTCCATCTTTCCACCTGCATCCAAAGCACTGCAGCAGCTGGGTGAACAAAGCACTTGAGAATAATATATCTGCTCAAGATCGATGTGACATTGCCAGCATACAGGTGCAATCTTGTTTTTCAGCATGGATGGTTTTAGTCTCTGATGACTGACAGTCTTTCACACATTTGTAGAACTTACTTTTTTTCCCCGCCAGGATGAGATTAAAATAGTTACGCTAATGGCACAATTTGAATACATGCAATTCTTTTTGCATGTATTATTTTCAAAAAAGAAAAAAAATCTATACATTAACTTATCTTTAAATAGATTGGGGAGAAGCTACATGAGGTTTGTTCTAAACATGAAAAATAGTTTTATGTGGCACTGCTCTCAAATTGTAAGTGTACCTGTATATTTGGAGATAGTCATGGTATATTTAAAAAAATTTTTTTATTGGAATAGCAGAGTTTAGCAACAACAGGTTTCCTGAAGATCTTCTCTTTTATCAATTCTAAACTGCACATACTATATAAAATATATATAATTCAATAGGTAAGTGTAGGATTTTCTGTGTGTATGTACACACACACACACACACACTCATACATAAATTATGTGTGTGTGTACGTGTGCAAACACACAGAAAATCATACATTTACCTATTTACTGTCCATTTCAAACAGAACAGTCAGAATGGTGCCAGTTTATTCACTAAACATTTGATAATGTAGGCAATATGCAAATAATTTAGTAGATTTAATGGCAATTTGGAAATTTAGTAATAGTATAATTTGAAGTTGGTTCAACTGGATTTCTATCCATCCAAATCCAGATTGGCAATAAAAGTGCCTCAGTTAAAACTAATCACTCAGTCTTCTAGATGGACAAGGGGCCTATATGGACAACTCATAATCATACTAAACCTATCCGGGCATAGATAAAGGAAGGGTAACCATTTGGCAAGCTGTTTAGGCATAAGGCGTCTAATTTTTATTTGTTATCATCCTTGTGACATATTATAAAAGGGAGGATCACTTTTGCAAAGAACAAAAAACAAATCCACTTGTATGATGATGTTGGGTTGGGGGGAGTGTTTGGATCTAAAACCTGATGCACTCCTTTCTCAGTACTTTCATAAGATTCACTTTCATACTTGTCAGTAAAAAGCAGCCATTAAGCATACCACCAGTTTTCCATGGTTAACACTTGAGTGTAACATCTACATGCTGCTCATGTACGCCTCCACCAAAACATTTCTAATTTAAAATTTTAAATACTGGACATATGTCAAGAAAAAGACAAGTTTTACATGCGTCCTGGAAAGCATGGTTGATATGGCAACTGTACACCTGTACAATGGTATAAATCATAGTCACATTACGTTTACATTTGTATTTTTTTTATATATGCTACTTTGCAAACTATAATGCTTTACTTTAAAAAACAAATGCTTGTTGTGTCTGTGGCAGCCATCTTGGAATTCTGTGTATAATTATTCCTCTGGATTAGTACATCACAATGCTGAAAGCTGATATCTACCAGACTGCTTCAGAAGGAGGAGGGAGGAGAACCAAGATGAATTTAGGACAGGTGAGTAAATAATTGTGCAATATTTGCAAAAAAAAGAGCATTCACTGGATATTTTATTAGTTAAAATAATCCTTAAACAATAACTTTAATATAGCCAGAACTATTGCACTGTTTGAAACATAGAAACACACGGGGAATTTTTATAAGGACAAACAGGTTTAAAGGTGACCAATCCACTTCAAAAGGTATGTACATAATCTAATAAAAGGAATAATGTTGGAATAAGTAGTATTTAATATTATACTATATTTATATCTCTTAATTTATCTTCTTCGGCCATTAACAGTGCCTCTCACACAGACACAGCAAATGCCTTGCAGGAAGGAAAAGTGATAGTTTTGCATACACAACCAACAGTGAGTGTATTTCAAGCATTTCAAGCCCCATTTGCTCTTACGCTCTTACAACGCCACTTTACGCTAACTACCTTCATTAACATTAACTTTAACTCCTCTCTAACGTTTAAAATTAGATCCCACTGAACACTAAACACATCCTTTCCCTTACCTTTAACTCCCCTGTAACCCTAACCATCACCTTAATAACAAATCCCAGAAGTATTAATCCACTGTGTAACTCCTTTATAATACTTAACAAACCCAAAATATACATTTTGTTCTAACTCCAGTTTAAACCGCTATTTAACTCTAAACCATTTAGCCCTAAATTACAGTTTGTAAACTTAACCCACTATGTAAACATTATCTAACCCTAAACACCCTAATTTTGCCTGATCAAACCTGATCTAACGCAGAGCTATCATGATCAACAACGTTTTGTACAAATTTTTGTTGGGGGGGGGGGGGCTGGCTATGGGTTAGCCCCTTCTGAAAATGATTGTTAATATTGCATATTTTAGAGTAGATCTAACGAAAATAATGCTCACTTGACACTTTGTTCCCCACTACACGCACAATGTGTGTGTTCACACATACACTAACAATTCAAAATTAAATTTTCATCTCCATAGTGACTTACCTTCAATTTGGGAGAGTTTGACAAATATTTCTTACCTAGACACGCAATCCTACTCTAACTACGCACAAAGCATGTTTGCTTAGTAAATTGCTCTATATTGCATGTCAGGGTCACGACTAGTGACATTCACACATATAGCCAAAGAATGGGGAACTTTGTGGTCATAAAACAATTGCCTACAAGTTATAAATCAAATCATTTATAACTATCCAGCTGTTGGATTTCTTACATTGATTGTTTTTACATAATTAAAACCTATCTGCTGATAAAAGCTATCTTTTTAGAACAACACACAGATTAAAGGAGGCAAGTTCAGGAACTTTGGTCCAAGCTCCATGGAAACAATCAAATGATGTAGAAACTTAAACACATTTCACATCACAGTAGAATAATACATACTGTCAGACTGATATAAAGTGAATGTGAAGGCTACGGATGTTGCATATACTGTTTGTGAGCAATATATTTCACTAAGTAATCATTATGATTGTCAAAAAATGTCACTAATATAAGAAAAAAAAGTCTAGACATCTAAACATAAAAATACAATAGTTTTGCTAACTACTCAAAATAATGCAATATATTGGTGCAACCTATTAAAGAATAATAAAATTATCTTTTCAGCTATGTAACTATGTAACTATGTAATATTGCTTGTGTCCCCAAACAATGAATATAAAAATACAAGCTTCAAATGTGCAAACCTCATTTTGTTAAAGCGGCTGTGGCGCGTACCTCATGTGCCTTTGGATTCAATGCTTCTCTTTGAGAAACATCTGAAAGGCAGAGTGAGGCAATTGCTACTGATGTGGCTTAGCAAGTAAGTTCATAGGTTATAGACCAGTGACAGAAGCCTGTCACCAGGGCCGGTGCAAAGATTTCTGCCGCCCTAGGCAAAGATCCCTCCCCTCATGTCACTAACTCACTGACAGACACACACTGGCAGACACACACTCACTGACAGATACACAGACAAACACACTTACTGACAGACACATACTCACTCACTCACTGACACACACACCCACACAGACACTGACAAACATACACTCACTCCCTGACAGACACACACACAAACACACGCGCGGACACACAGACAGACACTTACTGATAGACATTCCCTCACTGACAGACAGACATATACTCACTCACTGACAGACACACACACACACACACACAGACACTCACTGACAGACAGACATCATACACTCACTCACTGACAGACAAACACACACACTCACTGACAGACATACACTCACTCACTCACTGACACACACACTAACTCACATACACTCACTCACTGACAGACACAGACACACACACACACACACACACACAGACACAGACACTCACTGACACACACACACACACACACAGACAAATACTGACAGACACACAAACACACACTCAATGACAGACATACACTCACTCACTGACACACACACACTCACTGACAGCCACACACACACACACAGACACTCACTGACAGACAGACATCATACACTCACTCACTGACAGACAAACACACACACTCACTGACAGACATACACTCACTCACTGACAGACACACACACACACACACACTCACTGACAGACAGACATATACACACTCACTGACACACATACTCACTCACATACATACTCACTCACTGACAGACAGACACACACACACACACACACTTACTGACAGACACACACACAAACACACACTCACTGACAGACATACACTCACTCACTGATAAACACACACACACACAGAGACACTCACTGACGGACATACACTCACTCACTGACACAATCAAAAACACTCACCTCCCTGCTGGGGTCCAGTGTGGGGCAGCTACTCATTCCTCCAATGCGCTGTTTAGTATGCTGGGGCCAGAATGACAAACGGCCACCTCCTGGGCCCCCTGTGACACCTTTGTGCACCTTGATCATCGGCCCGGCGCCGGAGGCGGCTCAAGAGCCGCTCTCCCAGCGCTGTGGGCCCAGACAGGGGAAGCCCACTAGGAAACATCACCAGGAATGCCTAGTTCGCCTAACGGTGGCACATTTTGTGAGCTTTGAAGTTGGTGCTTAGTGAGTGACTGTGCTGGATCTTGTATGATATATATACATAATATATACGAGGTCTGTCCAGAGAGTGGCCAGCCATGTAATATGAAAAATAGAGACATTTATTGAAGAAGATACAAGATACAAGAAACATTGTACAATGACGCATAAGTCCCCTTCAAAGTAGGCACCTTGTTACCTTACACAGTTCTCCCATTGTCTCTTCCACTGTTCAAAACACTGTGCAAAATCCTTTGTTGTAGCGGCTGAACTATAAACTTCAGAGAGCCGTTTCAATTACTGCCTCTCTTGGCAAACTTATTACCTCTTTTGGATTCCACTACCACCTGTACGCTGATGACACCCAGTTATATCTTTCCTCCCCGGACCTCTCCCCTGCCGTCCTGCAACGTGTCACTGCTTGCCTTTCTTCCATCTCTGACTGGATGTCCTCCTGCTTTCTGAAACTCAATCTCTCTAAAACTGAGCTCCTTGTCTTTCCTCCTAATACTGATCCTCCTCTTTTGCTCTCCCTTCAGGTTTGTAGTACCCACATCAGTCCATCCTTGCAAGCGCGCTGTCTTGGCGTCATACTTGATTCAGGCCTCACCTTTGAGCCTCACATCCAGCATGTTGCCACATCCTGTAGATTCCATCTTAAAAACATAGCCCGCATCCACCCCTTTCTTGCACCAGATACTACCAAGGAGCTTGTCCATGCTCTAGTAATTTCCCGCATGGATTATTGTAACCCTCTCCTGATTGGTCTTCCCAAAAGCCGTACTGCACCACTACTGTCTGTAATGAACGCTGCTGCCAGACTGATTTTCCTCTCTAGTCGTTTCTCTCACACCTCACCCCTCTGCCAGTCCTTACATTGGCTTCTTGTATGCTATGGGAGTCAATTCAAGGTACTAATTCACACCTATAAAGCACTGAACAACTCTAGCCCCTCTTATATCTCCTCACAGATCCATAGGTATGTCCATAGGTACCACCTCCTGTCCGTTGTCCGCACCCGTATGGCCAACTCACGCTTGCAGAACCTCTTGCGGGCGGCTCCCTTCCTATGGAATAGTCTGCCTACTGCCATCAGACTCTCCCCTAGTCTTGCATCTTTTAAGAAGTGCCTTAAAACCCTCTTTAGGAAAGCTTATGGCCTCCAAGACTAACCTCTACCTTACATACCTGTCTCTTGCTCTCTCCTAAAGGGCAGCCCACCTTATTTGACTGCAAATTCCTGTCCTAATGTGTTTTACACCCCACCTCCTATAGAATGTAAGCTTGATTGAGCAGGGCCCTCTTCAACCTATTGTTCCCCTAAGTTTATTTGTAATTGTCCTATTTATAGTTATATCCCCTCTCATAATATTGTAAAGCGCTACGGAATCTGTTTGCGCTATATAAATGACAATAATAATAATAATTAGGCACAGTCTGTGCAAGCCTTAGTGATACATGAAGAGGCACGGTGGAAAGTCAAAGTTGATTACAAGTGGCTTGCACAGCTCCATTATGATATGGCTCCATGTTCATGGTTGAGATCCTTGAGTATAGACTCTTTCAGTCCAGTCTATGCATGCTTCTTTTATCGGGTAAACCTTTATTTGGACATTTTCAATAAGAAAGAAACCAAGGGAAGAAGAATTAATCTTCCTCAACAGAGGTGTCCGAAATACTTTTATGGTTCTTGGTTCTAGACTTTTTAGAGGAATTCTTCCAGAGATAGTTGTTCTTTTCTCCCTTCTAAGTAATATGCTAGGATCTGCAAATGCCTATGCAGCAAATACTCAACTTCTTTAGCAGGAAGTTCCAAGGATATGCTCTTTCATAATTCCAGAAAAGTATTCCCACATTTCTAGTATCCAAAAACTGATTTATGGAACCCAACACAAAGTCTCATGGGATTTATCAATCCAGTCAGGTTACACACTCAATGTCCTTGAAAGACAAAGATTAAACATCCACATGACGTCTTGTGTTCCTATAAACAGCTTGTATTTTTGAATGTGGTTATGAAAAGTTGGTCTCCTTTGTAATATGGAATTTCACCAGGGACCAGATAGAAAATGTAACCTTATCCAGAATCTTTTCCTAAAAAGTTATTCTATTAATAGTTATGTCCTTGGCATATAGAATGTATTGTTTTTTTCTTTTACACATGTGCTATTTCCTTATGTATAAACCTTTCACTTTATATACAGGTTATTTTCTGCCTTTTCTGTGGCACAGGAATAATACATTTTCTCCCATTATATTCCTTTCTCAGATGTTTTACCTTTTTTTGGATAATTTTACCATTCATAATAACATGTTAGTTATATAATGCATGTTTACCATAATTTTTTACTAGCTATTATCCATAGCAGCATCTTAAAATGATGAAGATTTCGTATGGTTTGACAACTTATCTGGGTCCCACCAGACACCTGCGGCTGCATCCCCTGCTTCTAATCTTCTGCAGCAGAATATTGTAAGAACTACATGCTAAGTAGGACAATGCATATTGGCTGAGAGTGTCACCTGAATGCTCTCATGCAATAAGTTCAGTCCTGGATGAACCATGTTCTAATCTATAGAGACATCCAGCTTGTTGCTTTATGCTGCTATGGATAATAGGTAGGAAAAGAAAATGACATTAAGTATAAATAATTATTTCTTATTATAATTCTGTAACTTTCCTCATTATGTATGTTCTTTCTAAACAAACAAAAAATAACACCCTCTGCATGCCACAAGAGTTCTTGCAAATGCACCTAGAGGTAATTTCTCTGTCTAGTCGTGTCCCTCAAGCTTATTGTCATATCCATCTTCGACACAAGTCAATTGGCTGGATAATCCCTTATTAAACTGTTGTGAGAATTTATGGTGCAAATATACAAAAAATACTTAAAACAAAATATTTTTTTTAGTAATGCATTAATGGGTGTTTTTATTAATCCCTATTAACCACCCTTTGTTTTATTGTACTGTACAGTTTCTTTTCCCCATAGAGAAAATTATGTTTTTTATATTTTATTGTTTAATATAATTTTTGATTTAATAATAGAATTTGCAATGACCTCCGATAGTGACATCACCACTGGGGGTCCAGTGGCCGTGCTGTCCAGGGAAAGGTGAGATTTTCTTACCTGAACTTGTCACTCGCGGGTGGCAATACCCTCTTCCTGCAGCTTTTCTTCAACTCCTGGCGCTTCACGTGACAGGAACCAATGTCAGTGCTGTACTCTTGCGCAAGCAATAACTATGAAGGATTCCACAAGACCATGTACTATGTCTGCGGGATTCTATATAGAAAGAGTTTTATTTCCCTATAGCTTTATTTCCCTACAGGAAAAATACCAAGACAAAGTAGTATATCGTTTGACTGGGTTAGAAATTCAGTGAAATTCCAAAACAGTCAATCTGAGTATTTTTTATTATGATTCGATCTTTATGAAATATTCGTTTTTGATATTGGGGCGACAGAGCCACATTAACAAATTGGCAAAAATGCATATAAGCCATCAGTGCTTATATACATTTTTTGTGTCTGGCTAATGTTGTAAAAGAGCTGTGATTTTTAAGTTTTCTAAAAAGTTAATCTGCTTGACGGAACACACATAGGGAATAAAAAAGCTTAAAATCCCCAAAGGGAAATATGTACGTTTATATATATATATATATATATATATATATATATATATATATATACATACATTTTTTTAAAGAACAGATGCTTCATTTTAGTTGTTTTTGGAGTGTTTTACATCACTACTTCATGGCCCACAGATTGTCAGTTTTCTACTAAAAACAAAAATGTTTGTTAATAAATATCACATATGTATCTTGTGGAGACTCACCAATGGTAAGGTGTTTTGTCACATAATACTTGTAACAGGTCAGATTTTATAAGAAACAAGAAACTAAAAAAGTTACTAAGTTATACATTTTATGAATTAAACTATTGCTATTTTGTACATTCCGGAGTTATTGGGTCCTTCGAACAGTTTTATCTTTATTTGTTAGCTTTATTAATTCTCCTTTTTTGAAGTTGTATATTTTGACGTTTTATAGTTGGCTACGCTTCCCTTAGTTATAATGTTTTACTTGTATCTCGCTTTGTAAAGGAAGAGCATTATAGCAAGCGTTATATAACGATGTTGGTGCAAGGAGGCTATGGTTGATCTTCTTGGGACTTAAAGCGCACCACCTTTACTAGTAACATGATTAAGGTGATTTGCTATAGAACCATTATCCTGCAAGAATATAAACTCTGATTAGCAGGATTTGGCTATACTGTATTGCAGTTAAACTTGTTCACCATGACATCTTGAAAAGTATTAAATTACAGTGGAATAACATAGCAAAAGTGTCAAAAGAAAAACCTTGGTCACAAACACTCATAATTTTGGAAAGGACTCAGTTAAAAAGGCACTTAGGTGGATGTTGTTTCCGAAATACGTGTATCTATAAGTTTATGGTGTTAAATGGGGCATGATATGCATGTGGTTAAGTTGGTGGAGCCCTACAAGTCAAGTTACAAGTCAAGGTGACAGATTTAAATTCCAAGTGGAGAGTCTAGCACATCAGCTTTTTTAAAAGGGCACTATAGTCACCAGAACAACCACAGCTTATTGTATATGTTCTGGTGAGTATAATCAGTCCCTTCAGGCTTTTTGCAATAAAAACTGTCTTTTCAGAAAAAAATGCAGTGTTTACATTACAGCCTAGAGATAACTCCAGTGGGCACTCCTCAGATGGCTACTAGAGGTGCTTCCTGGGGCAGTGCTACACACTGTGTACTGCCATTCAGTGTCTCCCCCCTCTGAACGCAGACACTAAACTTTCCTCATAGTGATACATTGATTCAATGGCTGTGTTTCACTTGTGATGGCTCTGCCCCTGATCTGCCACCTTAAGAGTCTCAGACAATCTTTTGGGAAAGGATTGTAATTGTCTCAGACCACCACTTCTTATGATGTCAGCATACAGAGGCAGTTCAGGGGCAGAGGCAGCAGCTTCAGACTTAAATACAAGTAAGATGTTGCAATATTTAGGAAGGCAAGAGGGGGGCCTGATGGTGGTTTTAACACTATAGGGTTAGGAATATATGTTTGTGTTCCTGACCCTACAGTGTTCCTTTAAATTTCACCAGCCCCTGCTGCATGTGTCAAAGGCCTTTGTATGAAGCACTGAATTGTTATATACACATTTTAATAAGTTCTTCACGTTCAGAGAGAATTTGCAATAATTAGCCATAACCAGGGTGTTATGGATATCACCCCTTGTCAAATTTTATTGAATAATTTACTAATGGCACCCACTTCCCCATTAGTAAATTATTCTGTTTGCAGAATCTTTTTAGTAAATCAATGGGACATTACAGATTTTCACCAGAAAAGAGGTTTCATTGTGCAAATATTTGAGCTCTTCTACATTTGTATATTTGCTGATATGGGTACATGACTTCTTGTCCTGCTGACTGACATGTACCATCACACATTAAAGAAACAGTGAAATCAAAATTAAACATATACATATCAGAAGTCAACTGCAATTTCTATTTCTGAACAGAGAATCACTAGAATTTTTTTTTTTTTTTTTTTTTTTTACCTTTTTAAGGTTTCAACAACAGCCTTGTGTTTTGTTTTAAACGGTTATAATCCAGCTGACTCTTTGAAGATGTCTCAGCATCTCTGCTTGCATGATATTTGTCTCTCCAAGAAGGTATTTTTAAGTATCTGAGGAATAACTAGCTCTAAAAGATCTCTCACCCATGTCCTAATTTTTGTGGGTATTGTCTGTACCTCAACCTCTAGTGAAACCTCTAAAGTGGGAGAATGGAAAATTTTACTCAGAGTAAAATGATTACTATTTAAACTGCTGCAGAGCTAACAGTGAGTAGTAACCATGCAATGCAATGATTTGTGTTGGAGGGTGCACGTGTGAATTTCTTCAGCCTAGAGAATGATGATGCTCATTGTGGAACATTAAGAAAAAAAGTATGTGCCTTTTCAGGTATTTAAGCCTCTCCTGTGTTGATCACTGTCAATTACACTAGTAATGGAAACTAGTCTTAGTAAAGTTGACTTACGATATGGGGAATGGAACATGATAATGGTAGTTCTTCTTCAGCCCTAGTTGTATATCATTACTTGAAGGGATACTGTAGGCACCCAGACCACTTCAGCTCTTTGAAGTAGTCTGGGTGCTGTGACCCTTTTGCACTTAGTGCTGCAATGTAAAACACTGCAGTTACAGAGAACTGCAATGTTTATATTGCAGCACTAAGTCTGTGTCACATGTTCATCCTCACCTTGTGGTGTCTGTAATGGAAAATGCCTTTCTGAGGGCGTGTCCGACAGCCGAGAGGAACGGACGCATGGAGTGAGAGCTCCCGGTCCGAGACGGCAACAGCTTGAATTACAGCAGCTCTTACCCCAGGCTGACGGCGAGAAACAGGCGAGGTACCTCCCCCTTACCTCCCATGGCCCCGGCAAAACAAACTAAGCTGACGGATCCGATCCGCCACGGGAAAAAAGACCGGTCACGGCCGGCGCAAGATGACGGCGGTGAGGAGCTGGAATCCTCACAGGCCTCAAACCCTCCCACAGAGTATGAGGAGCAAGGATACACTGATGCCCCAGTCACAGAAAAAAAGCTGTATGCAATGCTGAAAGATTTTAGACTCATCCTGCAGTCTGATCTGAAAAAAGCCACAAATGATATTAAGAAAGAAATAGCAGATCTGGGGGAAAGAACAAACAATTTGGAAACACGCACGGATGACATATGCGCAGCGCAAGACGCCCTGGCAGACACAGTACAACAATTAGTGAGTGAACAGCAGTTCCTAAAAAGGAAATTAGCGGACATGGAAGATCGCTCACGCAGAAACAATATTCTGGTATTCCAGAAAGCGTCACGAGAGAGCAACTGCCTCAATACCTTACTTCCCTGTGCAAGTCGCTGGCGCCGGAGATATCGGACCCAGAATGGCTCATGGACCGAGCCCACAGACTACCGAAACCGCAGAATCTGCATAAAGATACGCCACGCGACGTGGTCGCTCGCTTCCACTACTACAAGACGAAGGACCATCTACTGCAGGCGGCGAGGAAAATCACTGTGATGCCTGCACCGTATACAGGTGTTCAATTATACGCAGACCTGTCAGCTATGACAATGGGCAGACGCAGAGAATTCATCAACGTGACAAAGTCCCTGAGAAACAACGGCATACAATATAGATGGGGCTATCCTACAAAACTACTTATATGGAGGAATGCCAAAACGTATACCGTAAACGAACTGGAGGTGGGAATGCGCTTACTAAAAGAATGGGGCCTATTCCCGCTACCACCGAGAGACGCTTCGACTACAGCATCCCCGAAAAGACCGCATGCTGACTGGCAGATGGCGGGCTCGCCACAAAGGAAAGAATAGGGCTCCAGGTCGGGACCAAACAAGGACATACCACTAACCCACTGTAAAATCGGACACTGAGAGACACTCTAACCCAATGCTAGCCTCCGCTCTATGACATGCTAATGTAACTGGATTGTGAGTATGACATTCTGAACCTCTTAATGTAATACACTATATGCGAGTCCCTATTGTCCAAGGAGTAAGGCATTACGTAGCGGGGTGACCAAACTTGTCAAACCCAGCGGGTGGGGAATCAGGGCAGGTACAAAGGGGACGGTAGGGACGCAACTCTACGAGTACTACAGCAAGTAGGAGGTATAGGGTACAGAAGTCACGACTCAGACAATGTGTACTGTACAGGTTTTGTGACAGCATGGCATATACAAGGTGGCAAGATGGAGGAGAGGGTATTGTTTGTGATTAAATGGTGGGTCCTGGTTGGACATCTCAGACATGATTGTGGGGTAGGAATAAGTTTATTTAGAGAAAGGCTGTCACGCACTCGGCCGAACCACCCAGGTGCAACCCCAGGATGAGACGTGAGCCGGATAGAGTTTGCCCGCTCACACCTCACCCACGTAGAGCGCTAGTTCTCTCCATGGCGCTTTGTACATACTTTAGTTATTATTTCTCCCTCCCTGTATTCGTGTCCACTGTCCCTACATTCCCTCCTTTCGGTCCCGGACCAGTAGCATACCGCATGTCGCAGGCAGCGAATGACATCCCAAGGCCCCAGCATAGCATAACACTACACCAGGATCATGGATGACTCTCTGGCAATCCTCACCTTAAACGTTAAGGGTCTCAACAGCCCACATAAAAGGAGGCTAGCAGTACAGGAAATGACCAAATCCAATGCAGCGATTATAGGCCTCCAAGAGACGCACTTCTGCATTAGGAAACACCCCAAATTCACTGTCAAACAGTATCCCCAAGGTTACCACGCCATGTCAGACACTAAAGCTAAAGGAGTTGCTATCTATTTCCATAGGGACTGGGCATTCACACCATCCAACCAATTTGCCAGTCGAGACGGGAGAATACTAATATTAGTGGGCTCCTTAAATGGTTTATCGGTGACTATAGCTTCCATATATGCGCCGAACGATAAGCAAAAAACCTTCCTCAGCAAAGTGTTTAGGACAATTGACAAGCTCAGAGTGGGCCATACAATTATATGCGGGGACTTTAATTGCGTTCCAGATCCCGATGTCGATATAAAACGAGAGGGGAACAAATTACCACAACAACATTAAATCTCACTAGGCCAACATTTTAGGAAATTATTGCATGGGCATAACTTCTATGACACATGGAGAGGCTTGAACCCGAGCGGGAGGGACTACACGTACTACTCGTCGGTCCATAGGACCTACACGAGAATTGATCTCTGTCTACTCGACACCAAAACGTTGCCCTTCGCCATTAAGGCTCACATTGGGCCGATCACGTGGTCTGACCATGCCCCATATGTTGTCACTATGCGAATTCCGTACCCAGCTAGGGGTAGAGGCACGTGGCGCCTGAATGAAGGTCTGTTAGACGTACCGGCACATCTCCAGCGACTACAGGCCCGGGCTGAGGAATTTTTCGCCGACCACGTTAACTGCTCGTCATCCGACGCCACAAAATGGCTGGCCCATAAGGCGGTCATGAGGGGAGAATTAATCCAAATAGGGGCTAGAACAAAGAGGCTGCACAACACAACACTGGACAAGGTAGAGAAAGACCTGGCCACAGTAGAATCCACCCATAAAACAAACCCCACTATGGCAACACATAAGCGACTGATGTCACTTCGCACAATACTTCATATCCTCAACCTCGCTGTAACAGAACGACACTTGAGGTTTTTGAAGCAGTCATACTATGTCATGGGTAATAAAGCTGGGAAAATGTTGGCCAATAAAGCGAAACAAACCAAATTGCAATCTAAAATCCCGTACATAACCTCCACAACTGGGAATAAATTATACAACCCCCAAGACATAGTGAACGAACTAGCGAAATACTATGCCTCATTATACCAATTAGAAAAAGATCCCTCCACACACCAACCGATGGAAGACGAGATAGCACGTTTTCTAGATAAAGCGCCCCTAGCCAGTCTAACACAAGCACAACGCACCCAACTAGAGAACCCCTTCACGGAGGATGAAGTAGAAACAGCAATCAAATCCCTCCCCAAACATAAGGCCCCCGGACCAGACGGGATATCCAACTACTACTACATAAAACTGACCAAACAACTACTCACGCCTCTCACCAACCTATTTAATCACATAAAAACTGCAGGGACTATGCCCACGGAAATGCTGGAGGCACACATAGTGACGTTACCCAAACCCAACAAACCCCCCACACACTGTGCAAACCTACGCCCAATCTCCCTCCTGAACGCAGACACCAAACTGTATGCCAAACTCCTTGCTTCTAGAATTAAACCAATCCTCGCAGACCTCGTCTCGGAAGAGCAAGCGGGCTTTGTCCAGGGGCGTCAAGTAGGGGACAACACTAGACATTTCCTGAACCTGATTGAATGGGCAAACGCCTCGCATCAAGCGGGACTCTTGCTAGCGCTTGACACTGAGAAGGCGTTTGATCGCCTACACTGGAGGTATATGTTGCTCACCCTCACCAAAATGGGATTCCCACTAAACTTTAGATCAAGCATAATGGCATTGTATCAAAACCCTTCAGCAAAAGTTTTTAGCACGGGCTTCGTATCTAACAGGCTCGCCATATGTAATGGCACCAGGCAAGGCTGTCCCCTCTCCCCCCTAATATTTATCCTATGCTTGGAACCGCTAATAAGGATAGTAAAAAATGACCCCAATATACATGGGCTGCACACCCAGGGGGGCGTAAATAAATTAGCTCTGTTTGCCGATGACATACTGCCGTTTGTTACAAAACCGGAGTCCTCCCTTCCCACTCTAATGAGAACGCTGGTAGACTATGGGGAGATATCGTACTACAAAAACAACATAACCAAAACGCAAGCTCTACCCATAAACCTACCAAAACCTACATTAGAAAGGATAAAACCGCAGCATCCCTTTGATTGGCGCACCAATTCCTTAAAATATTTAGGTGTAAACCTCACCAAATCCCTTCAAACGGTGACCAAAGAAAATCACTACCCCGTGCTAAAGAAAATCAAATCCTCCCTCGAACAGTGGGCTAGCATGGATACCTCCTGGCTTGGACGTATCAACCTAATTAAAATGATGACACTACCACACATCCTATACCTATTCAGAACCCTGCCCATATCCCTCCCGACTGCGCTGCTCAAACAATTCCAAAGCACGATCAATGCACACATCTGGAAGAGGAAACCCCCGAGAGTGAATAAAGGGTGTCTGGGACTTCCTTATGTCCAAGGTGGACTGGGGATGCCGGACGTTACTGCATACTACAGGGCCTCTTTCTTGGCACAGGGACTGCGACTCATTAGGAACCATAATCTCCCCCGTAAACCCCTCTGGCTGTCATTAGAAAATGAATGCCTAGAGGCACATGACACAGTCCATTACTTGTGGACATGCTCCTCGCCCCGAACATCTGCGGGCACGACCCTGAGATACTCGATCACTATGCTTAAAGCATGGAAGACCTGGTGTCCGAGGGTGCTGGACCCGGTACGATTATTTAGGGAGGCACCCATCACAACACTAGCAGCCTACTCCCCAGGCATACAGGTGGGCAAATGGCTCAACAAGGGAGCGAGATTAGTGAGGGATTTAATGTCAGGAGACGCGGTGAAACCATTCCCTGAATTGAAAGAGGAACTGGGGTTAGACTTGAGAGATCTGTACCTTTATTTAAGAATCAAAAACATAATATTAACCCATGGTAAACAAACAGCCGCTCGAACTGACTCTCCGGTACTCCAACCTAGCCACTTATCTCTGACAAAAGTAGCAAAACCACTCTCCCTATGTTACAATGCGCTGGTCACAGATAACACCCCAGATAAACTGAAATACAAGGCAAAATGGGAGCAGGACCTGGGATTTCATATCTCCCAAGCAGACTGGCAGTCTGCAAGGGCAAATACAAAACAGGCATCGAGTAGCCTCTCGAGGCCTACTGCAAGATAACTATGAGGTGGTATCTGGTACCACAGAGACTAGCGAGTATGTACTCAGGCGCTACGAACTTGTGCTGGAGATGCGAGTCGGACACTGGAACCATGTTACATGTGTTCTGGAAATGCCCGTTGCTAGACGGATTCTGGAAACAAATCCAAACCCTGATCTCAAGTAAGACTGGCACCTCCATCCCCTTGCGACCGGAAAAGTACTTATTACACGTTATACCAGACCTAGACACACACCCTCACAAAAAAGTGATTCTGAATATATTGACGGTAGCAAAAGTAGCCTTAGCTGGTAACTGGAAAAGCAAACAAGTTCCTCAGATAGAGGTGATTATCAACAAAATGAATGTGATTAGCATATACGAGAAAATGGCCAGCAAGCTGAAAGGATGCCTAGGAAAGTATGATAAAGAATGGGTATGTTGGGCGGCTACATAGTCACTGAATGACAACTAAGACAAACCGACTGCTCGAACCAAATGGTTAACCCCCATAGTGGGCCAGTAAGGAAGCACACAGGCGCAAACGTTAGGGGAACAAAGGGGTTAGGGCGTTGAGGTGCTCAGGCGAACACATAGCCTCACCAATCTCACAAGTTACATAATGAAGATGATTTATACTTTACTGCTAGCTGTGGTGTGAAGCTGCGTCCAGGGATTTCCCCCCCCCCCCCCTCTTTTCCTTCTGTATCCCATCCCCTCCCAAGTTAAATATAATAAATGTACCGCATGCTTTGAAGCTGTATGCATCACATCGAACATCGCCTGACACACAGATTGTTTGTATATTTAATTGGTTAATTGATCAATTGATTGAGAAGTACGGCTGGATACAGGGCGAAATGTAGAATGTTATCCGCAAATGTTGCTGTGAAGGCGGACTGTAATTATTTACCATGTTATGTGTTGCAAATATCATTCAATAAAAATGATAAATGAGAAAATGCCTTTCTGGCATTACTTGGCAGCCATGTGCCAGTGTATCTGACTCCTGCACCATGTTGAAGGACGCCGGTCGCTGCGGATCCATTCCAATTTGTAATCCCACGTCCGCCCACGGTATTGACGACGTCGACGTGCATGTGACGTCACGCAGGGGACGTGCACGCACATTCTGGGGTCAAAGGCCGGATATGGGTATCAGATCTGAGGGAGGCTTATTTAAACTCCTTTTCCTCATTGCCCTGTTGTGGTTTCCCTTAGTGGTTGTCCGAGAGTGTGTTCTTGAGTGTTTATTTCTGGTTATTGACGTTGGCTTAGTTTGAATTCCCTGTATTCTGGTATCCTTGACTTTTGGCTTTCCCTCATCTTGTTGTCTCATTCTGTGTCCCTGACTCCGGCAAGTATTCTGACTATTCTCTGGTATGTTAAGTCCGGCCATTCTAAGGCCTGGTAAGACATTACCTTTAGTCCTTGGTGTAATTCAGTTCTGCGTGCTGGATCAACTAATACCCTGACATTACGACATGGCCATAGATCTTGCAGAACTGTGTCAACACAAAGCCGTTTGCGAGAGAAAGCTAGAGGAGAATGATCACTGCATGGATCAATTTGCCCAGGCTTTCAGTATGCTTCTTACTCGAACAGTGCATCTACAGCCTGAGGTTTCTCTGACTATGTCACCTCTGCCTAAAGTACCTCCACCTATAGTACATAAGGCACCTACTATCTCCCTATCTCCTCCCCCGCATTTTGATGGTAATATTCAAGAATGCCGGGGATTTCTGAATCAATTTGAGTACCACTTTGAGGCCTCACCGCAATATTTTCCCTCGGATAGAGCTAAGATTGGTTACCTAATTAACCAAATTAAAGGTAAAGCCTTAGCTTGGGCCAATCCATTATGGGAGAGTAATAGGAGTATTGCATATGATTACCAGGAATTCCTTACGGAATTCAAATGAACATTTGAACCATTAGGCAGGGAGGATGATGCCTCCACTGCCCTAATGCATATTAAGCAGGGGAACCGGTCTATCTCAGATCATGCTATAGAATTTTGCCCCTTGGCTTCTGAGGTAGACTGGACTAATAGCAAGTTAATCTCTGCATTTAAAAAAGGATTATCCAAGACAATTCTGGATGAGATTGCTGCCAAAGACCTACGTTACCTAAAAGATTAAATGACTTTATCACATTTGTCATGCAGATTGATAATAGACTTAGAACCAGAGAACTACCAGAAATAGAACCAGACATTTGTCATTAGCACCTTGTTTCTCCAGACCTATTGTTCCTGACCTCCCTGTACAGTCCGAATTTGGGGGTCACTAGAGTTTGGAGGAAGAATGGAGAAGCACAGACTGCAAGATGTTTGAAGTCCAGTGTGAACTTTACACAGTCTGTGTTGATTTGGGGAGCCATGTCATCTGCTGGTGTTGGTCCACTGTGCTTTATTAAGTCCAGGGTCAACGCAGCCGTCTACCAGGAGATTTTGGAGCACTTCATGATTCCTTGCAGACGAGCTTTATGGGGATGCGGACTTCATTTTCCAGCAGGACTTGGCACCAGCACACACTGCCAAAAGCATCAAAGCATGGTTCAACGACCATGGGATTACTGTGCTTGATTGGCCAGCAAACTCGCATGACCTGAACCCCATAGAAAATCTATAGGGCATTGCCAAGAGAAAGATGAGAGACATGAGACCGAACAATGCAGAAGAGCTGAAGGCCACTATTGAAGCATCCTGTTCTTCCATAACACCTCAGCAGTGCCACAGGCTGACAGCTTCCATGCCACGCCACATTGAGGCAGTAATTGCTGCAAAAGGGGCCCAAACCAAGTACTGAGTCCAAATGCATGCTTATACTTTTCCAAGGTCCGATATTGTTCTTTGTACACTCCTTATTTTATTGATTGCATGTAATATTCTAATTTACTGAGAATGTGGATTTGGGGTTTTCATGAGCTGTAAGCCATAATCATCGCACTTATGACAAATCACGGCTTGAACTATCTTACTTTGCATGTAATACGTCTATCTCATATATTAGTTTCCCCTTTTACGTTGCATTACTGAAATAAATGAACTTTTGCACGATATTCTAATTTTTCGAGTATCACCTGTATACTCTAGGAATGATAACCAGCCTGTAGAGGAACACTTTTCTGTGCCAGAAGACACTAGTCATACATGCCATGCCTTTAAGTGTGCCGAAATGTCAGCTTATCTCTTCGTTCCAATAAGTAAAGGAAATGTTAATGGGTGATACCATTCCAACTGTCTGAGGGGGGGAGGAGTGCATGAGCTTCTACCATTAGAAGCAATACAATAGCAGTTCAGAGATTGATACATTTTGCTATAGCAAATTTAAATAACTTTATTTTAGAAATATATATATTAACTGTAATTATTGTATGTGGGTATTATGCTCAAATGCAGACATTATTTTTACATTTTGTTGCCATTTTAGTAAGCTGCACTGCTAGTAATACCTTAAGAGATCTTACAAATACCTATGAGTAGCATAATTATGTTCTATTTTTGTCACACCTACGTTTTGTGAGAAAACTAGTATGTTTGCTTTTATATTAAAATTTCAGACCCTGCGTGAAATATTGCAACATAAAGGACACTATACACTGTTTAAAGCTTTTCATTCCCCAAAAATGTCTATAATTGTGCATACTTAGGTTACCTGAAAAGTAATTTGTACACAAAATGTTTTATTGTATGTTTATGTGCTAGCTAGCTAGCTATGCATCCATTGTTTTAATGTTATTTTAGTATTTTATTTAAACAAAAAGTGCTTGGTAGTGAAGGGGTTAGGGAGTCTAGGCTGGTCACCTGTTGTGGTAAACAAAACACAAAAAAAGTATTTCTGGAATTGAAGCTAGTATCCACTAGATTTGTGTACAGAAGAAACATTTAGTTTGGCAGCAAATCCTGTCCAAAAAAGCCCCCAAAGCATTTTAAGACTGCCCAATTTAGTCCATGCTGCAGTTCGGCTTGTCCGAATTTCTTTAGAAATTTTAACATCCTAAAAAAAGCAGAATAAAAGGTGCCCTACTGTGCTGCCCAGCCATAATGGCTACACTAATGCCTAAATGCCTAGCATAATGCCTAATCAATGTCGGATATTTTTGCAATGCATCTGAGTTGGAAAAATGTGATCATTATAAAGCTGGACTAAAAAAATTGTGAAAAAGCTTAGTTTTATAATGACTGATTGTAATCTTTTAGCTATGTTATTGCCGTCACATTCTATGTTTCTATCATAGTCTTAAATTAGAGGGGCAAAGGTTTAAAAATAACATCAGGAAGTATTACTTTACTGAGAGGGTAGTGGATGCATTAGTATAGGTTTTCACAGAAGACGAGAGACCAATGATAATACAAGTTCAGGTTTATCCTATCATGAATTTCATAGAAACTTAATGACATCATATGGACACGGTGTACCATTTCTTTAACCCCTTAAGGACACATGACATGTGTGACATGTCATGATTCCCTTTTATTACAGAAGTTTGGTCCTTAAGGAGTTAAAGGATCACTATAGTGCCAGGAAAACAAACATGTTTTCCTGACACTATACAACCCTTAGGTCCCCCCCACCCTCAGGGCCCCCCCTCCCTTGGCGCTGAAGGGGTAAAAACCTCAGTTACTTACGTTAATCCGGCGCTGGGCTCGCTCGGCACTGGTGACCTCTCCTCCCCGCCAACGTCATCTCCTTAGTGGAGCCGAACGCTTTCCTATGGACTTTCTGCACACTGGATGCAAAGTTTTTTCAGGAAGACAGCCACTAGAGGTTGGATTAACCCTGCGATGTAAACATAGCGGTTTCTCTGAAACAGCTATAATACATCTGAAGGGTTAAAACCTGTGGGACCTGGCACCCAGACCACTTCATTGAGCTGAAGTGGTCTGGGTGACTATAGTGTCCCTCTAATGTTTTATTATCATATAAGGTAAGTGTCTGTGCTTCAATTAACTTCTTCAGATTGTACAATTGTGTTTTCCGAGTTGTACTTTACTTAAACTATCTTCCCCAAATGGTCACTCAATACAAACACCTCAATCATGAATTTGCTCCTTACACTCTCCTTCACAATCACCCACGGTTTAGGCTGCTAATAATGCTATGGTATGCTTAAAAAAAATTACAAAAAAGGAGTGGGCAAATGACGATCCACTCAACCCTTCCACCCTGAGAAGAACAGAGCTTTCCCACACATCCAGTCTGTAGTGCCAGTGTCCATCCTTCTGTGTGGAAAAAACACAGTACCCTATCACCTTCTTTCAACTGCGTCTGCAGAGGTAGAAGGTCCCGTAAAACTCAGCGGGGCAGGGCAAAACCACTACAATGAAAGGCAGTTGAAAAAATGAGGAGCATTAGCTGCAATATATATATATATATATATATATATATATATTTATATTAATGAGTTAGGTGAAGAAGGGAATTATTTGTTCTTAAATTGGCATTACTGTGGTCCAAAGTTTCTGTCACTTATTAGGGACCAATAAACATTCTTATGGAATACGTAAATACACGAAAATAACAGTCACAATGATACTATGTGTTCTCAAAAGAAAAATAAATAATATTCCTGATCACAGGCAGCTTTAATGACGTTAAAAGGATACTGTAGTCACTATAATCATTTAACCTCACTAATTGATTATAGTAGTTGGAGTCCCCTGGCACTGTCCCTCCATTCAGAGTTAAACCATTTTAGAGCAGTTATAAAGAACGGTGCCTGGCCACCCCTTCTGGAGGTGTGGCTAAAGCATATATTACACACTTCCTTGCAGTCATACAGTCAGTTGGAGCTCTGATAGGCTAAAAACTGGCAGCTGACACTCTTAGCCAATCACAGCTGCCCATTGCTACTAAGGCTAATAGTTCCTCAATTGCAAAGTAGCACAGAGGGGAGGGACTGCTGGGCACTCTCGTTTAGCATTAAAATATAAAACCATTAAAAACTGTTTAATACTGAATTAAATAATGGCAACAGACACTAACCAATTTAATGAGATGAAGCAGATACAGTGCCTACATAGTCAGTCTAAAGGGTTCTTTATACTCTTGTCAAGCTTTTCAAACTATGATGTAATATGTGTGAGCAGTGTTCCTTTTGATAGAGTTTTGGAATGCCACATCTCAAAAGTAGAAAAACTGGTTCTCAAACAACCTAACTAGGAAACATTTGGGAAGATATTCATACACAACATGCTTTGATCTTGTGTTTTATAATGTCTCAAAAATCATGAGATTACATTTTCCTCTATTATGCACGTCAGCATTTTTTATCCCCGATATGTAATGCTTCCTTAGAATTACGTTTAGGACTAGGAACACAATCTATTGTTATGCTGGAATTTACAATAATAAGAGTTTAATATATATATAAAACGTAAATGCTGTGCACAGAATTAATCCCACTGTGCTTGATTTGAACCAAAACAAAATGTGTCTGTCCCAATACTTATTTACTCTATTCTAACAGCACTAGTCAGAATTCAAACTACTAAAAGTCTCCATAACCCTGTTGTGACGTGCTCTCTACCGTTTTTACTAGGCAATCCCTCTATTAATATCAGTACTGAAGAGGTAGGGTTAGATTAATGTAAGGGTTAATGCGGTATTAGAGTTAGGGATAATGTTAAATGTTTACTCTTGAAACCATAACCATTTCAATGATTTGAAGTTGTCATGGTGCCTGGAGTCTGTACATGTAGCCTTCTGCTATGAAAAACTGCACATATGGAGTTTAACCCATCTTCTGACAAAGGTATAACTCCATCTCAGGCAGCATCATTGGGGTGTCATCCGTCAGTTAATGTCAATTCTGTGCAACAGAATGTCAGTCAGTGGCTTAGAGCAGTGAGCTGACACTCTCTATGTCAATGTATGAAGACAGCAGCAGCTGCCAGCTTCTGCAGAGTGCATCACCAGACCACCAGGGAGCATCAAACTAAGCCATGGGGGAAAACATTCACTAAATCGTTTGCACCATTACTGGGGAACCAGTCCATGGTACTCCACGTAGCATAACCACTACAGCTGACCGGAGTAACCCTTTAAGGTTATGGTAGGTATACAGTTAGTGTAAACATGGCATTAAGAGTAGGTTTGACCATACCTTAATGTGAAATGTGTTCCTTCATTGTATCACTCTATCATTAAAATTCATAAATTCAGTTTATGCACCTGTCAGTCACCACAGAGAAAGGAGGAGAAAACATGGGAGACATTTATCAAAGTGTTATTTAACCCCTTAAGGACACATGACATGTGTGACATGTCATGATTCCCTTTTATTCCAGAAGTTTGGTCCTTACTGGGTTAAAAAAACAAACAAAAAAAAAAAACATTTTTGGTCTCTATTCTGTTCATACTAATTATTTTAAAATGATATAAAAGATTGTTGTCCTTTCTCCGCCTTAATTCCACCATTTTTTTTTGCAAAAACAACAATTTCTGAAAACAGCCCAATTTAGAGAGGGGTAAAAAAAGAGAGGTAGATTAGAATACTTTTTCTGGTGGAAAAGGTGACAAAGATTGATAAATCATATGTCTTTGCAAAATAGTATACATTCAAAAATGACTGTAAAAAAATAAAATAAAAAATTAATTTAATAAATCGTGCAAAAACATCAGAACAAAAAAAGGCACAAAAAATTGTAATCTTTAATATACATCTAAAACAAAAGTGCAGCATTAAAAAAAAGTTTAACACAAGTTATAAGTGATTTTCAATATTCTATTCAATACTGTAGTATAATTTTAAGAGCAGTCAAGAGGTCCCTATTTAGCACTATACAGTGTATTTAACTGCAAAATGAAGCAAATCTAACAAATAATAATAATAATAAAAAAAAATAAACCTCCACATCTCACATTTAATGCCATGATAACACTAAATATTCAGAAACCATATAAAGAAAAAAAAGTCAAATTCAGTACTTACAAATTCATGAATTTTGGGATGAACGGCAAACACTTGTCACTTACCCAGGACAACAAGATAAGATACTGTCTAAATATATTTTGTATGGAAAAAATACTCCACAAGTGTTCCAATAGTGCAAACGTTAGACAAATAAAGTACGCTTTGTTTTTTTAAAAAGTCATTTTATTTTTTTACAAGGCAGTACAAAATAAGTGCAGAATTGCTGCACTAAAAAAAATATTTTAAGGCAGCAGAATTCAAAATCCGTAAAAAACAGTGTTCTCATTTTTAATTTTTTTTTTTTTTTTAGATAAAAAGGCAGTACTGTACATAAATGTTGCAACAAAAAACACGAGAAATATACAGACAAAAGACAAGTTGGAAAACAAAAATAGGAAACAAAATAGACATGGTCTTCTCCCAAACAAACTGAAGGTGCAAGACTTTAAACAATCTCCCAGTATGTTTTTTTTTTTTCTTAGAAAAATTAAACGCACACAAAAAAGTTGAAAGATAAAAACAAAAATGGATATGAAATGCTAGTGCATAATTAAGCAGACATCACAAGTAGTCGTCTCTGTACAAATTCCTTTTGTACTTTCACAATGCCAGCATGTCTACATGCTATAATTATAGCAGCGGGTGGGGAGTGGGGGGCATTAAAAAAAAAACAAACACAAAAAACCCCCCAGATCATTATTAATTTGGCATTTGTTATAAAAAAATTAAATTATTGAATAAAAATATAATTCGCTTTATAAAAACTATGTATTTCCAGTCTGATAAATTCTTAAGCAAGCTAATTCATACATAAAAAAACCTGGAAAAAATAAATCCACACACGGTAATTACATGAATATACTTCAAATATTAATTTGGAGTATTCATAAATTTCATACAACCTTCTGTTATTTGTATACCTGTGATAAATAAGGAATTATGTAGTAATGCTTGCTACTTTATTTGGTACCAATGCATTTTGTCTATTGACAATTAAACTGGTAGAGTTCCTGCTCTCTATATGCCAAAATATACACATATAAAACAATACTGGTAAAGATTTGCTTGTTCTCCAAAATATTTTTGCTTATGAAAATTAAACTACATTACAAAGTAACACCTAAAATATAGGCGTCTTTTTTTTTTTTTTGGCAAATATCAAATCTCCAGTAAAACAATTATATATAAATTGTTTTAAAAGTAACATGATATCCAAGAATACTCTCAGTGACTAAAACAAAATGCACTTGGTGCTTCTCCCAAATGTTGTACCACAACAAAGTTCTCCCAATCAATCAAAAATTCCCAAAGTTTTATGTAGAGGAATTGTAAAACACAATTCCATGTCATCTTGAAGTGTTTATATAATGATAATGCTTCTCTGGACCATGCTACATCTTTACATGACTAGAGTGGATAAGGATTTCATGTACTTGCAGTACGGTTCAGTCATGATCTTTTGATCTTCTGTCTTTCCACAAGACATTGAATCCCATGTGTTCAGATGCTGTAACAGACAGGTGGATTGGTATTAACAGAATGTATAAGAACATAACATGGATACATCTGATAAATAGTGATATTTAATTGTACTCCATTGTCCATCGATTATGAAAACCCATTTCACTTGCTCAAAACACACTTTAACTATGTATACACCTGTTAATGATACTTTTCAGTTTCTTTTAAAGTGGAACTAGCAAATACATCAAAATATGTCATCATAGATGTCAGTAATATATTTTTTATTATGTGATTTCTCTTATACAGCAGATAGTTAAATTTGAACAAAACTATTCCTTGAACTAGTCCTCCAAAATTATGTTTGCTCTGTGTGGGGAAAGGAGAGCTGACATCATTTACTGTGAAGAACCAGAGCCCTAGTGGAGAAATGTATTTTTCTGTCAGGTGATAAAGCAGACAATTATAAAAGTAGGTTTTAGATAAGATCTCATTTCTGAATAAGTGGCATCCAAACTTTGGTCCTTCCTATATCCGGAAATGCCTGCCATTTATTCTATTTTGTGCTGTCCATCATTAGATGGAGAGAAATGCTTGGACTCCTAGCTAAACTCTGAGCTTTCATGAAAGGGACACTATAGTCACCAGAACATCAACAGCTTAATGAAGTTGTTCTGGTGAGTATAGTCAGTGCCTGCAGGCTTTTTAATGTAAACACTGCCTTTTCAGATGGCGGCCACTCAGACTGCCGCTAGAGGTGCTTCCTGGGTCAGCACTGCACAGTGTGAAGAGCTGACGTTCAGTGACTCCACTATATAGAGATGCATTGATTCAATGCATCGCTATGAGGAGATGCTGAAAGGACAGGCAACATTTGGCTCCGCCCTGAGATTTAAAGATCTCAGCCAATCCAATGCATTCCTATGGGAAAGTATTGTGATTGGCTAAGATCATTAATTTTAAAAAGGTGAGTAAATGCAGTATGTGTTTAGTGTGCGTAAAGTGAATGCAGTGTGTGCATAGTGAATGTAGTGTGTGGTGTGTGTGACGTGAATGCAGTGTTTGTGTAGTGTGTGTATATACTGAATGCAGAGTGGGTGTGGGTGTTTCTGTAGGTATGTAATTTTAAGTTTTTTGTTTTTTTTTGGTCCCCCCTCCCTGCTTAACTGGCCAGGGAGGAGGAATATAGCATTCCCTGGTGGTCCGGTGGCATGGACTGTGCAGTGGGGGCCCAGCAAGCTCTTACTTACCTTCCCAGCAGCTCCCCTGTCTAAATCTTGTTGCCTGCATACCGCGCGGAGCGTTGTCATGGTAACCCGTGGCAACGCTCTGACGGCCATGGGACTCGAATGATTTAGACAGGGGAGCTGAAGGGAAGGTAAGTAAGAGCTTGCTGGCCCCCCCAGGCTTGTCATGGGCCCAGCGGTCCTGGTATGTATTATCGGCAATATCGGTATGTTTATTGGCCGATACCGATATTGCCGAAAATACAGAATATCGCCAGACCGATAATCGGTCGATCCCTACCACCTAAAAAGTACATTTTAGAACTATAGTGTCAGGAATACATGTTTATGTTCCGGACACTATTGTACCCCTTTAAATGAACACTCCAAATACCTAAAACACTTCAACTTGCTAAAGTTTTATGCGTAAAAAGTGTGTCTTGTTTTTTTTATTTTAAAAAAAGTGCAGATTTCAATAGAAATGGACACACTTTAAATTAACCTTATTACACCCCCTTGCTGTCAGACAACAAGTTTAGTTCAAACAAAATAAACACAAGAGGCAGGCAATTGCCCAGAGCACCTGCCTTGCAAAGACTTCTCATTGAGCTGCTGTCAGAAGCTACACAAAGTTTTGGCTAGGAAAAAAAAGGGGAGGGCTTGCAAACAGCAGATTTGCAGCTTTTGCAAACAGTTTTTACACCTACAATGCAAAAAAATGCATGTATGTTTTCATTGGGTCTATCTATAAAATTGCTAAAAATAGTCATTAGAGTTTTCCTTTAATTTTGTAAACAATATGTGAATTAATGTCTATGACTGCAGTGCTATTAATTTAAATAGTTATCTTGAAGAACACAAGGTTTTATTAGGATTTTAGTAAGAATCAAATTTACTGCTATCCCACTTCCCACTAAAAAAACAAAAACGGCATCACCAATTTTATTAGTTTAACCAGTAATAGCTTTCCACAATGCAAACACCGCAACAAGACAATGTTTTATGAAAGGTAATCCCCTACTTCAGAGTTATGAGCAAATACAGCCATGAGCAAGTAAACTGGAGATGCAAGTTGTGTTAAGTGGTATTAACCCATTGTCATTCAACTTGACAGTTTACCTCTTAACGGAGTCCATTCAGATGCTCTGTCATTCTAATTGGTTCTATTCTATACTTCATAAACATCTTGTAGATTAGCCTAGAGCATAATGAATGAACAGCTATAATGTTGTTCCGCAGCTACAAGCTGTGTCATATTACCAAGTCTGTATAAAAAAAAATTCTAGAGTGTTTGAGAAAGTATACAAAGGGGGTCTGGTGCCTAGTTTTACAAGCAAGCATCACTGTGGAAACACAAGTATTCCTGAAAGTGTTCCTACTTTTAGAACTTTACCCCAAATTGCTTTGCATAAACAGTTTCCATCATGCAGTGGACAAAAAATATATAATAATGTATAGGGACTTGAACAAAATTATATAAATTGGTCTTGATCTTTGTGCCATTATTTAGTTTCTGGAGGTTTCCTCTGCCTGACTCACTAGACTAGAAGATACTGCGAGACTGAACACTATCTCACATATGTGCAATAAAATGCCAATGCAAAAAAAGACAGCTGATTGGACATGTCATGGCGGAAGTGACTGTTTTCTAATCTTTTTATTGTGTTGGAATTTCATTTAAATTCAAACAGGCTTTAACATTATTCTATGTTAAATAAAAATATAATTTGTACAACATAATTATTTACACCAAAGTTGCAATTAACATTTGTAAATTTTTCCTTGTGAAGGTGGCTGGCTAGGAATAGTATCGCAATTATTTAAACCCTCAGTAGTGACAGAAAAGGGAAGCAGTTACCTGTAATGGGCTTGTATAGGATCGATTCTTGGGGAAGGGAAATGTTTTACATTTGTAGTCTTCTTTTTCATACATTGGCCTCATTAGCAGAGAGCTGGTAAGAAGATTATTCTGAAAACCAAACAAACAATGCAGGTCCAATTTATGTCTACACAACGGCTACAGGGACAATTCCCTGTTCACAATTCCTTATGCAATGCATCAACAGTGTACATTTAATATGTAATGCTGCACCACAGGGTGCAGTCTACAAACAGTGGCACCATGTGTCTACTGAATTTACCTTGAAAGTATATATTTTCTGCTTTGGAGAGCATTTCATCTACTGATGTGTGCTGGATATTTTTCTTATGGCATATGTTTTCTTGATTGGTCTGTGATGTCAGCTACTCACATTTAGTAATGTTATGCTACATGATATCTCCACAGTTAACAGAGGCCACAATTTGTATCAACATTTATATATCCAGCCAATTTAAACTGTAATCTCTAGGGGCAAGCACCATCCAGACACATGTATTGCAACCCTAAAAAGCTACTAAACTTGGTGTGCCATCTCCTCTACTGTAATATAATCTACTATATAAATAACACAAACTTGCAAAATATATCAACATATCTTTGGGGGCTCTAGGTCAGACACACCATTGCAGTCCTTCTACATTATTGCAGAGGAAAATCTCATCAACTACCGAGATATTTTAACACTAATTCATGGTCAAATAATCATGATATGTAAAAAAATAAAATAAAAAAAATAACATTTGATAAAACAAATCTGAATAAGTGAGAAGGGAGACTTACTTGAGTATCTTCTATAGTATTAGGCTGTATGAAAAGCTGAGTGGTAAGGTTCTCTGTTTCCCATTGATTACAGAGAAAAACCTTATGACATGGTGACTCCACCTGAAATCACAAAGAACATGATTTATATACTTTAAATCTAGATTTTCTGAAACTAAAGAGATACAACAACAACAACATGGTTCACTTCAATTAGTCTCTGAGAAAGCATCAAAAGTGCACAAAATGACTTTCAACATGGTGGTTTTGAAGTTTATACCAATAAAGTCCTCCTTATTATGAAGCTAATTCATACACTTTACAGAATGTTGGTATTAATAATAGCCACCTTAAAACTAAAATAATCTGCACTTAAATTTGCTTAATTGCGGTATTCTGTAGGTCACTAATCTTATTCCATGTTTAGGACTCATTTAATAAAATAAAAAAAATAAAAAAACCCAGTTATCATAATTCTATCTTCTTTATCTTGACTTTGTTTTTCAGCACTGTTGCTTCCATGACGGTTTATGTCTGTGCGTGTTGCAGTACGCCTTAACCTCATATGGAAAAAGGTTGTTGATTGACTTTTGCATAGAGATCAATCAAGGTAAAAAGTGAAATAATTATCTCAATCGACGTCCATGCAAAATATCAGCTTACCTCTTGTTTGATCTTTTTCAGTTGGGGTTCATCAGATTCATGGAGATCCAACACAATACCAGATTCATCATTCTCCTGTTTGATGACTTCTTGCAAGTCTTCTACAAGGTGTG
Organism: Pelobates cultripes; assembly: GCA_933207985.1. NCBI lineage: Eukaryota > Metazoa > Chordata > Amphibia > Anura > Pelobatidae > Pelobates > Pelobates cultripes. Next base: position 201,229,064 of record OW240913.1, on the reverse strand, counting down.
AAGGGGTGTGAGTGTGATGCTAAAAAGGAAAGATTATTAAATTATAATGATATATGACTATGTCACCATAACCAGACTTAAATGAAGATGCATATGCTGAGTGTTTTATTGAGCAGACAACTCACCAAGAACTTTAGAGGGCCATATTTGAATTCCTGAGCTGCTAGTGCATTTTTGAAAGGGGTAGGAGTCCTTGGAGAGCTTTCAAGGATTGATCTTTTCATTGCTGGAGTTCGGAGACTTAAGTAGGAAGAAAAAAAAAAATATATTTTTTTTTAAATCAACATGTATAGAATACACCCATTTTTGACACACAGACTAATTCACTAAATTGGTATAGGTCATTTCACTCTCTCTGACCCAGGCCTTATATGAACATTTCAAGCACTGCTGTAGTGGTTATTGTGTCTGGAGTGCCTTGATGCCCCCAGGAAAGTAGGTAATCAAACCATTAGAAAAAGGTTTGACAACTTACCAGGCACTGGTCACCTCCTCCTGTGCCACCAGAGGCTACTGCAGTAAGCAAGCCTGGCAATGCAAGGCTTAGCTCATTGGAGCTACCATAATATCTATGAGATGACAGAAACACCCCAGATAAATTGTCAAACTGTTTAACTGCTTACCCTGGGAGGACACCAGTGCACTCCTTGCATTATAATACTACAGTAGGCTGTAGGGTTTATAATGCATAAAGTGTTATTTTAATATCACCTCTTGTCTTGCTAATGCTCTAAATCTGCTCATTTTAAGTTGGACTGTTTCATTGTTGTGTTTGTTCAGAGTATACAGTGGTGTTGCATGCCATACTTAACTATTGCAGCTGATTTCATATATCCCAATACGTCCAGCTAATATTCTGTAATTGGCCAATATTTTCCATAAACAAATAGTTCACACGAAGTTCTAATTTATTAGAGCAGACATACTACTCTGTCTAAAACTTTTTAATGACTGCATCCTGGCCTAGGGAGTAATATAAGAAATATGGAACACTCATGGCTGGTTGATAATAAAGAATAGTTACATACATCTAGCTGGAAAAAAACATTTCCTAAAAAAAATATATATATATCGAACAGGTGGTGTTACGAGTCAGATCTGCATTATTATCCACCAAGATAGCACCATCATAGCATAAGTAACGTACATATGATTTTCCTTCTGAAACCTTGGAGTGTGGTCTCGATGCAGAGGTGCAGACAGGGCAGTTTTGTGAGATGTACAGAAAGGTGTTGAGGTGAGAGAGGGATGCTCCATTTCCAGATTTTCATGTGCTGCGGTGTTTAAGAACTGGGGAAACAAGAAGATAATGTTATTAAAGTATACTTTTTGCCCCAGATTTGCAGAAATAAAACCAAAATGTCTATACATATAAAACATGCACGTACAAGCTAGTAGAACAAAAGAGTTAACGAATTGTGGCGGTAAAGCATGAAAGGGAATGCAAAAAAGAGTAATCAGTAATAAACCCCAGCACCAAAGGAATGAAATGCAAGAGTATTGCCAGGAAAGTAACAGCAACTGTATCAGATAAAAGCACCCATCTCCCAAACAACAAAACAAAAACACCCGTGTGTGTTGGAGGCCAGCTCATCTCAGTGCTCAAGGATTTACAGATGTAAGAAGAAGTGAACTAATGAGTGAAATCAACAAGTATTAGAGGAATTAGTCATTTGTTCCAAAGAGTGAGTTTCTATATCGTTATTATTCTTGTAACTGCTGAGAATTAGTAACAGGTCTATGCAGAGTTCTATTTCTACCTGGGAGGGAGAGAAGGGCAGGCTTTTGATAGGGGAGCGCTTGGGCGTAGAAATGTTGATGTCTGCCCAGCTAAATAAACCATTCTCTCCACTGGCTAAGTAGCTCTTTTTGCACAGGATGATCAGCGGCGACGGGGTGACTTTTGAGGAATTTAAGAGGCTGGAAGATGTGGGGAAGTCCTGACACAACATGTTTTTGTTTAAGGTTGCATCAGGGGTATCCTCAGGGCTGGTGAGGCTACCTGATCCCTCGTGAGGCTCGGAGGCTTGGACTGAGGGAGGTCTGGTGAGGGAGGAATCTGCTTTCTCATAGTTTTCACAATTGTTGAGTTCACTCCATGACGAAGGAGCCTGGAAACAATGTGGGAGGCACGGAACTTTAAGATAATGCAAAGCGCCACCTCAAAAAATACATAGTGCTAAAAAAGAACTGTGAGGCCATCTTTAAGTAATACAGCTTCCTAGTAGTTCAAATAATATATAAAATAAAAATCGGAGCATCCTTTTTTATTTCTACTGCTATGGTTCTCCTGTAGCATAAATTTTGGGCCTCTTAAACTGAAAGCGTCGAGAAAACTGTGTTGTACATTGCCACAGAATAAAGTAAATATCCCTGCACACTAAGCCATGTCAGTAAAGCTTTGATAAACATACAGCATGCAGGCTTGTTAAAGACTCGAAAGTAGACAGGCAAGCATCCCCCCCTCCAACATATGTTAAAATAGACAATGCTTTTTAAAATTGTGGTTCAAATTAAATAAGTATAAGTCTACCTATGTGTGCATATAAGTGTACTTAAAAAATTATCCAGGCAGGATGCCACCAATTTAGGTGTAGGTGATCAAAATTAAACTATTTCTATACCTATTTCTACTGGCTCAGCAGAAGATATTCTGTATACTTCTCAGGGTTTTTGTGGATGTATAGAAAGGAAGTTCTTGTAATCTTAATGTATTGTGATTTATGTTTCTGGTTATCTGTTCAGTTTACTTACTGAATCTATAAACTGCATGGTTTCAGAGTACTCAGGCATGTTCTTCATCTGGATAAACAGGTTAACCCCAAAACATCGAGCAGGGGATGCACTTTCTTCAGGCAAACAGCCGTGGTCCACTGGTGGAGAGGGTATGGAATGCTGGTGGTCTCCATGGCAGGAGATAGGTACACTATCCCCATGGAGTCTGGAATTGTCTGCAATGGTTGTGCTGTGCCACACGGGGTAATCAGGAGAATGATTCTGTGCATTTTAAAAAAAAAAAAGGAAGGAAAAAAAAAAGAAAGTTTTTTTTTTTTTTTACTATATATACACACACACTTAAAAGAGAAAAAGGGGGAAGAAGGAACTTAGCAATGAAATTGCTCAAGGTGTCTAACACACAGCAAGAAGCCAGATAAAGGGTTGCATCATCACAAGGACTTACACTTCTGAAACAGTTATCAAGATGTTTCCTTTCATCAATGTATTACTCTGCCTGAAATGCTGGCATGTTGTGTCATCTTGAAATTACCATTTTATATTGCAGCTTTATGCATGTGACAACGTCAGTATGTGTAAATTACTACATAGCCTACATGGCAATTGTTTTAAAGACAATTAACTCGAAACTAGATGGCCATATTAATAAAGCAAGCAGCCATGGTTATGATGCAATAACGCTTTATGGTTATTCGTTAAAGTCAGAATTGTCAGGAATTCAAAGTGTTCAAAGAGTTTCAATTCAAGACCAAAAGCAGCTGAGCTGGAAGCATATAGGACGTTGAGAAGTTAAGTATTTTGATCTTAAATTTGTAGTTCACGTTGAATTCACTTTAAATTCCTGACATTCTCACTTTAGTGAATAAGCTTGTTAGTGGTATGATCTGGTTATTATGGTCCCCCCTGGGGGACACATATAGACAACATGTACAGGATACGTTCCCTTTCTTTCTCTTTGTAAATTATTAAATAAAAACAAAAAGAAATGTGTATAGTGTATGTTATGCGCATGCACTTTAGCCAGCATGCTTTTTAACCCATCCTTAAAGGCTTATCACAAAGGACTAACAATGAAGTGTAGGCATGTGTAGATTTTTTTCTTCAAGCAAGATCTTATGGCCAGCCTGAAACCATTTTTAGCTATGTTATAGACGAAATGTTCTGGACAGATTGGTGGCATTTTTTGTTCATTTATCTAACAATTTATGGGTTGACAACTGAAAATAAAAAAGGCTTATTTCAACACAATCAATTTGTAGTATTTATAATGTGCCAACACAGTGCAAAGAACACAGTTCCTATTTTATTATTTAGTAAATGTCCCTGTAGTGCTTGTTTAAACATTATATAGGCCATAACAGTGGAGAGTAGCATGGTTTGGATTTGTAAAACTGTATGTATGATGTAGTAAAATTTTATTTAAAACAATTACCGGTAGTGCTTGCTGTCCTTTTAGTTCATTCTCAGTTGACATAAGCAGCAACTCTAATTCTTTTATACGTTTTTCTTTCTCAGGATCCTCATCATTATAGTGTCTCTATAAATAAAATAAAAATGTTAAAGTTTTGCGGATTGTCTTGGATATTTAGAGACGTAATCAATGAAATGTTTAGTCACAATGATATGTAACATGTTTGTAAATGTTAAAGTAGATACATGAAATTCAAAAACCAGTAATAATAAATCACCTAAGATGCAAATACAACAAACCTATGATCTGAAATAAAATTCTGATAATAAATGATAGTAATGAAATAGTACAGAGAACTGTGTCCAGTATATCGGTCATAAAAGTGGGCACAGCTGGATGATCGCACACTACACTGCGCATTTTAAGAAACCGATTCCCCTTCAAATTTGGATTAAGAATATTGGAAAAGGCATGATACCGGATTACTGAAAATGGACAATAGACTGTTTTAGCATATTATATATAGTTTGTACTTCTGTAGAAGATATTAAAAAAAGACTTCTGAATATGAGTATTCATATACACAAACATATGTTTAACATAGTATCTCTATCAGGAAATGAGCACCTCAGAAGAAATTTAGAATTTTAATTCTAGCATTGGGCTGTAGAACTATTATTTCTCACTGTTCTTAAAATAAAACTTAGATAGTATTTCTTAAAAATAAATAAAATAATAACATACCTGGACAGCCGCAGTCGCTGCTTGTGGGACATTGACAATATTTACATGCAAAGCTACTGGATAGGAAGCCTGTAGAATAGATGGTGGGAAAAAAAAAACACATCAATTATAAAGAGTAAGATTATCACTATAAAGTCAAACAAAGTATTATATGACATACAGCGAGTGTCTGATTTGCTTATATATTTAACTGGTCTGGTTTTCTAATATACAATAGCAGTCATTTGCATGAGTCTACTGCTCATTCTTTATATAAACAATGCAAAAGTAGGTTCTAAACTCTTTGCGAGAATGTAATGATAAGGCTGGATCACTGTTGAGTGTATCACATGTTCATCTATTAGCAAATGAGTGAATAATAAAAAGAGAACTTTGACTATTTTATGATGAAAGTTTTGCATGCATGTTTGCATTAAATTGTCCACATTCAAACTAGGTGGGATGTAGCTTCGGTCTTTTAAAAATACAAAACAAAAAAACAAGATCACTTTTTGATCATTACAGTGTGCGGTTGTCAGAATGATTAGCAATGCAAGCATTATTTGCAGAACCCTGATATTTAGAAAACTTTAAGCTTTGTCTAAAATAAAAATAAAAGTGTATTTCTCATTTAGAATTCACATATAATCTTTACTTACTCAAGATTATTCACTAAACTGAGAATTTGTGGAGAATTTTAACAGCGAACAATGCTGAATGTTCCCTTTAAGGACACATGACATGTGTGACGTGTCATGATTCCCTTTTATTCCAGAAGTTTGGTCCTTAAGGAGTTAAATCTTCAAATAACTAAACACCCTTTAAAGGAACACTTCAATTGGAAAAACAAAACAAAACAAAACAGGGAGATTGGCTGATTGCCGGACAGGGTGTGTAACTACAAGGTTAATTGATTTATTTAAAAAAAAAAAAAAAAAATACATTTAAGTGTAAATTTCTATTTAAATCCACACTTTTTGTAAAAAAAATAGGGAACAAAAAGCCACACTTGACACCTAAAGAACTTAAAGCAAGCTAAAGATTTGTAGGTGTGTGAAGTGTCCTTTTAAGAGGCTAGGCTGAAAGGAAGCAATAGTGGTTTACAATAGTACTCTGTGATTTTAAAGGTTAGGTTAGCGTTACCAGTGCAGTATTGCTTACTTGCTGCTCAGGCGTATGATAATAAGAGTAATTAGTCACAAGAGGCTGGCTGGATTGGGAGAGCTGAGTAGAAGGTGGTGCATGGGTGAAACCCATCAAGTGGTTGTTCTTCGTGAAGTTTGTGGCTACAGATGACTGGTTGGCTTTGGCTGATTCCTGAAGATAGCCTTCCTGTTCAACCTTGCGCCGCATGGTAGAGTTCCAGTGGTTCTTGATAGCATTATCAGTTCTGCACAGTAAAATGCCATTAAAATTACAAAATCATAAAAAACACGCACATTTATTTTAGATATGTAATTCAAGAACACCAAAAGCATGGAAGACATCAGATATATACTAAATACTTCACATTTAACACATTTAACTGTAGCAACTGCAAAAATGTTCTAGAAACAATATTTTTTAGGGATTTAGTCTGGCCAGTGGATTGCATGAAAACCAACACTGTCAAGTGAAATTATTGCTTTTTTTTGCAGGGACACCTAGGAGGTGGCACTTCTAGAACAACATGACCACAATACAATTTAAAAAAATATTTAATAGGGGATTAACCCAACATAGAATAAATTTGGGTATGGATAAATATCTCTGCTACTCATGTTTGCATTGAAGGGGTTAATAAATGATATAATAAGAAAGACTGGGATTTAAACATAAACCATGCCACAGAGAATGAAACAAATATATCCCTGGCTGCATTGTTACCTTCCAGGAAGAAGCTTGGCAATCTCAGCCCATCTGTTTCCTAGACGCTTATGAGCTTCGTATATTATTCTGTCCTCCTCCTCTGTCCAAGAGGTCTTCTTAACTTCTGGATTGAGATGATTATGCCACCTCTCTCTGCATTGCTTGCCAATTCTGCCCTTCAAGTGCTTGGCAATCACAGACCAGCGTTTGGGACCATATTTCTGCACAAGTTCTATAACCTAAAGGAAAATAGAAACCAGAATTTGCACAAATCTAAAACCTAAGTAAATATTAGCTGTGCCATAAAAATAAAAAGTTACCAAACAATAATTAAACTATATTCCATTTAAATAAAAAAACAAAACCACATAAAATAATGCACACGGCAAAACAGACAATACAGTCACACTGAATTAAAGCAATACAAAAATATTTACCCGCTGATCCTCTTCCTTGGTCCATGGACCTTTGATGAGTTCTGGGTTTAAAACTTTCTGCCATCGGTGTTGGCACTGTACATCTGTTCGGTTCTTGTTTTTACAGAGAAAAATAAAAAAATAAAAAAACGTTAATCTCAAAGTGTTAGTGACTCATTGTTAAATATCATTAAACTGTAACAGAGGAATTAATTTTATTATATTTTGTGATTATTAAGATAGGTTAACCTGAAAGATCACGAAATAAGGGAGATTTTTAAAATGATCTCATTTGAGGACTAGTAAATATTTCTAATTGCTCAACAATTTAGTAGCTTGTATGAAGTGCAGCAAACTTAGTAATTGCCATGGTGTGGACCTTACTATAAACTGCTGTTAAACTGCATGGCACATGAAGACTTTCTTATCAGCACCCAGATGGCACAAATTTGAAGTGTTATTACCACTATTAAAATGTAGCAGTTTTTGTTGAGAGAACTACAGCAAGCAAATGAAACAAATTTACGTGGTGCATTTTCACAGCCCATTTAACTATATTTTTTAAGATTCTGCCAAATTGGCAACATGGGTTTTATATCTTACATTACAGAGGTTTTTCAAGGACTTCAAACTTATGAAAAATTCTATTCCCTTAGCACTAACTGCTACATTTATTTGCCAGTTCCTTCTGACACAGCATAATTACTAGTAAATTACATATGTGTGTTAATGGTAAGTAACATATGAAAACAACCCAAGAAATACAATGAACTGTAGGACGTATAATAGTAGGTGCACATTTGGATCCTTTATTTTATCTTTTTAGCGATTTCTTTGGATTCCTAATCCTCATCCTAAAGTTAAATTTAATCAGGATTAGTTATTAATCCTTAATTATAGCAAAAAAAAAAAAAAAAACCTGTTCAATCTCTGAGAGAATAAAAAATAAAAAAAAATAAAAACCTATGTACAACTTACAGGAAGGAAACTGGCAATAACTTTCCAGTCTTCTGTGCCATTCTGTTCCACTAATGACTTGAGTTTCTCATCCTGAGACAAAGGAAGATACAGTATTATCACTAGCCTATCTACATAGAAAAATGCTTTCTACACCTCACTTACACATCCTCTGCCCAATTAAAATAGTAATCTTCATGTAGAATATTCCAGCTATTATGGAAGAACTGTTTCTTATATGACGTCTCACTATTATTGACCATTTTGCATTTGATGGATGACTCTCTAAGGAATTTATGAATTGTGACTTCTCAATTCCTTGGTGAAGTCAACCTCCATGAGCCAATGTTGGGGTTATGCTTAATAGATTAATCTAACTGAAATGGGCCCTGGTACAATAAAAAAAACAAAAACAAACAACCCTAACTGAAATGAACTAATCCATCCTATGTAAAAATGGTTTTAAAAACAAAATGTGACATTATTTGAGCACAGAAACAGAACTACTCAGTAAGATGGCAAGACACAGAAATGTTTGATATATATAGTATCAGAAATGCCTTTAAATGCTGCAATTATTCCTACAGAGCACACCCCACTTAATCATAATTCCACAGTGAAACCAATAAATGTAATGTTTACACTAGAGAAAGAGGGTGCTCAGACTTTGAATGATTAAAAAAAGTGCAAGTCTTAAAAATGAAGAAGAAGAAAAAAGTCATCTAAATCACAATAACTGCTATGAATCGTGATCATTCTCAATTAGTCACGAGCCATTGTGGATAACATTACATGAAATAAGGAAACAACTGGTCTATTTACCAGTTGACATGAAGAAAGGTCACTCTTTTCTGTTCACTAAGCAACCACACAACAAACCCAGGACCTGGATACCCAAGGAAGCATTCAATGTGTACATTATGTATTCCAAAGTAAACACAGAGCACAAGGGTTGCAGATAAACAAAATATCCCCAAGCATGTGGCTGCAAAAATTACCTCTTCACGGGTCCAGCGTGTTTTTCCTAAGTGGCGTTTGCTCTTGGACAAAAGGCCATCGTAGTCATGCTCATACATTTCTATCTCGTCATCATCATCCTCCGAGCTGTATATGCTACAAAGAAAGACAGAACAATCATAAGAAAGTGAAAAATATAAATGGTAGCTGTTTGTCTTCTCTGGTTAATGGAAAAAAAAAAAAAAAAAACACACACACACAACATTAGGAAAAAACATTTTGCTAGAAAATCTGCAAATCTTGAACAAGATTTTCTTCAGCATTCTGCTGCCTTTATATTCTTAACAAATGCTAGTGTTTTTGGTATCCACAGATACATAAAGAAGGCCTGGCAGCCTGCTCATTGCTGTACATGTTCAGACCTGCTCCTGCTGTCAGATGAATGGCAAATTGCACATTTGGCAACCTTTCCACCAATGAAGTAAAATATAAACTTGAAACCTCTGTGGATTGTAAAAAAAAAATCTCTATATAAGCTTGATATATTGTGTCATTTAAGAAACCAAGCACTTAGATTATTTATCAGATTTGTGAAATAGTCAAACATTTGTGCCAGTGTGCAACAGAAAAAACACCATTTGTATTTACTTTGACCAAATAACTCCAGAGGCCAAGCAAACAGGTTTATTTCTTGCAAAATAATATAGAATACAGCCTGATAGAGTAAGCCCTTACTTATTAAGTCTGAGCACTTGACAGCTGAATTTGTTTTGTTTCAAAAAATGTCATTGGTAATGGTATACTGAAAGTTGTTGTCTGCTTCAAACAGTATAAGAGCCATGACTAATTCACAGTATAAGGATGTCTTTAACACAAAATCAGCCAATTGCGCCTGCAGTTAAACAATGCTCTAATAAGGTCTAATATGTCAACCAGGCTTGTCTGTGGCACTTGGACTGGATATAGACATTTCTGACTTGAGCAACATGCAGTCTAGAAAGAAAACAGGTTTTATTTACATGTTTTAGTAGTTATGGTGGGAAATGGCCAATGGTTCAAGGGTGTAACTGTTGATTTCCATTTGCAGAAGGATATTAATTGCCAGCTCTAGAACAATGCACAAATTAGCTAAACTTAGAATGTGTAAGTCAACCCCAAGAATATTAATATAAGCAAAAGGGCGAGTTATTGTAATGTCTTGGTATTAAAGTTAACAGTGACATTAGATTATGGTTAAGAGAAAAAAAATATTTTGGGAATAAACCCTTCTTTTTCTGGTGATGGGCTATAATTTTGAACAGGTAGCTGTCTCCTCTTTTTTTTTTTTTGTTGCTGCAAGAAACAAATAACCCCTATCCAGGCACATAGGTATTGCTACAGGCTTGTAAATGCAGAGGGGCTACTTTGGTGAGTTTTCAGTACATATATGTACCAAAGGTGCATGTTTTTGTATCCTCCATAAACTCATGTTGTTACACAGGCTGCATACACACATGCATGTATGTACATACACATGTATAATCGAATTAGGCCTGAACGTTTGCTTATTGGTTTAGAATTAGAATGTATGCCTAATTTTAACGGAGGGGTTTCCCCTTTGCAGAATATAAGTGAAAGGAAAATATCAAAGTTCTCTTACACTGTAAAATTTTAAAGAAAAAAGAAAAAGCATGTGATTCAGGAACAACTGTATGAGCTTCAATATTTAAGTATGCTTGTCACTCAGTACATTACATTTTAACATCTCCAAGTTTAGAGATTCATTTTAATTAAGAACAATTAAGGCTTCAAACTACTTTTTTTTTTTTTTTTTTTAAACAGGAAATTCATTTATACTTTGCGCGACTAGAAACTCTTTTTTGACACCTACTTTGTACACATAAAAGTGTGTTATACAGCAGATGTCTTAGTATGGAAAGAAATGATGTCAAATGAAACTGCTTGATGAGAAATTTGGAGATCATTTGTGTTGATAGTGGAAGTATTTATAAATGCTTAATCCAAAGAAATAAATAATTAAAAATAAATAAAAAAGAATGCAATCTAATGATAAAACAAAGCTGTTTGATTTTTGCTTTATCTGACTTTTTTCCACCTCTAACATGCATATTATTTTTACCCTGCAAAAGGTAGGGGTTTAATTAATACAAAATATTTTAAAAAAAATATGACTAAAGTAAGACCTGAAACAGCAAGTGTTAAACTTTATTTTTTGAAGGAACAAAGTTATGCAATGTACTAAGAGGTAAAAAGGAAGAGAGATGGAAGCAGGGGTGGGCTGTTTACAAAGAGGGCACTATCATAAGCATAGTGCCTATTGGTCAACAAGACGTGCAATTAACCCAACATATACCGGACTGAGCTAATTACACATTTCCAGCCAACAAAAGCCAAATAAATAATGTGAGGTGATATAAAGCTTTTTGGTAGACACACTGATCAACACTTTAACTTAAAATGGAGGATAACACATAGCAAAGATTTAAAATACTATTGCCAGATCATACATATATTTATTTATTTATTTTCCCCATCTCTGCTACATAATACACAGGTTGCTTTTTCGGATGTTGGGAATTCATGCACATTGCAAAAGTCAAGATAGACGCAGACTCCAAATCATACATAGGCTGAAAGTATGTTTGAAAGGGGATATTATATATAAATATAAAGTATATATATATATATATATATATATATATATATATATATATTGCCCTGTTTTGTGCAGTTCAATCTACAGTATACATTATAGATTAGTCTACAGTATACATTGTAGACTAGAATAAACTACTTTCAGTTACATCTACAGCACAGATAATTAATGCCTGCAGCTCCAGAGCACCCTGCAAACACACTCCTTCTCTGTCCTTACTTCACCCACCTCCAGCAGACACATGCAGTCAGCTGCCTAGCAGCCTGTGATCCAAAAGATCACATTAATGTTCCCCTTTTAAAGGAGAAAAGCTGAATTCGCAACAAGTCTTTTGTGGGGCTTGTGAACTCTATGATTGGACACCTGCTTAAAGTTCCAAAACCTAAATCATAAGGCCATTTAAAAAAAAAAAAAAAAAAAAGCATGTGATTAACTTTTCTTGCACTCATTATGTGCATCTTTAAATATGCCTTGTGGGTGTTTGAGCACATATCTTTGCCAAGTATGGGAACCTTTCCCCTCATATGATGCTACAGAATATGTTAAGTGGGCAACGTGTACTAAATAGTAACATTTGCCATGAGGGTTATGGTTATCTTGCTCATCACAAAAGGTCAACATAACAATGCACTTTTTGCATTACCTTTTGGGACAATGTCTGGTCCAAACGTTTCCATTTAAAAAAAAAAAAAAAAAAAAAAAAAACAGGACTCGTTTTAGATTGCCGGAGGTCCTGCAACAACTAAGTTCTAACGTTATACACAAGCGTTATTATATATATTTAGACCCACTCACAAAAGTAACAGCAAAGTTAATAAAACTAAAGAAAACGTCAGCCTGCCAGTGCTTGCCCGCTACCAAGACACTGGCAGGTTACTGGATCCAAAGAAATCTAGATCTGTGTATAACAAGGGGTCACAGTTGTGTGAAGGAAAAGACACCATAGATTATTTTAAGCGCAAAGGAAAGTCCCCCAGATGTCCCCAGTGAAACGAAAACCCAGGCTGAGCTATCCACGTGTGCGAGGTACATGGAGATGACTTCACAGATAAAGGTCCTTCCCACGCATGGGTCTGAGAGAGCATCTATGAAGGACATGTGCATGTCCAAGAGGCTCCCGCAAAGCCATCCGCCACTGACTGCACACAGAGCTCTACACAGGCACAGGTGACATCTCGCTCCAACAAGGCTTCTCATGAAAACCACCCACACTATGCACAGCACTGTCACAAGTCAAACTTTGCACTTTCGTACACGGAAAACGATGTGATCAGGTTTAAAATGCCACCTACAGACAGACTGCACCTTCACCAGAGTGCCTAGAGAGTATGCCATTACAAAGGAGATGTCACAACATAAAGCATGTAGCCTCCTGACACATGGATAGCAATTTGGGGAAAAAAGGACATTAGATATTAAAGCAAGCTCGTTATCTTTCTGTCCATTAGCCACGGGCTGTAACTAAAAGAGCAATAAGGGCACAACAATTTGAAAGAGACCTCTCCACCACAACATGACTATAGAAACTTGCAAGGTGCATGCCTCTAAAGAGTTCAATGCAAACGTTCTAAAATCTACTAAAACTTTCCACTCTGGCTCACAATAAAGTGCTATAGGAAGATGTCACTACTCTTACTAGAAGTGACACGCTTTCCTCTCCAGTTGTCTTCTTCTGCAAGGGATCCAAAGCGTGCCATCTTGCAAAGCCAGACAATAGTCACAAAATTATTCTGAATAAAACAGATAGAAATCGCTTAATATCCAGTTAAGGTAAATGGATGGATCCAGATGTGCAGGTAAAAGATCCTGGGTTTCTTTTGCTAAATTCATTTTTTTTTTTACCTGTTCCTTGGTCTCCTAGCCATCCTCAGATCAAGGTCAGAGGGGAGAGGGTGAGCCAGGAGTTGAAAGCGCTTCTTGCAGAGTAAGCCAGTACTGAGAGTTTTTACACAAGCTCTAGAAAAGGAAGACCAGCTCCACGGGGTGGAGACTGGAGGAGGGAACAACAGGTTAAGATGAAAGAGTAGTAATTGTAAACAGAGATTCCCTCTAACAAAAGCTCACTGGACACACCCCCTCCCGCCAAATCTGGCGCCCCAGCTCCACGCAGGCGCTTTGCCCCGGTGTAGCTGCCTCGGTGCTGAGCAGCGCCAGGGGAGAGGCGCCTTTTTAGGCTCAATCCCCGCTCTGTGTGGATACACAGTGCAAATAATGGAACGTTGCGTGCTCACTGTGTTCTACGACCTGTCAAAATTCTCACATGTTCTCCTGCAGGTGGCTCGAAACAGCGCTGTTTGAATAAGGGGTTAATGTTTGGGTTCAAGTAATGAGGTGCGAGTTTCTAATGGAGGTGCTGCTTGCTTACAGCCTCGGTTGTACAGGTCACGGAGAGAGAGACGCTTTGGTACCAGAAACCATATGTTCTCATTGCACGAGTTTTTTTGTTTAAAATAGTCTGTCATGGGCTTCATTTCTTCAGTTTCATTTTTAAGTTGTTTGTTTCAGAGTGTCAGAGTCCATCATCTTCAAACAATGTACTTGTTTAATGTGTTTTATGAGAGATGGTTTCATAGTTATGGCTTGCTTTTGGAAATAGTTACTGGGTGGGAAGCATAAAAGAAACTTTGGTTGCTATGTACTAAACCAGCATAGTGAAAAAATACGAAAAGGCTGAGGAAAATCTACTGGGGGAAAACAATGTTCTCAGGGTTAGAAAAAATGACTTGGCCTTTTACTTTAAACTTTTCCAATTTTTGTTTTTGTTAGTAAACTTTATTTAAAGGGGAGAGGGGGGTTTGATACAGTGAAATCTCACTCAGTATTCTATTTATTAAGGAGACCTATAAAAAGTTTTTGTTTTTTATATATTCAATATATAGCAAGTGGAAAAATAGTAATTAAACTTATTTACTGAGGACTGTTATACTTTCAGCACTATATTATGTAAAATCCTTATGTTGTTAATATAGAAGGAATACTGACTAAACTAGTTGTATTCCAGGAATGAAGGCAGTACAACGAAATTAGCTCCAAAATTCAAATTACTTTGGCAGTGAGAACTATTTTAGCATGGAGACATCATTGGCCTACCTCGGCCCTGTCAAACTACTTTTATATAGTAGGTATTTATTCAGGGTTATTCGTGAAAGTGAGTAATCAATCTTAAATAAATCGTTTTTGGCTCTGCAGTATGACAACAATTAGTTGTATATTTTATATTAAATATTTGTTAGCACAAATAAATCCCATTGTTGGCAACTTTGACTCTCTATTAAAGTCGCAGCAAAGCAAGTCAGTGACCATGCTACATGTACCATTAATCATGCCTAATATCCATTCCTTAAAGGGTTACAACAACCTTTTTGTACCTTAATGCAGTATGATATGGAATGCAGGATGGAGGGAGGGGACATAAAGGTTTCCCTGTACAGGTGCTCTCCCAGCTCTACCTGCAAGGGTAGAAGTTCATTACATCTGTTACCAGTGGGCAGTGATGACAGGTGTAATTTTTGCACCGGTCTAACATTAGGCAGCCTGGAACAGAGGGCAAATTATATCTGTGTTTGCACCATTTCATGCCGAAATGCTGCATATACAGATTCCTACCACCATGGCCACCTCTAAATGCAGATTTGGGCATGGTTGTTGGAATAGCCCTATAAATGTTTTTTGTTTCCCCCTTCCCCCCACAGAAAATAAATTGTACAAAGACACTTATCTAACTGGCACATAAGTCAGCTCATACACACGTATACACACTATCATGGTTATTAACGTCCCTGACGGTAATCCCGAGCGAGGCTCGGGGTTAATTTTCAGTACCAAAAGCGGTAACCCCGAGCCACGCTCGGGATTACACTGTAGTATCACTTACCTTGTCCCTACGAGTCCCTGGTATAAATTTTTTTTTTTTTTTTTTTTTTAAATACACATAATACAGTGTAAAAACAATGTACTGCTTTAACATTAAAAAATACTGACATAATCAGACTGCCAGGGAGGTTAATGAACGTGCGACTAATTTAATAATTGAAAGAAGATTTTAGGCCAAATGAGGCAGATTGAAACATTTTTCAAATCAGTGAAAAACTATAAATACTGTATAACACTTGTACATTTGTACTAAAGGGGGCAGTGTCAGAATGTTCCATTCAATGCCTTTTTTTGTGTTTGCTGAACCGTAAAGTGTGTGGGAGTGTGTCCCACATATTGCTAAATTTAGTATGGTAAACACAAGTTTAAAGGTACTATACTTTTAAATAGCATTTACTTCATATTTATAACCTAGCGCTGGTTGATTGTAATTTGACAATAATGTGCAATCGTAGTCATTTTAAGATTACAGAAATTTTAGCTGCTATTGTCTTAATGGAATACGCCAAGTCTCACTGTAGTGGTTATGGTGCCAAATGTGTCCTGGCGGCACCACCACATTGTAAGCAGTCAGATTGTTTTTGAACTTCTTTCCTGAAGTCTGCCGGGTGCTTCTCCCCTCTTCCATTACTTACACTGGAAAGCCATAAGATCCTGCTTAGTGCTGGGCTTAGCTCAATGGCTAAGCCTTAGAGCAATCAAATGACACTCTTGGAAAATAAGCTAAGCACTGCATGGATAAGCTTAGCAGAGCTAACGGAAATTCCTAGTTAGAAAGTTCCATATAATTGGTTTTAGAAATGGAGTGGAGAGGGGGCGGGAGTAGTGCCTGGTGAACCCCAGGTATGATGTCAAACTGTTCAAAAATAGGTTGACTACTTATAATTTGGGGGCGGGGGGGAGGGGAGGGATGCGAAGGAACTCCTGGAACAATGGCCAATACAGCAAGCTGTAGTGGTTATGGTGCTTGGAGTGTTCCTAATGTATTGGCACATATTGGTGATAAATACCCAGGGCCTAATTTCTATTTTTGCTGTGTCTTGTGTTTGTTATGGCCAAGTGCTAGATACCACATTCAGTTCTCTGTAAATGATAGTTGTCCTGAAGTATAATGTGTGACTCTGTGCTGGTATATAAATCTGCGATGATATTTGCATAATCACTGCTGAGAAAGATAAATGGCAATGAGGATCAGGCGAGAAATCTCCTTCCGTCAGTGGCTCTAAATTTGAGTGGTCGCTAACATTCCTGTGAAACTTTACTAACTGAAGTCAGAAACGTTTAGTGTGTAGTGCTGACACTGCTTGTCAAACCTCACAGTTCATAGCAGTAACTCAAGTTCTCAAGTAGATGGAGCAATTCCAATGACAGTCTAGAAAAACAGCGTTATTCTAAATATATACACACTTGAAAATGTTTGAAGAATTGTGCATTTTTGTGGCATTTGTTAAAGACATTTAAAAATACTTGACAAGTATATTATTCTGGTTAAAAACAATAGATGTATCTTTAAACTTACTATTAATATTCATTCAACATAATTTTTGTAATTGACTATGCTATTCACAGAGTACTTTAAGAACTTTTTTTGTCAACCTACTGTTTTATATTTACGAAATACCGAACAGACCAAACATAATACAGAAATACTCACATTTGAGGTTCCTGCAATTGCTGCAAATCACAAAGATGTAAATCTTCTGCAGAGTGTTTCCAAAGCAGGCACTTACTCAGCCGGTCATTATATTAACGTAAGAATTCTCTAGCACTCCTAAACCTTTTTCATAAGCTTTTATTTATGGGCACAATTTGCTTACTGGATATAGTAAAAACAACTTTGATTTAAAAAAATGTGGGAAAGAGGATTATCTACTAAATACCATACACAGGTACAGGAGTGATCATACTTCACTCCTTTAACAAACATGTAAAACGTAAAAACAACTCCCAAAACACAACTGTTGAAGCGATAACTATGCAAATTTTAAAAGAAAATAAATTTTAAAAAATCAATACACAAATGTAGAATTTCACAAACAAAATCAGCCCTAACTACACAGTTATAATCAGTATATGAAGCTACATAAAAATCTTTCCATTTATAAAAAGTAGAGATGATATCCATATAAGTGATCACAGTCTATAAGTGTACACTGTAAAAAACTTCAGTTCTCACACACATATTTTGTGAAGCAGAATGGATTGCTTAACAGGAAACAAAGCTTTTACCTCCCCTGTGGGCAATAGGATCAAATCGTTGCACTTGTTCATTGGAAAAAAAAAAAGGTCCCTCCGGGTACCAGCTCCCAACAGAGCCACCTATTTATGATGCTGGAGCTGGTCGTGGTGTGAATGCCCAGCCCATCTGGTAGAAATACTGCAGCGTTTCAACAATCCTTCATTGAGGGAGAGCTGCACCATCTTTACAAAACCTATATTCATGTCAATTTCCATCCTTTGCAGAGTTATATTTTGTTGTGTTATGTGGTTAGTTGTATGATTCCCCATATAATTATCTTTCAAAGTATTGTATTGAGTGTGTAATGGTGATGAGGGCTGGTTCTTGTTGTAAATAAAGAACACTGGAGTAGTTTCATTAGGAACTGTGTCTTGCCTGGTCAGGGATTCCAGAGGCAGAGTTTTTCATGGTTACCTCTAAGCATTGTGAGCCACAAGTGCCTTTTGTACAGGTAGTATTTGGAGGCAACACAGGCAGAAGGCTCAATACCTGCCCGAAAGAGGGAGAGAGCAGAGGCATTGATGCCAGCCTGGAAGAAGTGGTCGTTCCTGGAGCCTGTCCCTAGAGGAGGGACATGTGACAAGTGGTTTGGCACTCCCAAGGGTGTCCAAACTACCGCTGGGACCTAGTTTCCATCAAGAGGCTGCACCTGAATGGAGCAGGCCTAGTGTGGGCCGAAGAGTGCAACTTGGAAGGACATGCTGCAAGCCATAGGATAGATTCCAGCAACAAAAGTAAAGTCTTGCTAATAGCTGATCTGATGTAAGGCAAGAGGAAAAACTGCTCTATGGTATCTGGGGAGAGCAATTTACTACAAAAAAGTCAGACCATCTCTCATTCTATGGACCCAGCCTGGAAGTGGTAAGCCATGTGACAGCAGAGGTCACCAAAATGCTAGATGTGGACTAGGACAGAGATAAAGAACATGCACCCCCACCAGATACCCACATAGCACTACTGCTAATGTAAGGATGAAACTACCCTTTAAAACATTCTAAGTACTTAGAGCCAAGAAGGAGGACATTCATGGATACCTGCAGAATGTTGAGCTGCAATATACCCTACATAGGATTGACCCAGGAGACTGGATCACCCTCCTGGCTTTGCTGCTGAATCCTACTGGGCTGTCTCAGACCACATTAGCAATGACTGTCAGTGTGAAAGAAAAACTATTAGCCCAGTATGCTATTACTCCAGAAGCCTATCAGCTTAAGTTCCAGGATCTGCAAAAGAGGGAGCAGAACTCTTGTGGTGAATATGCATATAGACTATATCAGCCTCAAACTGGTGATAGGGATGCCAAGTGTCCATAGTGAAGGAGAAATTCCAGCTTGTTATCCTAGAGCAATTTTTCCAGCATGTAGGTCCAGTGATTAAGTGAGAGACTGAAACCCTATAACAGTACAGGAGGCTGCAATGCTGGCAGATTAATACCTGGCGACTTGGCTTAGCAATAGTGATGTCGCGAACGGTTCGCCACGAACCGTTCGCGGCGAACTCCGGTCAGCTGACACATCCCTGCCAATCTCCGGCAGACCCTCCCTCCCACCTCCTGGACAGCATCCATGTTGAAGCTGCCTTCAACATGGATGCTGTCCAGGAAGTAGAAGGGTCTGGGAGGGAGGGTCTGCCGGAGATTGGCAGGGATGTGTCAGCTGACTGGAGTTCGCCGCGAACGGTTCGCTGCAAGTTCGCGAACGGTTCGTGACATCACTACTTAGTAATAGGGCGTACCCTGCACTGCAACCCGTCCTATTTTACACATCATCTACTGGCAGTTCCTTAACCACACAACTGTCCAGAACTTTCTCTTCCCATAGTAGAACCCCTGAATTAAAGTACTACTAGTGTATTCATGTGAGGCACCTTAAGGCAAGATTCACAACCACAGACCATGGAATATCAGAAGGGTTGTAATGGTAGAGTCAGGGCCAGATTAAGAGCCCAGTGGGCCTGGTGCTGACAATTATGATAGGCCTAATTACAGAATCATATCGACCAAAAACAGTAAAACACTCCCAAGCATCATGTATCTGATGGAGATGGTGCTGGAGAGAAAGAAAACAGCAGCTGTAAGAAAAGGCTAATCTCTCTCTAATTTATGTTTTCATCTTTCAAGTAAATCCATAACCCCTAACAGCAGTGTCCAGTCAGGCAGGAAGTCAATGGGCATGGTAAAAGGGTGTGCAACTGACACAAATCACGTAATCACGTAACCTGCCAAAAGGGGCGAACATGCCCAAAAAGAGGACATGTCTGCTCAAAGAATTAGAAGGCCAGCCTGGTATGAATGCATGTCAGGCTGCCGGCCAATAATGCAGCTAGCCAACTAAGGGCATACTATGCAGGCAGCACCCCGAGCTTAGCATAAATGCATCTAATGATGCGCTCGCTCAACGCTTTCTAAGGACTGTCCCCTAGCACTCGCTGGTCCACTTGTCTCCTTACCTTCTTACTAGCAGGCAGAAGCTCCTGGTATATAGTCTGGGACAGAGCAAAGCTGTATGTAGTGAGTGTAAAAGAAAGGGAACATGCCACAGTGCTAGAGAGTCCAAAGTCAGCATTACCTTAAAGGATCACTATAGGGTCAGGAACACAAACATGAATTCATGACCCTATAGTGTTAACACCACCATCTAACCCACCTGGGCCCCTCATGCCTCCATAAATATAGCAAAATCCTACTATATTCAAGCCTGAAGCTGTAACTCTGCATGCTGTTAGACTCAGAAAAACAAGCAGTCTGCTGACATGTGGTAGCCTGATCCAATCACAATGCTTTCCCATAGGATTGTCTGAGACTGACAAAGAGGCAGATCAGGGCCAGAGCCAGCATGATTCAAACACAGCCCTGGCCAATCAGCATCTCCTCCTATAGATACATTGAATCAATGAATCTCTATGAGGAAAGTTCAGTGTCTGCATGCAGAGGGAGGAGATACTGAATGTTTGGATGCATTTTAGGCAGCCATGACCCAGGAAGGATCTAGGGAGTGGCCAGGGAAGTTATCACTAGGCTGTAATGTAAACACTGCATTTTCTCTGAAAAGACAGTGTTTACAGCAAAAAGCCTGACGGTAATGATTCTACTCACCAGAACAAATTCAATAAGCTGTAGTTGTTCTTGTGACTCTAGTGTCCCTTTAACTATATTCATTGTCAGCCAGTCCACACAAGTTTTGTTCCCATACATCCCTCTTAAGTTTCCATACTTAAGTAAGAGTATGTGAAAAGTAGTTAGGGTTGCCACCTTTCTTGGAAAAACATACCGGCCTTACTAATTTGCATAATTAAATATGTATGGGTTGCATCACATGATGTAAATCACAAGGAGTGACATAAGAGAAAATGCTGTAAAATCAGCAAAAACAACTTAGTTTGATTCTGCTGTATAGATTGATTCCTCCCAGTGCCGCCATGTCTCCCAGTGCCCCATGTGTCGATTACTCCAGGTCTCAGTGTTCCTATGAATCAGTGTCTCAGTGCCCCATGTCTCCCAGTGTCCCCTAGTGTCATGTCCCCAGGTCTCCCAGTGATCCTATGTATCACAGTGTCTCAATGCCCCATGACTCCCTGTGTCCCCATGTATTCCAGGGTCCCCATGTCACTAGGAAGATGAGATGACCTTGAAGACATGGGGACACAGACACCAGGGACACAGACACTAGAGACACTGGCTGGGGGACATTGGGACACTGAGACACCAGGGCCACTAGCTTGGAGATGTGGGGACATTGTGACACTTGAGGCACTGAGAGACATGGAGGCACGGGGACAGTGAGACATTGGCAGACTGGGGGCACTGGGAGACACCAGGGACACTGGCTGGGAGACATGGGGACACTATGTCCACATGTGTCTGTGTCATATCTCCCAATGTCCCTTAGTGTCTCAGTGTCTGCCATAATGTGTCCCAGTGCCCTTTAGTGTCACGGTTCTCATCCCGACGGCCAGACGAGGTCGCCCCAGAAGTGCCCGGTGACGAACTTGAACCAGGGTACTTTGCAGTCCTGGGGCTGCTATTTTGCCTCTGAGCCACCATATCAGCTCGAGAGATAGCCAGAAGTCTATCTTGCCTTGTACCCAGCACTGGGGGCTGGATGTTATTCTGTGGCTGCTTCAACGATCTCAGCACACCTGTGGCTGATCACCAATTAGCCAGGTATAAGACACTGCCTCTCCCTGAGGGCAGTGTAGGTTCATTGACTCTGGTTCCCTTGTTTGGTTCCTGTCTTGTTATATCTGCGTTCCAGTATTTCCTGTCTGATTCCGGCTTCTGACCTTGGCTTTCCTCCTGGACTACTCTGATCTCTGGCTTCCCCTGACATTGGCTTTCCTTGACTACGCTTCTGCTAATCCCTGCTGTACTGCTACTTGGAGCACTATTCCTGGAAAGCCCCCGTGCACAGACTCACAGATCAGGTGGCGTCTTACCTGGCCACCCTGGTCTGTGTCTACTTTGCAAGGGTGAGCGTATAACTCTGCGAGCCGGACTCCCCATCAGGTAAGAACCTGACATTTAGTGTCTCAGTGTATGTCTCCTTGCAGCCTTTCCCCCCATCCCTCACTTCCCTGAGCTGTAGGCTGTCTCTGCAGGGTGGGAGTTGCTGTCTGGACTCTCTGTAGCTGCACCCCTGCAGATCAGTGAGTATAGATGGCAGGGAGGGATATGCTGGAGCTTCCTATCCCTGCCTGTCTCCACACTCAGCGACCCCCTACTGGCCAGTGCTGGTATTGCATAGTAATCTCTTGTTTATACTGATAAAAATACCAGCATTTGTATTGCCAGTATCACTGCAATATTGGCACCAGCCAGGCAACCTCAAATACTGGCTGTGCCAATAAAATAAAAGCCAGGTGGAATCCCTAAGAGTAGTGTGTGAAAAAAAAAATGTAAAAAAATATTTTTTTTCATTTTTTTTTTTTAAATCAATGGGCCTATTCCATGGGCCTGGAGCTGCAGCTCCATCAGCCCCTATGTTAATCCAAGCCTGGGTAGAGTGCTCACTGCACTATAAAAAATGAGGATTGTGTATTATTAATATGTAATGGATAACACTCAAATTTAACAATAACATAACAAATATTGTCAAAATCAAAAGAAGTCTGGAATGTCAAATTTACAATTTAAACCTGCTGGTTTCTGAGTATGTAACTGAAAAATCTATTTTGCTTCACTGAAAACTATCCTGTTTTTACGACTCTCACCTGATGTTTGGGTGACAAGAAATAGCCAACAAAATAGGTTCCAGAACACTGTTTTTTTTTATACAAGAAATCATTAGCGTTAAGACATAAGAGGGCACAGACAAATCCAAGAAGTTAATATTAGTTTAATGTTTGTCCATGTTAAACCTTACATTGTTGCTATTATCATTACAATATGTAAAGAAAGCATCAAGTTCCTGAATTGAACCATCCCAAATTAAGATCAAATCAACTATGTATCTCGGGACAAATATAATGTGTGACAACAAAGGAATAGTTCCTTTAAAAATGTGGTACTCCATTTATGGCATAGAAAGGAGCCAATATAGTCTCCGTAACATTTCCACATCACTGGAAGTAAAATGTCCCATCAAACATAAAAATTGATTTAGCTAAAAAGTATATATGGATTGGTAAAATACAATATAAACAGGTGCTACTATCACCGATGTGGGTCACCCCACCACACATATAAAAGTGAAATGCAAACAAATACCAAGTGGGGAGAGCACACACAAATATAGTACCACTGAAAAAAAAATGATAAACATAGGGTAATATAGTAATGGTAAAATTTAAAACAGTGGATGATTAATCATCCACTGTTTTTAATTATTACCATTACTATATTACCCTATGTTTGTTTCCTGTTTTTCATTGCAGGATTTCATTCGTTTTAAGTGGTAATATATTATTTATTTTTGTGTGCTCTCACCACGTGGTATTTGTTTGTATAAAAAAAATATTACTCAAAAGATACCAAATCTAGTCTAAGGTTATCCATGTTATTGGAATATCTTTCCATGTGTTGTCTAACCCAGTCTAATTTAGCGAGAACCATCTGTAGCTGGTTTTCTATACAAAATGTGACAATAACATAAGAACATTCTTTCCATCAAAACTTGAACAGTCTTAAAACCAATGGCTGGAAAAAAACAGGTGGCACTGTGTATGGAGAGAGGCAGGGATAGCAAGCTACATCTTATCCCTGCTTCTCTCTCCTGACTGAATCTGCAGGGGAGCAACTCCTAGACTGCCGAGACAGTCTACAGATCAGGTAAGTGAGGGATGGGGGGCAGCCTATAGATCAGGGAAGTGAGGCATGGGGGGCAGCCTATAGATCAGGGAAGTGAGGCATGGGGGCAAGCCTAAGGCAGATCAGGAGGTAAGCAAGTACGCAGCCCATAGATCAGGAAGCGGAGGCATGGGGCAGCCCCAGACCAGGGAAGTGAGGCATTGGGGTGCAGCCAATAGATCAGGGATGGGGGGCAGCCTACAGATCAGGGAAGTGAGGGATGGGAGAGACAGTCTATAGATCAGGGAAGTGAGGGATGGGAGAGACAGCCTATAGATCAGGTAAGTGAGGGATGGGAGAGACAGCCTATAGATCAGGTAAGTGAGGGATGGGGGGAAGACAGCCAGGCAAGATCAGGTAAGTGAGCGATGGGGGTGCAGCATACAGATCAGGTAAGTGAGGGATGGAGGGAGGCAGCCTATAGATCAGGTAAATGAGGGATGGGGGAGACAGCCTACAGGAAGGGTCAGCAAGGAGCAGGAAGGTAAAGTAAAAGAAGGAGCAGAAAGGAGAAGGAATAGAAATGAGCAGGAAGGGACATCAAGGGGCAGCAAGGAGGACAAAATGTAAAGTAGGAGAAGGAGCACAAAGGAACAGAAATGAGCAGGAATGGTCTGCAAGAAGCAGAAAGGGGCAGAAGGAGCACAAACGTAAAGAAGGAGAAAGAGCAGAAGTTAACAGGAAGGGTCAGCAAGGAACAGAAAGGGATCAGAAAGAGAATGGAGCAGAAGGGCGCAAAATAAGCAGAAAGTAGCAGAAAGGTAAAGGAGCAGAAGGAGCCAAGGAGGAGAGAAAACAGTGTCAGAAGAAAAAGAAGACTGTATCAAATGAAGGAGAAGAAAATAGATTGAAGCAGGAAGGACAAGTGAAGTGAACCCTCCACTTTATTCTGGACACCACATCATAAGGCTTTGGTACCGGGGCCTGGCAGGGAAACTTTGGACCTTCTCATGTCCCCAGGTAAAAAAAAATATCAGTGTTAATGTGTTCACTTTTATTTACTGAGTGTCAGGAAGCACAGAGTGCCGCTGGGTAGGGGTGTTGCTGATTGACTAGAGGGGTCAGCTGGCACTCTAAGCCAATCCGTAGCTCCCCATTCATAAAAAAAGTAAAAAAAATTTATGAACCGGGAACTAGCGATTGGCTTAAAGTGTCAACTCACCACTCTAGCCATTCTGCAGCACCCATGCCTGATGTCAATCTGCACTTCCTGACACTCCGTTTCAGAAACCGAATACCACTGAGCGACCTGGAGATCTGGAGCTGGAGGAAGCCTTTGGAATTAAACCATTTGAGAGCGGTTTAATACCTTAAAGGAAAGAGAGCACCCAGGGGCTTCATGGCATCATAGCATTTTCATTTAGATGAAGTTGTTATTGTGACTAGAATATTTATGCCGTCCTGCATTAAAAGGGCTTTAAAGCCGTTGCGGCGGCATAGAACGCCGTAACGACTTGCAGCCACTGGAAGTCCGGTGGACTTACCTCCGCCACGATCCTCTTCTGGAGGGCTGCCTGACAGTCCAGGCAGTCCTCCCCTGGCAAATAAGTCCCCCGGGGGCCATGTGATCACTCTCAAAGAGCGATCACATGGCCCCCTATAGCTGGCTGTGGATCTGCCAGCAGGGGGACTGTCTGAAATGTCAGACAGTCCCCCTGCTGGTAGGAGGTGTAAAAAAAAAAAAAATATTAGACATGTTTAAAATCAATTAAAAGTATTTTTATATATATATATATATATATATATATATATATATATGTGTGTGTGTGTGTGTGTGTGTGTGTGTGTGTGTGTGTGTGTAACATCATACAAAGTGTATTTTAATATATATATATTAGTATTAAAATACACTTAGAATGACGTTACATATATATCATGTGTGTATATATATATTATATATAATAGATATATATATATATATATATATATATATATATATATATATATATATATATATATATATATATATATGTATAATTACAATAATATATACATAAAATATTGAAACAAATTTAATATAAATTATATATTCATATGTAACTTCATTCTAACTGTATTTTATTACTATATATGTAACAAAATACACTTAGAATGACATTCTATATATATCTATCTATATATAAAATACAAA
>OW240913.1:201184829-201202734 GCA_933207985.1 Pelobates cultripes | reverse complement strand
AGGCTTGTCTGTGGCACTTGGACTGGATATAGACATTTCTGACTTGAGCAACATGCAGTCTAGAAAGAAAACAGGTTTTATTTACATGTTTTAGTAGTTATGGTGGGAAATGGCCAATGGTTCAAGGGTGTAACTGTTGATTTCCATTTGCAGAAGGATATTAATTGCCAGCTCTAGAACAATGCACAAATTAGCTAAACTTAGAATGTGTAAGTCAACCCCAAGAATATTAATATAAGCAAAAGGGCGAGTTATTGTAATGTCTTGGTATTAAAGTTAACAGTGACATTAGATTATGGTTAAGAGAAAAAAAATATTTTGGGAATAAACCCTTCTTTTTCTGGTGATGGGCTATAATTTTGAACAGGTAGCTGTCTCCTCTTTTTTTTTTTTTGTTGCTGCAAGAAACAAATAACCCCTATCCAGGCACATAGGTATTGCTACAGGCTTGTAAATGCAGAGGGGCTACTTTGGTGAGTTTTCAGTACATATATGTACCAAAGGTGCATGTTTTTGTATCCTCCATAAACTCATGTTGTTACACAGGCTGCATACACACATGCATGTATGTACATACACATGTATAATCGAATTAGGCCTGAACGTTTGCTTATTGGTTTAGAATTAGAATGTATGCCTAATTTTAACGGAGGGGTTTCCCCTTTGCAGAATATAAGTGAAAGGAAAATATCAAAGTTCTCTTACACTGTAAAATTTTAAAGAAAAAAGAAAAAGCATGTGATTCAGGAACAACTGTATGAGCTTCAATATTTAAGTATGCTTGTCACTCAGTACATTACATTTTAACATCTCCAAGTTTAGAGATTCATTTTAATTAAGAACAATTAAGGCTTCAAACTACTTTTTTTTTTTTTTTTTTTAAACAGGAAATTCATTTATACTTTGCGCGACTAGAAACTCTTTTTTGACACCTACTTTGTACACATAAAAGTGTGTTATACAGCAGATGTCTTAGTATGGAAAGAAATGATGTCAAATGAAACTGCTTGATGAGAAATTTGGAGATCATTTGTGTTGATAGTGGAAGTATTTATAAATGCTTAATCCAAAGAAATAAATAATTAAAAATAAATAAAAAAGAATGCAATCTAATGATAAAACAAAGCTGTTTGATTTTTGCTTTATCTGACTTTTTTCCACCTCTAACATGCATATTATTTTTACCCTGCAAAAGGTAGGGGTTTAATTAATACAAAATATTTTAAAAAAAATATGACTAAAGTAAGACCTGAAACAGCAAGTGTTAAACTTTATTTTTTGAAGGAACAAAGTTATGCAATGTACTAAGAGGTAAAAAGGAAGAGAGATGGAAGCAGGGGTGGGCTGTTTACAAAGAGGGCACTATCATAAGCATAGTGCCTATTGGTCAACAAGACGTGCAATTAACCCAACATATACCGGACTGAGCTAATTACACATTTCCAGCCAACAAAAGCCAAATAAATAATGTGAGGTGATATAAAGCTTTTTGGTAGACACACTGATCAACACTTTAACTTAAAATGGAGGATAACACATAGCAAAGATTTAAAATACTATTGCCAGATCATACATATATTTATTTATTTATTTTCCCCATCTCTGCTACATAATACACAGGTTGCTTTTTCGGATGTTGGGAATTCATGCACATTGCAAAAGTCAAGATAGACGCAGACTCCAAATCATACATAGGCTGAAAGTATGTTTGAAAGGGGATATTATATATAAATATAAAGTATATATATATATATATATATATATATATATATATATATATTGCCCTGTTTTGTGCAGTTCAATCTACAGTATACATTATAGATTAGTCTACAGTATACATTGTAGACTAGAATAAACTACTTTCAGTTACATCTACAGCACAGATAATTAATGCCTGCAGCTCCAGAGCACCCTGCAAACACACTCCTTCTCTGTCCTTACTTCACCCACCTCCAGCAGACACATGCAGTCAGCTGCCTAGCAGCCTGTGATCCAAAAGATCACATTAATGTTCCCCTTTTAAAGGAGAAAAGCTGAATTCGCAACAAGTCTTTTGTGGGGCTTGTGAACTCTATGATTGGACACCTGCTTAAAGTTCCAAAACCTAAATCATAAGGCCATTTAAAAAAAAAAAAAAAAAAAAGCATGTGATTAACTTTTCTTGCACTCATTATGTGCATCTTTAAATATGCCTTGTGGGTGTTTGAGCACATATCTTTGCCAAGTATGGGAACCTTTCCCCTCATATGATGCTACAGAATATGTTAAGTGGGCAACGTGTACTAAATAGTAACATTTGCCATGAGGGTTATGGTTATCTTGCTCATCACAAAAGGTCAACATAACAATGCACTTTTTGCATTACCTTTTGGGACAATGTCTGGTCCAAACGTTTCCATTTAAAAAAAAAAACAAAAACAAAAAACAGGACTCGTTTTAGATTGCCGGAGGTCCTGCAACAACTAAGTTCTAACGTTATACACAAGCGTTATTATATATATTTAGACCCACTCACAAAAGTAACAGCAAAGTTAATAAAACTAAAGAAAACGTCAGCCTGCCAGTGCTTGCCCGCTACCAAGACACTGGCAGGTTACTGGATCCAAAGAAATCTAGATCTGTGTATAACAAGGGGTCACAGTTGTGTGAAGGAAAAGACACCATAGATTATTTTAAGCGCAAAGGAAAGTCCCCCAGATGTCCCCAGTGAAACGAAAACCCAGGCTGAGCTATCCACGTGTGCGAGGTACATGGAGATGACTTCACAGATAAAGGTCCTTCCCACGCATGGGTCTGAGCGAGCATCTATGAAGGACATGTGCATGTCCAAGAGGCTCCCGCAAAGCCATCCGCCACTGACTGCACACAGAGCTCTACACAGGCACAGGTGACATCTCGCTCCAACAAGGCTTCTCATGAAAACCACCCACACTATGCACAGCACTGTCACAAGTCAAACTTTGCACTTTCATACACGGAAAACGATGTGATCAGGTTTAAAATGCCACCTACAGACAGACTGCACCTTCACCAGAGTGCCTAGAGAGTATGCCATTACAAAGGAGATGTCACAACATAAAGCATGTAGCCTCCTGACACATGGATAGCAATTTGGGGAAAAAAGGACATTAGATATTAAAGGAAGCTCGTTATCTTTCTGTCCATTAGCCACGGGCTGTAACTAAAAGAGCAATAAGGGCACAACAATTTGAAAGAGACCTCTCCACCACAACATGACTATAGAAACTTGCAAGGTGCATGCCTCTAAAGAGTTCAATGCAAACGTTCTAAAATCTACTAAAACTTTCCATTCTGGGTCACAATAAAGTGCTATAGGAAGATGTCACTACTCTTACTAGAAGTGACACGCTTTCCTCTCCAGTTGTCTTCTTCTGCAAGGGATCCAAAGCGTGCCATCTTGCAAAGCCAGACAATAGTCACAAAATTATTCTGAATAAAACAGATAGAAATCGCTTAATATCCAGTTAAGGTAAATGGATGGATCCAGATGTGCAGGTAAAAGATCCTGGGTTTCTTTTGCTAAATTCATTTTTTTTTTTTACCTGTTCCTTGGTCTCCTAGCCATCCTCAGATCAAGGTCAGAGGGGAGAGGGTGAGCCAGGAGTTGAAAGCGCTTCTTGCAGAGTAAGCCAGTACTGAGAGTTTTTACACAAGCTCTAGAAAAGGAAGACCAGCTCCACGGGGTGGAGACTGGAGGAGGGAACAACAGGTTAAGATGAAAGGGTAGTAATTGTAAACAGAGATTCCCTCTAACAAAAGCTCACTGGACACACCCCCTCCCGCCAAATCTGGCGCCCCAGCTCCACGCAGGCGCTTTGCCCCGGTGTAGCTGCCTCGGTGCTGAGCAGCGCCAGGGGAGAGGCGCCTTTTTAGGCTCAATCCCCGCTCTGTGTGGATACACAGTGCAAATAATGGAACGTTGCGTGCTCACTGTGTTCTACGACCTGTCAAAATTCTCACATGTTCTCCTGCAGGTGGCTCGAAACAGCGCTGTTTGAATAAGGGGTTAATGTTTGGGTTCAAGTAATGAGGTGCGAGTTTCTAATGGAGGTGCTGCTTGCTTACAGCCTCGGTTGTACAAGTCACGGAGAGAGAGACGCTTTGGTACCAGAAACCATATGTTCTCATTGCACGAGTTTTTTTGTTTAAAATAGTCTGTCATGGGCTTCATTTCTTCAGTTTCATTTTTAAGTTGTTTGTTTCAGAGTGTCAGAGTCCATCATCTTCAAACAATGTACTTGTTTAATGTGTTTTATGAGAGATGGTTTCATAGTTATGGCTTGTTTTTGGAAATAGTTACTGGGTGGGAAGCATAAAAGAAACTTTGGTTGCTATGTACTAAACCAGCATAGTGAAAAAATACGAAAAGGCTGAGGAAAATCTACTGGGGGAAAACAATGTTCTCAGGGTTAGAAAAAATGACTTGGCCTTTTACTTTAAACTTTTCCAATTTTTGTTTTTGTTAGTAAACTTCATTTAAAGGGGAGAGGGGGGGTTGATACAGTGAAATCTCACTCAGTATTCTATTTACTAAGGAGACCTATAAAAAGTTTTTGTTTTTTATATATTCAATATATAGCAAGTGGAAAAATAGTAATTAAACTTATTTACTGAGGACTGTTATACTTTCAGCACTATATTATGTAAAATCCTTATGTTGTTAATATAGAAGGAATACTGACTAAACTAGTTGTATTCCAGGAATGAAGGCAGTACAACGAAATTAGCTCCAAAATTCAAATTACTTTGGCAGTGAGAACTATTTTAGCATGGAGACATCATTGGCCTACCTCGGCCCTGTCAAACTACTTTTATATAGTAGGTATTTATTCAGGGTTATTCGTGAAAGTGAGTAATCAATCTTAAATAAATCGTTTTTGGCTCTGCAGTATGACAACAATTAGTTGTATATTTTATATTAAATATTTGTTAGCACAAATCCCATTGTTGGCAACTTTGACTCTCTATTAAAGTCGCAGCAAAGCAAGTCAGTGACCATGCTACATGTACCATTAATCATGCCTAATATCCATTCCTTAAAGGGTTACAACAACCTTTTTGTACCTTAATGCAGTATGATATGGAATGCAGGATGGAGGGAGGGGACATAAAGGTTTCCCTGTACAGGTGCTCTCCCAGCTCTACCTGCAAGGGTAGAAGTTCATTACATCTGTTACCAGTGGGCAGTGATGACAGGTGTAATTTTTGCACCGGTCTAACATTAGGCAGCCTGGAACAGAGGGCAAATTATATCTGTGTTTGCACCATTTCATGCCGAAATGCTGCATATACAGATTCCTACCACCATGGCCACCTCTAAATGCAGATTTGGGCATGGTTGTTGGAATAGCCCTATAAATGTTTTTTGTTTCCCCCTTCCCCCCACAGAAAATAAATTGTACAAAGACACTTATCTAACTGGCACATAAGTCAGCTCATACACACGTATACACACTATCATGGTTATTAACGTCCCTGACGGTAATCCCGAGCAAGGCTCGGGGTTAATTTTCAGTACCAAAAGCGGTAACCCCGAGCCACGCTCGGGATTACACTGTAGTATCACTTACCTTGTCCCTACGAGTCCCTGGTATAAATTTTTTTTTTTTTTTTTTTTTTAAATACACATAATACAGTGTAAAAACAATGTACTGCTTTAACATTAAAAAATACTGACATAATCAGACTGCCAGGGAGGTTAATGAACGTGCGACTAATTTAATAATTGAAAGAAGATTTTAGGCCAAATGAGGCAGATTGAAACATTTTTCAAATTAGTGAAAAACTATAAATACTGTATAACACTTGTACATTTGTACTAAAGGGGGCAGTGTCAGAATGTTCCATTCAATGCCTTTTTTTGTGTTTGCTGAACCGTAAAGTGTGTGGGAGTGTGTCCCACATATTGCTAAATTTAGTATGGTAAACACAAGTTTAAAGGTACTATACTTTTAAATAGCATTTACTTCATATTTATAACCTAGCGCTGGTTGATTGTAATTTGACAATAATGTGCAATCGTAGTCATTTTAAGATTACAGAAATTTTAGCTGCTATTGTCTTAATGGAATACGCCAAGTCTCACTGTAGTGGTTATGGTGCCAAATGTGTCCTGGCGGCACCACCACATTGTAAGCAGTCAGATTGTTTTTGAACTTCTTTCCTGAAGTCTGCCGGGTGCTTCTCCCCTCTTCCATTACTTACACTGGAAAGCCATAAGATCCTGCTTAGTGCTGGGCTTAGCTCAATGGCTAAGCCTTAGAGCAATCAAATGACACTCTTGGAAAATAAGCTAAGCACTGCATGGATAAGCTTAGCAGAGCTAACGGAAATTCCTAGTTAGAAAGTTCCATATAATTGGTTTTAGAAATGGAGTGGAGAGGGGGCGGGAGTAGTGCCTGGTGAACCCCAGGTATGATGTCAAACTGTTCAAAAATAGGTTGACTACTTATAATTTGGGGGCGGGGGGGAGGGGAGGGATGCGAAGGAACTCCTGGAACAATGGCCAATACAGCAAGCTGTAGTGGTTATGGTGCTTGGAGTGTTCCTAATGTATTGGCACATATTGGTGATAAATACCCAGGGCCTAATTTCTATTTTTGCTGTGTGTTGTGTTTGTTATGGCCAAGTGCTAGATACCACATTCAGTTCTCTGTAAATGATAGTTGTCCTGAAGTATAATGTGTGACTCTGTGCTGGTATATAAATCTGCGATGATATTTGCATAATCACTGCTGATAAAGATAAATGGCAATGAGGATCAGGCGAGAAATCTCCTTCCGTCAGTGGCTCTAAATTTGAGTGGTCGCTAACATTCCTGTGAAACTTTACTAACTGAAGTCAGAAACGTTTAGTGTGTAGTGTTGACACTGCTTGTCAAACCTCACAGTTCATAGCAGTAACTCAAGTTCTCAAGTAGATGGAGCAATTCCAATGACAGTCTAGAAAAACAGCGTTATTCTAAATATATACACACTTGAAAATGTTTGAAGAATTATGCATTTTTGTGGCATTTGTTAAAGACATTTAAAAATACTTGACAAGTATATTATTCTGGTTAAAAACAATAGATGTATCTTTAAACTTACTATTAATATTCATTCAACATAATTTTTGTAATTGACTATGCTATTCACAGAGTACTTTAAGAACTTTTTTTGTCAACCTACTGTTTTATATTTACGAAATACCGAACAGACCAAACATAATACAGAAATACTCACATTTGAGGTTCCTGCAATTGCTGCAAATCACAAAGATGTAAATCTTCTGCAGAGTGTTTCCAAAGCAGGCACTTACTCAGCCGGTCATTATATTAACGTAAGAATTCTCTAGCACTCCTAAACCTTTTTCATAAGCTTTTATTTATGGGCACAATTTGCTTACTGGATATAGTAAAAACAACTTTGATTTAAAAAAATGTGGGAAAGAGGATTATCTACTAAATACCATACACAGGTACAGGAGTGATCATACTTCACTCCTTTAACAAACATGTAAAACGTAAAAACAACTCCCAAAACACAACTGTTGAAGCGATAACTATGCAAATTTTAAAAGAAAATAAATTTTAAAAAATCAATACACAAATGTAGAATTTCACAAACAAAATCAGCCCTAACTACACAGTTATAATCAGTATATGAAGCTACATAAAAATCTTTCCATTTATAAAAAGTAGAGATGATATCCATATAAGTGATCACAGTCTATAAGTGTACACTGTAAAAAACTTCAGTTCTCACACACATATTTTGTGAAGCAGAATGGATTGCTTAACAGGAAACAAAGCTTTTACCTCCCCTGTGGGCAATAGGATCAAATCGTTGCACTTGTTCATTGGAAAAAAAAAAAGGTCCCTCCGGGTACCAGCTCCCAACAGAGCCACCTATTTATGATGCTGGAGCTGGTCGTGGTGTGAATGCCCAGCCCATCTGGTAGAAATACTGCAGCGTTTCAACAATCCTTCATTGAGGGAGAGCTGCACCATCTTTACAAAACCTATATTCATGTCAATTTCCATCCTTTGCAGAGTTATATTTTGTTGTGTTATGTGGTTAGTTGTATGATTCCCCATATAATTATCTTTCAAAGTATTGTATTGAGTGTGTAATGGTGATGAGGGCTGGTTCTTGTTGTAAATAAAGAACACTGGAGTAGTTTCATTAGGAACTGTGTCTTGCCTGGTCAGGGATTCCAGAGGCAGAGTTTTTCATGGTTACCTCTAAGCATTGTGAGCCACAAGTGCCTTTTGTACAGGTAGTATTTGGAGGCAACACAGGCAGAAGGCTCAATACCTGCCCGAAAGAGGGAGAGAGCAGAGGCATTGATGCCAGCCTGGAAGAAGTGGTCGTTCCTGGAGCCTGTCCCTAGAGGAGGGACATGTGACAAGTGGTTTGGCACTCCCAAGGGTGTCCAAACTACCGCTGGGACCTAGTTTCCATCAAGAGGCTGCACCTGAATGGAGCAGGCCTAGTGTGGGCCGAAGAGTGCAACTTGGAAGGACATGCTGCAAGCCATAGGATAGATTCCAGCAACAAAAGTAAAGTCTTGCTAATAGCTGATCTGATGTAATGCAAGAGGAAAAACTGCTCTATGGTATCTGGGGAGAGCAATTTACTACAAAAAAGTCAGACCATCTCTCATTCTATGGACCCAGCCTGGAAGTGGTAAGCCATGTGACAGCAGAGGTCACCAAAATGCTAGATGTGGACTAGGACAGAGATAAAGAACATGCACCCCCACCAGATACCCACATAGCACTACTGCTAATGTAAGGATGAAACTACCCTTTAAAACATTCTAAGTACTTAGAGCCAAGAAGGAGGACATTCATGGATACCTGCAGAATGTTGAGCTGCAATATACCCTACATAGGATTGACCCAGGAGACTGGATCACCCTCCTGGCTTTGCTGCTGAATCCTACTGGGCTGTCTCAGACCACATTAGCAATGACTGTCAGTGTGAAAGAAAAACTATTAGCCCAGTATGCTATTACTCCAGAAGCCTATCAGCTTAAGTTCCAGGATCTGCAAAAGAGGGAGCAGAACTCTTGTGGTGAATATGCATACAGACTATATCAGCCTCAAACTGGTGATAGGGATGCCAAGTGTCCATAGTGAAGGAGAAATTCCAGCTTGTTATCCTAGAGCAATTTTTCCAGCATGTAGGTCCAGTGATTAAGTGAGAGACTGAAACCCTATAACAGTACAGGAGGCTGCAATGCTGGCAGATTAATACCTGGCGACTTGGCTTAGCAATAGTGATGTCGCGAACGGTTCGCCACGAACCGTTCGCGGCGAACTCCGGTCAGCTGACACATCCCTGCCAATCTCCGGCAGACCCTCCCTCCCACCTCCTGGACAGCATCCATGTTGAAGCTGCCTTCAACATGGATGCTGTCCAGGAAGTAGAAGGGTCTGGGAGGGAGGGTCTGCCGGAGATTGGCAGGGATGTGTCAGCTGACTGGAGTTCGCCGCGAACGGTTCGCTGCAAGTTCGCGAACGGTTCGTGACATCACTACTTAGTAATAGGGCGTACCCTGCACTGCAACCCGTCCTATTTTACACATCATCTACTGGCAGTTCCTTAACCACACAACTGTCCAGAACTTTCTCTTCCCATAGTAGAACCCCTGAATTAAAGTACTACTAGTGTATTCATGTGAGGCACCTTAAGGCAAGATTCACAACCACAGACCATGGAATATCAGAAGGGTTGTAATGGTAGAGTCAGGGCCAGATTAAGAGCCCAGTGGGCCTGGTTTTGACAATTATGACGGGCCTAATTACAGAATCATATCGACCAAAAACAGTAAAACACTCCCAAGCATCATGTATCTGATGGAGATGGTGCTGGAGAGAAAGAAAACAGCAGCTATAAGAAAAGGCTAATCTCTCTCTAATTTATGTTTTCATCTTTCAAGTAAATCCATAACCCCTAACAGCAGTGTCCAGTCAGGCAGGAAGTCAATGGGCATGGTAAAAGGGTGTGCCACTGACACAAATCACGTAGTAACCTGCCAAAAGGGGCGAACATGCCCAAAAAGAGGACATGTCTGCTCAAAGAATTAGAAGGCCAGCCTGGCATGAATGCATGTCAGGCTGCCTGCCAATCATGCAGCTGGCCAACTAAGGGCATACTATGCAGACAGCACCCTGAGCTTGGCATAAATGCATCTAATGATGCGCTCACTCAACGCTTTCTAAGGACTGTCCCCTAGCACTCGCTGGTCCACTTGTCTCCTTACCTTCTTACTAGCAGGCAGAAGCTCCTGGTATATAGTCTGGGACAGAGAAAAGCTGTATGTAGTGAGTGTAAAAGAAAGGGAACATGCCACAGTGTTAGAGAGACCAAAGTCAGCATTACCTTAAAGGATCACTATAGGGTCAGGAACACAAACATGAATTCATGACCCTATAGTGTTAACACCACCATCTAACCCACCTGGGCCCCTCATGCCTCCATAAATATAGCAAAATCCTACTATATTCAAGCCTGAAGCTGTAACTCTGCATGCTGTTAGACTCAGAAAAACAAGCAGTCTGCTGACATGTGGTAGCCTGATCCAATCACAATGCTTTCCCATAGGATTGTCTGAGACTGACAAAGAGGCAGATCAGGGCCAGAGCCAGCATGATTCAAACACAGCCCTGGCCAATCAGCATCTCCTCCTATAGATACATTGAATCAATGAATCTCTATGAGGAAAGTTCAGTGTCTGCATGCAGAGGGAGGAGATACTGAATGTTTGGATGCATTTTAGGCAGCCATGACCCAGGAAGGATCTAGGGAGTGGCCAGGGAAGTTATCACTAGGCTGTAATGTAAACACTGCATTTTCTCTGAAAAGACAGTGTTTACAGCAAAAAGCCTGACGGTAATGATTCTACTCACCAGAACAAATTCAATAAGCTGTAGTTGTTCTTGTGACTCTAGTGTCCCTTTAACTATATTCATTGTCAGCCAGTCCACACAAGTTTTGTTCCCATACATCCCTCTTAAGTTTCCATACTTAAGTAAGAGTATGTGAAAAGTAGTTAGGGTTGCCACCTTTCTTGGAAAAACATACCGGCCTTACTAATTTGCATAATTAAATATGTATGGGTTGCATCACATGATGTAAATCACAAGGAGTGACATGAGAGAAAATGCTGTAAAATCAGCAAAAACAACTTAGTTTGATTCTGCTGTATAGATTGATTCCTCCCAGTGCCGCCATGTCTCCCAGTGCCCCATGTGTCGATTACTCCAGGTCTCAGTGTTCCTATGAATCAGTGTCTCAGTGCCCCATGTCTCCCAGTGTCCCCTAGTGTCATGTCCCCAGGTCTCCCAGTGATCCTATGTATCACAGTGTCTCAATGCCCCATGACTCCCTGTGTCCCCATGTATTCCAGGGTCCCCATGTCACTAGGAAGATGAGATGACCTTGAAGACATGGGGACACAGACACCAGGGACACAGACACTAGAGACACTGGCTGGGGGACATGGGGACACTGAGACACCAGGGCCACTAGCTTGGAGATGTGGGGACATTGTGACACTTGAGGCACTGAGAGACATGGAGGCACGGGGATAGTGAGACATTAGCAGACTGGGGGCACTGGGAGACACCAGGGACACTGGCTGGGAGACATGGGGACACTATGTCCACATGTGTCTGTGTCATATCTCCCAATGTCCCTTAGTG
Source organism: Pelobates cultripes (assembly GCA_933207985.1). Lineage (NCBI taxonomy): Eukaryota > Metazoa > Chordata > Amphibia > Anura > Pelobatidae > Pelobates > Pelobates cultripes. The sequence continues at coordinate 201,191,021 of OW240913.1, read as the reverse complement.
TCTCAGTGTCTGCCATAATGTGTCCCAGTGCCCTTTAGTGTCACGGTTCTCATCCCGACGGCCAGACGAGGTCGCCCCAGAAGTGCCCGGTGACGAACTTGAACCAGGGTACTTTGCAGTCCTGGGGCTGCTATTTTGCCTCTGAGCCACCATATCAGCTCGAGAGATAGCCAGAAGTCTATCTTGCCTTGTACCCAGCACTGGGGGCTGGATGTTATTCTGTGGCTGCTTCAACGATCTCAGCACACCTGTGGCTGATCACCAATTAGCCAGGTATAAGACACTGCCTCTCCCTGAGGGCAGTGTAGGTTCATTGACTCTGGTTCCCTTGTTTGGTTCCTGTCTTGTTATATCTGCGTTCCAGTATTTCCTGTCTGATTCCGGCTTCTGACCTTGGCTTTCCTCCTGGACTACTCTGATCTCTGGCTTCCCCTGACATTGGCTTTCCTTGACTACGCTTCTGCTAATCCCTGCTGTACTGCTACTTGGAGCACTATTCCTGGAAAGCCCCCGTGCACAGACTCACAGATCAGGTGGCGTCTTACCTGGCCACCCTGGTCTGTGTCTACTTTGCAAGGGTGAGCGTATAACTCTGCGAGCCGGACTCCCCATCAGGTAAGAACCTGACATTTAGTGTCTCAGTGTATGTCTCCTTGCAGCCTTTCCCCCCATCCCTCACTTCCCTGAGCTGTAGGCTGTCTCTGCAGGGTGGGAGTTGCTGTCTGGACTCTCTGTAGCTGCACCCCTGCAGATCAGTGAGTATAGATGGCAGGGAGGGATATGCTGGAGCTTCCTATCCCTGCCTGTCTCCACACTCAGCGACCCCCTACTGGCCAGTGCTGGTATTGCATAGTAATCTCTTGTTTATACTGATAAAAATACCAGCATTTGTATTGCCAGTATCACTGCAATATTGGCACCAGCCAGGCAACCTCAAATACTGGCTGTGCCAATAAAATAAAAGCCAGGTGGAATCCCTAAGAGTAGTGTGTGAAAAAAAAAATGTAAAAAAATATTTTTTTTCATTTTTTTTTTTAAATCAATGGGCCTATTCCATGGGCCTGGAGCTGCAGCTCCATCAGCCCCTATGTTAATCCAAGCCTGGGTAGAGTGCTCACTGCACTATAAAAAATGAGGATTGTGTATTATTAATATGTAATGGATAACACTCAAATTTAACAATAACATAACAAATATTGTCAAAATCAAAAGAAGTCTGGAATGTCAAATTTACAATTTAAACCTGCTGGTTTCTGAGTATGTAACTGAAAAATCTATTTTGCTTCACTAAAAACTATCCTGTTTTTACGACTCTCACCTGATGTTTGGGTGACAAGAAATAGCCAACAAAATAGGTTCCAGAACACTGTTTTTTTTTATACAAGAAATCATTAGCGTTAAGACATAAGAGGGCACAGACAAATCCAGGAAGTTAATATTAGTTTAATGTTTGTCCATGTTAAACCTTACATTGTTGCTATTATCATTACAATATGTAAAGAAAGCATCAAGTTCCTGAATTGAACCATCCCAAATTAAGATCAAATCAACTATGTATCTCGGGACAAATATAATGTGTGACAACAAAGGAATAGTTCCTTTAAAAATGTGGTACTCCATTTATGGCATAGAAAGGAGCCAATATAGTCTCCGTAACATTTCCACATCACTGGAAGTAAAATGTCCCATCAAACATAAAAATTGATTTAGCTAAAAAGTATATATGGATTGGTAAAATACAATATAAACAGGTGCTACTATCACCGATGTGGGTCACCCCACCACACATATAAAAGTGAAATGCAAACAAATACCAAGTGGGGAGAGCACACACAAATATAGTACCACTGAAAAAAAAATGATAAACATAGGGTAATATAGTAATGGTAAAATTTAAAACAGTGGATGATTAATCATCCACTGTTTTTAATTATTACCATTACTATATTACCCTATGTTTGTTTCCTGTTTTTCATTGCAGGATTTCATTCGTTTTAAGTGGTAATATATTATTTATTTTTGTGTGCTCTCACCACGTGGTATTTGTTTGTATAAAAAAAATATTACTCAAAAGGTACCAAATCTAGTCTAAGGTTATCCATGTTATTGGAATATCTTTCCATGTGTTGTCTAACCCAGTCTAATTTAGCGAGAACCATCTGTAGCTGGTTTTCTATACAAAATGTGACAATAACATAAGAACATTCTTAGTTTCCATCAAAACTTGAACAGTTTTAAAACCAATGGCTGGAAAAAAACAGGTGGCACTGTGTATGGAGAGAGGCAGGGATAGCAAGCTACATCTTATCCCTGCTTCTCTCTCCTGACTGAATCTGCAGGGGAGCAACTCCTAGACTGCCGAGACAGCCTACAGATCAGGTAAGTGAGGGATGGGGGGCAGCCTATAGATCAGGGAAGTGAGGCATGGGGGGCAGCCTATAGATCAGGGAAGTGAGGCATGGGGCAGCCTATAGATCAGGGAAGTGAGGCATGGGGAGGCAGCCTATAGATCAGGGAAGTGAGGGGGGGGCAGCCTATAGATCAGGGAAGTGAGGCATTGGGGTGCAGCCTATAGACCAGGGAAGTGAGGCATTGGGGTGCAGCCAATAGATCAGGGATGGGGGGCAGCCTACAGATCAGGGAAGTGAGGGATGGGAGAGACAGTCTATAGATCAGGGAAGTGAGGGATGGGAGAGACAGCCTATAGATCAGGTAAGTGAGGGATGGGAGAGACAGCCTATAGATCAGGTAAGTGAGGGATGGGGGGAAGACAGCCAGGCAAGATCAGGTAAGTGAGCGATGGGGGTGCAGCATACAGATCAGGTAAGTGAGGGATGGAGGGAGGCAGCCTATAGATCAGGTAAATGAGGGATGGGGGAGACAGCCTACAGGAAGGGTCAGCAAGGAGCAGGAAGGTAAAGTAAAAGAAGGAGCAGAAAGGAGAAGGAATAGAAATGAGCAGGAAGGGACATCAAGGGGCAGCAAGGAGGACAAAATGTAAAGTAGGAGAAGGAGCACAAAGGAACAGAAATGAGCAGGAATGGTCTGCAAGAAGCAGAAAGGGGCAGAAGGAGCACAAACGTAAAGAAGGAGAAAGAGCAGAAGTTAACAGGAAGGGTCAGCAAGGAACAGAAAGGGATCAGAAAGAGAATGGAGCAGAAGGGCGCAAAATAAGCAGAAAGTAGCAGAAAGGTAAAGGAGCAGAAGGAGCCAAGGAGGAGAGAAAACAGTGTCAGAAGAAAAAGAAGACTGTATCAAATGAAGGAGAAGAAAATAGATTGAAGCAGGAAGGACAAGTGAAGTGAACCCTCCACTTTATTCTGGACACCACATCATAAGGCTTTGGTACCGGGGCCTGGCAGGGAAACTTTGGACCTTCTCATGTCCCCAGGTAAAAAAAAATATCAGTGTTAATGTGTTCACTTTTATTTACTGAGTGTCAGGAAGCACAGAGTGCCGCTGGGTAGGGGTGTTGCTGATTGACTAGAGGGGTCAGCTGGCACTCTAAGCCAATCCGTAGCTCCCCATTCATAAAAAAAGTAAAAAAAATTTATGAACCGGGAACTAGCGATTGGCTTAAAGTGTCAACTCACCACTCTAGCCATTCTGCAGCACCCATGCCTGATGTCAATCTGCACTTCCTGACACTCCGTTTCAGAAACCGAATACCACTGAGCGACCTGGAGATCTGGAGCTGGAGGAAGCCTTTGGAATTAAACCATTTGAGAGCGGTTTAATACCTTAAAGGAAAGAGAGCACCCAGGGGCTTCATGGCATCATAGCATTTTCATTTAGATGAAGTTGTTATTGTGACTAGAATATTTATGCCGTCCTGCATTAAAAGGGCTTTAAAGCCGTTGCGGCGGCATAGAACGCCGTAACGACTTGCAGCCACTGGAAGTCCGGTGGACTTACCTCCGCCACGATCCTCTTCTGGAGGGCTGCCTGACAGTCCAGGCAGTCCTCCCCTGGCAAATAAGTCCCCCGGGGGCCATGTGATCACTCTCAAAGAGCGATCACATGGCCCCTTATAGCTGGCTGTGGATCTGCCAGCAGGGGGACTGTCTGAAATGTCAGACAGTCCCCCTGCTGGTAGGAGGTGTAAAAAAAAAAAAAATATTAGACATGTTTAAAATCAATTAAAAGTATTTTTATATATATATATATATATATATATATATATATATATATATATATATATATATATATATATACAAAGAATGATAGGAGTTGCATATATATATATGTGTGTGTGTAACATCATACAAAGTGTATTTTAATATATATATATATTAGTATTAAAATACACTTAGAATGACGTTACATATATATCATGTGTATATATATATTATATATAATAGATATATATATATATATATATATATATAAACGTATAATTACAATAATAAATTATTAAATAATAAAATATTGAAACAAAATTTAATATAAATTATATATTCATATGTAATTTTATTCTAACTGTATTTTGTTATTAATATATATATATATATATATATATATATATATATTGGTAACAAAATACACTTAGAATGACATTCTATATATATCTATCTATACATAAGATACAAATAACCGCAAATAAATAAATATATATATATATATATATATATATATATATATACAGGGAGTGCAGAATTATTAGGCAAATGAGTATTTTGACCACATCATCCTCTTTATGCATGTTGTCTTACTCCAAGCTGTATAGGCTCGAAAGCCTACTACCAATTAAGCATATTAGGTGATGTGCATCTCAGTAATGAGAAGGGGTGTGGTCTAATGACATCAACACCCTATATCAGGTGTGCATAATTATTAGGCAACTTCCCTTCCTTTGGCAAAATGGGTCAAAAGAAGGACTTGACAGGCTCAGAAAAGTCAAAAATAGTGAGATATCTTGCAGAGGGATGCAGCACTCTTAAAATTGCAAAGCTTCTGAAGCGTGATCATCGAACAATCAAGCGTTTCATTCAAAATAATCAACAGGGTCGCAAGAAGCGTGTGGAAAAACCAAGGCGCAAAATAACTGCCCATGAACTGAGAAAAGTCAAGCGTGCAGCTGCCACGATGCCACTTGCCACCAGTTTGGCCATATTTCAGAGCTGCAACATCACTGGAGTGCCCAAAAGCACAAGGTGTGCAATACTCAGAGACATGGCCAAGGTAAGAAAGGCTGAAAGACGACCACCACTGAACAAGACACACAAGCTGAAACGCCAAGACTGGGCCAAGAAATATCTCAAGACTGATTTTTCTAAGGTTTTATGGACTGATGAAATGAGAGTGAGTCTTGATGGGCCAGATGGATGGGCCCGTGGCTGGATTGGTAAAGGGCAGAGAGCTCCAGTCCGACTCAGACGCCAGCAAGGTGGAGGTGGAGTACTGGTTTGGGCTGGTATCATCAAAGATGAGCTTGTGGGGCCTTTTCGGGTTGAGGATGGAGTCAAGCTCAACTCCCAGTCCTACTGCCAGTTCCTGGAAGACACCTTCTTCAAGCAGTGTACAGGAAGAAGTCTGCATCCTTCAAGAAAAACATGATTTTCATGCAGGACAATGCTCCATCACACGCGTCCAAGTACTCCACAGCGTGGCTGGCAAGAAAGGGTATAAAAGAAGAAAATCTAATGACATGGCCTCCTTGTTCACCTGATCTGAACCCCATTGAGAACCTGTGGTCCATCATCAAATGTGAGATTTACAAGGAGGGAAAACAGTACACCTCTGAACAGTGTCTGGGAGGCTGTGGTTGCTGCTGCACGCAATGTTGATGGTGAACAGATCAAAACACTGACAGAATCCATGGATGGCAGGCTTTTGAGTGTCCTTGCAAAGAAAGGTGGCTATATTGTCACTGATTTGTTTTTGTTTTGTTTTTGAATGTCAGAAATGTATATTTGTGAATGTTGAGATGTTATATTGGTTTCACTGGTAATAATAAATAATTGAAATGGGTATATATTTGTTTTTTGTTGTTGCCTAATAATTATGCACAGTAATAGTCACCTGCACACACAGATATCCCCCTAACATAGCTATAACTAAAACAAACTAAAAACTACTTCCAAAAATATTCAGCTTTGATATTAATGAGTTTTTTGGGTTCATTGAGAACATGGTTGTTGTTCAATAATAAAATTAATCAAAAATTACAACTTGCCTAATAATTCTGCACTC
>OW240913.1:201113932-201184729 GCA_933207985.1 Pelobates cultripes | reverse complement strand
ATCTCATAAGAGCAGACATTAGGCTGTTAGTGTAGGATTTAGTGGATAGGTGAGTGCGCTGGATCTTGTGTATTATATATATATATATATATAATTACATTAGTATACATGTAGAATTTAAATACCTATAAATGCATATATATTAAAATTCTACGTGTATATTTAAGTAATCTCTTAACGTAATTATGTGATTTGATTGACATGCCTGACAACACCGGGAGAAAGTGCAGAGAATTTAATTCGCAAGCACTATATTTGACCCTGTAACTCTCCAAGACACCATAAAACCTGTACATAGGGGGTACTGTTTTACTCGGGAGACTTCGCTGAACTCAAATATTAGTGTTTCAAAATGATAAATTGTATTACAACAATGATATTTTAAGTAAAAGTGAAGTTTTTTGCATTTTTTACAAACGAACGGCACTTTTATGGACTCTATTATTGTTGTAATATGTTTTACTGTTTTAAAACACTAATATTTGTGTTTAGTGAAGTCTCCTGAGAATAACAGTACCCCCCATGTACAGGTTTTATGGTGTTTTGGAAAGTTAGAGAGTCACATATAAGGCTTGCATTTAATTTTTTTGACACTGAAATTTGCCAGATTGGTTATGTTGCCTTTGAGAGCGTATGGTAGCCCAGGAATGAGAATTACCCCCATGATGGCATACCATTTGCAAAAGTAGACAACCCAAGGTATTGCAAGTGGGGTATGTCCAGTCTTTCTTAGTAGCCACTTAGTCACAAACACAGGCCAAATATTAGTTTTTTTGCTTTTTTCACACAAAAACAAATATGGACGCTAACTTTGGCCAGTGTTTGTGACTAAGTGGCTACTAAAAAAGACTAAACATACCCCACTTTCAATACCTTGGGTTGTCTACTTTTTCAAATGGTATGCCATTATGGGGGTAATTCTCATTCCTGGGTTACCACACCGTCTCAAAGGTAACATTACTAATCTGGCAAATTTCAATTTGAAAATGGAACATTCTATATTTGACCCTGTAACTTTCCAAAACACAATAAAACATGTTAATGGGGGGGGTACTTTTGTACTTGTGAGACATCACTGATTACAACTATATGCATTTTTTTTGCAGTAAAACCTAACAGTATTATGACATTAACAGCTAAAATGTCAGACGGAAATACAAATTTAAAGTTTCTCACATTTTTTTAAATTTTATTCATAATAAATTATGTTCCATATATGAATAGTTAATGATAAATTAAAGCCCTGTTTCTCCTGAACAAAATGATATATAATAAGTGTGGGTGCACTTAATGTGACAGCTGTGAATTACGGTTGAACAGACATATAGCGCAAATTAAATTTTTTGTTTACGTTTTGTTTTGATCAGAATGTGTACTATTGACAGGGGAGGGCTAGCAGCCTTAGGCCTGGGGGGCAAAACCAGTCAAGTGGCCCATTGCACCACCAAATCAGTTCACCATCCATGCCCACCTTTTCCTGGTTTTATAATGGATATTGATGTTATGCTAATCAGCAGCTCTTTGCCATACCCGCTCCTTCACGGCTCTGACTTTCAATGTTGTCAGAGCGGAGGCTGAGAATCTCTGAGCCTGTGCTCTGACTCACTAACTGAGCATCGGAACCATGAGGGAGAGGATATAATCTGACTGCACCTACTGCTGGTGCGCACCAGTGGACCACCAGCGAATCGTTTAAATTGAATAGGCTGGTGTCCCCAACTTGTGAGCTGTGTTGGCCGCCGGGCGCCTCTGTTGTCATGGCACCCTGCGTGACCGCACAGCTTGCACACCCCAACAGCTGGCCCTGCTGACACACACTGATGTTACTACTTAGAAATCCCTCAATATTAATACAGACATCAGAGTAAACACCAATAAACTGTGGAAACAGAGCTGATCCCCCCTAAATTTATAAAGATTTGCTTACTGGATTTGTTGTAAGATTAAATCATGCCTCCTCCTCTCTCTCTCCCATGCACTGCTCTGTAGGCTGGGAGGAAGTGAAGAGTAATCACATTCTCCCAGCACAGCACCACCGGTGGCTGCATGGGGAACAGCTGGTTAATGTAATGCTTGCAGGACGGCCAGCTGCTGCAGAACCTCTTTGTTCCCGTCTCTGCAAAGGGCTCCAGGCACTGCTTGCTGTGAGTGTGAGCCACTTTAAATTAGGGGCAGAGGGCACTTGCATTGCGGTAAAGACGGGTCTGGGCATGAGGAGAGTGCAGTTCAATCAGTGCACTCCCCTCCTGTGGGTCACCAGTAGACTGGTGCACCTGCCCGGGATCAGAGCCGGTGCAAGGATTTTTGCTGCTCTAGGCAAAAGAAAAATGTGCCGCCCCACCCATATGATCTGCCATATGAACTTACGCCAGTGCTGCACACAGTGTGTGTTTACATTAAAAAGCCTGCAGGGACCGGCTATAGACACCAGAACCACTTTATTAAGCTGAAGTGGTTCTGGGGACTATAGTGTCCCTTTAATGTGAGGTAAATTATAGATTAGTGTCACTAATATCATACTAGATTGCCTACTTACAACCAGATGAGGATGATGATGGGCTGCAGTTTGGCTCCACTGGTCTGGTGTAGAACAGGATCTCTGGAGGCTGCTTGCAACTGTGGTCACAAAATTCAATGTTCTGGGAGAATTGGAAGCAGCTCCATTTTTTGGGGGCCCCTTACACAGCTCAAGGTCTGGGCCCCAGGGCCTGACGGTGAGTATGCCCATAAGGCCCACTCATAAGTCCACCTATATGTTCCACCCACTCATGAGTTTGCTCACAGGGATTGGAGTGTGTAGGGGATGTGTTATGTGTTATTGTAGAGTATATAATATGTGTGCTTATGGTATGTAGTGTATAGGGATACCAGTTTGTGTAGGTGATGCAGTGTGTATTTGTGTATAAGGGATGTATTGTGTGTTTCTGGTTGTGTGTAAGGGATGCATTGTGTGAATCTGTGTTTGTATGCATAAGGGAAGCAAGGTGTGTGTCTGTATGTGTGTGCATTGTGTTTCTGTGTTTATGTAAGAAAAGCAGTGTGTGTGTTTGCATGTGTGTGTAAGGGTTTGCATTGTGTGTTTCTGTGTGTGTAAGGGAAGCATGTTGTGTTTCTGTGTGTGTTTCTGGATGCATTGTCTTTGTGTGTAAGGGTTTCATTGTGTGTGTAATGGATGCATTGTGTGTTTATCTGTGTGTAAGGGAAGCATGTTGTGTTTCTGTGTATGTATAGGGATGCATTGTGTGCGTGTACGCATAGTGTGAAAGAGCTCCCTGTCTTGCCCCCTGTCCTATAGAGCTGTCCGTTGTGTCCCTTAGAGCTCTCCCCCACCCTCCCCTAGTGGTCTCTTCTCACACTCACCCACCCTCCCTGTGCTCTTCTCATCCCCCCCTACCTGTGTTCTCCTCATATCCCCTTCTCCTCTCCCCCCTCCCTGTGTTCTTCTTACCCCCTCTTCTCCGTGTTCTCCTCACCACCCACCCTCCCTGTGTTCTTCTCAGTCCCCCCTTCTCCTCATCTTCCCCTTCTCCTCCTGTGTCTTCTTACTCCCCCTTCTTCTTCTTACTTCCCCCTTCTTCTTCTTACTCCCCCCTTTCTTCTTCTTACTCCCTGTAGCGGGATCACTGGCACCCACTGGGTACCTCCGTTGAAGGATGCTCCTAGCGCTTCCTGAGGACTCCAAGCACTGCAGCAGACACCACAACCACCGAACCAGAGAAGCATACAAATGCTCTCAAGCATATGAATGCTGTAAGCAGCTGAACAGGAAAAGCATACAATCAGCTTACATTCCTGGCAATCAGCATACAATCCAATTCCCCCAATAACGAGACAACACTTCGTTTTGAGGTCAAGCAGAACTGACTGTACTGGCACATATAGCCTCTTTTATTCACAATCCACAAACATAGTACTGCCCACAGAGTTTTAAAATATAACCAATCAATCCGTACAATACACACAGACACTCCCACACAAAATCCTCCCCTCTGCCTGTGATATGATTACTGAAAACAATGGTTAATCTAATTATCATAGGCAGAGAAATGCAGTATTATAAAACATATCACAGGGACCCCAAAACATGCAATAACCCCAGGGGATCTGGGTGAACCACATATCCAAAATTCACCCAGATCTGTTCAGTAGTTTGGAAGATGCAGTTTAATGCAAATTCCGCAGAACATATACAGGCTATATGAAAAATAATTACTGTATAATGTGTCCCCTGTTGTATAGTTTAAACTACTGAACGATGTCTTCGTGCACCTAATACCGGCCAGATGGAATCGTGTAGAAAAGTCCAAACAGTGTCCGTGAGTTAAAATGGCCGCCATCCATTGTTCTCACCATGTGCTTCATCCATTGTTCTCACCATGTGCCTCTGATACATGAAATGGTGGCCACCCAGCAACTCCACAGTATGTCCCCAGATAGTTCTTAAAGGGCCAGCAGCAGCATAATAAAATACAATATGCCCAAATACTGTATTTAAAGGGCCAAATCTCCTAGGGGCCATAGTCAGCAGGCAGGAGGCAGGCAAACAGGCTTCTCCAATGCCCAGTGGCGAGTTTGGTTTCGCCACACTCCCCCCTTCTTCTTCTTACTCCCTTCTTCTTCTTACTCCCTTCTTCTTCTTACTCCCTTCTTCTTAATCCCTTCTTCTTCTTACTCCCTTCTTCTTCTTACTCCCCCTTCTTATTCTTACTCCCCCTTGTTTTTCTTACTCCCCCTTGTTTTTCTTACTCCTCTTGTTTTTCTTACCCCCCTTCTTCTTCTTACTCCCCCTCTTCTTCTGCTTACCCCCCACCTTCTTCTTACCCACCCCTTCTTCATATAACCCCACCCCTTCTTCTTATCCCCACCCCTTTTTCTTACCCCACCCTTCTTCTTACCCCCTTCTTCTTACCCCCCTTCTAGTTAGAGGGGGAGGACAGGTCTAGAGATGTTTTTTTCAGGATAGGTACTACAGTGGCATGTTTAAGGTCAGCAGGACAATGCCAGAAGAGAGAGAGCAGTTGAAAATGTGTGTTAAGGAAGGCACAAAACAGGGGGAGAGAGATCTAATAAGGTGAGATGGGACAAGTGGTGGGGTGAGAGGAAATGAGAAGCGCAGCCACCTCTTATTCAGTAGCCGGGGAGAAAGTCTGAATGGTATGAAAGGCATGATCAATGTGTGGTTGAGAAAGAGAACGGCAAGGTGGGGAGAATTCTTTCCTTAGCTGTTCAGTCTTCTCAGTAAAGTAGCATGCAAAGCTATCAGCTGTAAGGTTAGTTTGGGGGGTGGCCACAGCAGGGTGAAGAAGAGAGGTAAAGGTGTCAAAGAAACGCCTGAGATTGTGGGAGCATGAACTAATGAGAGAGTGAAAGTATGACTGTTTGGCGAGGTCAAGAGCTGCGCTGTATGAACACAATATGAATCTATAATGGTGATAGTCTGCCTGGGTGCGAGACTTTCTCCAGAAACGTTCAGCACAACAGGAGCATCTTTGCAGGTAGCACGTTGATTTAGTATGCCACGGTTGGGGGCGTGCCCTCCTCGAGGTGCATGTTTGGAGCAGGGCTGCATAGTTCAAGGCAGAGGTGAGGGTAGTGTTATATATGGAGATGGTCAGTGAGGGACAGGAGAGGGAAGGGATGGATAGCAGTTGTGAATCAATATCAGCTGACAGCTGCTGGAGGTCAATAGAAATTTAGGTTCCTCCTGCGTTGATGGGGGTTAGGCTGAGATTGTTGGGTGAGGGGGTACTTGAGAGCAAACGATGAGAGGTGATGATCGGAGAGAGGAAATAGAGTGTTGGATATATTAGACACTGTACATGCATAAGAGAAAATGAGGTTGAGGGTATTGTCAGCTTCCAATGGTGGGAGAATTAGCCCACTGCGATAGCCCGAGGTAGAAAGTAATTGAAAGTAGTTTAGAGACTGCTGAGATCAAAGGTCGGTTAATGGGAAAATTGAAGTCCCCGAGAATTAGGGTTGGAATATTAGAAGAGAAGAAGTAGGGTAGTCAGGCAGCAAAGTGATCAAGGAAGAGGAGAGGGGAACCAGGTGGGCGATAAATAACGGCAATGTTAGCAGAGAAGGGTTTGAAGAGGCGAATTGAATGAATTTCAAATTATGGGAAAGAGAGGGAAGGGGAGGTGGGTAGTGGTTTGAAGGAGCAGTCAGATGAGAGGAGAAATCCTACACCACCACCTTTACATTCAGAGTATCTTGGGTTATGGGTAAGTTGAAGACCAGCAAAGGATAAAGATGCAGGGCTAGCAGTGTCAAAGGGGGAGAGCCATGTTTCTGTTAAGGCTAGTAAATCAAGGGAACGAAAGATGAAGAGGTCGTGGATAGCAGTGTATTTTGTAATATTGCAAACAGAGCGTTTATTCCAGAGGGCAGTATTGAAGGAGGATTTAGAGGAAGAGTAACATGTGAAGGTGGGAGTAGATGATACCTCTGCTTACGCTTTTGTGCAGGGCTTGGTTGCTTGTGAGTACTGGGTGTTGATTATCAATGCTGTTATTAGGGGCCCAGTCTGAAATATAAGGTCTGGGGTTAGAAAGAAAAAATACCAATATGGGTGGGGAGACATGGAGTTAGTGAGGTAATTAGAGATGTAAAACCAGATGAGATAACATTTGGGATAAACAGATATGAAGGATCAGATAGATGAAAATCATACACAGTGAACATAAATTTACAAGACTATCAGCGGAAAAACTTAACACTAGTTCAATTAACAAAAAGTCATAAAGAATGAAAATAAAATAACAACAAGACTATGAGTGCATTTACTTTAACAAAACAGAATATCAGGATGGGAGATATAATAGTTATCAATTAAGTAATGAGAATATAGGGAGGGAGGTGGGATAGAACACAATTTTAAATTAAGAAATAAAGGGAAACAATAAGTAGTACATGTAATTCTTGAATAGATCTTCCAGAGATGATACCTCTGCTTAGACTTTTCTGCAGGGCTTGGTTGCTTGTGAGTACTGGGTGTTGATAATCAATGCTGTGAATAAGGGGCCCAGTCTCTGCTTATATATCAAAGTGAGGAACCAAACTACACTTCTCCAGTCCATACTCCTTCAAATAGACAAGTTATTGCAGATGGCCCTAAGGAATCTAGAATCACGGATAGATCCAGCCTCATATTCCTCAACATTGTCAACAGAAAGAGGTGGAGAAGCACAAGGTCCAGTATAATGGTTACAGAAAGATGTTTCAACAAGGAGGTGTGAAAGATGTTAGGTATACGCATAGAATGAGGTAAGTCCAAAGCATATGAAACAGGGTTCACTTTATGCAAGAAACAATGAGGAGCAAATTTAAAGGCATTTGGAGATGAATATTGTGTGGAGAAAGCCAGAGCCTATCCCCCACCACATAGGAAGGAGCAGCGCAACTATGTCTCTCAGCAAGTACTATGCAAACCAGCCATATGTTTATTCAGGGCTTGCATTCCCTGTGAGGATGATTAATTTGGGAGAACCAATAGGTCACCTGCATAGAGAATTTAGAAAGGGCTTTGACCTGAAAACTTCCTGAGTAAAGATAATGTCTTCTTTAATCACATTAAATTGCCTAGACAAAGTGTTGGTTTTGGTGTTAAGTGGTCCAGGTCTATACGTGAAAAGGAAATTAAACCAAGACAGAAAAAGAGACCATCTAGCCTGTTGAGAATTTTGCCTTTTAGCCTCTCCTAGGTATGACAGTTTCTTGTGATTTGCTAGCACTATTATAGGAGCCTGAAAGCCTTCTAGGAGATGTTTCCATTATTTTAATAATGGCTAATAACTCTCTATTCCCAATATCATAATTATGTGCGACCTGTGTACGGGTTCTTGAATAGAACCCACATGTGTGTTATGGTTGGTTAGGGGACTTGCACTGTGATAGAACAGCATCTACTGCTATCTCAGAAGCATCCACCTCCCATATAAATGGTAGCATAGGATCTGGTGATGTCTGAGAATAAGAACAGAAAGAAAACTTTGTTTCAGCGTTTTGAACGCTTCTATAGCTTCAAGGGACCATAGGTAGTGGTTTGCACTTTTCTTGTCAAGGTTCGTAATAGGAGCTGTTACAGATAAAAAATCCTTTATGAATCTTCTGTAATAGTTTGCAAACCCGATGAACCTTTGTATCAGTTTCAAACCTTGAAGTAAAGGCCACTCTAGTACAGCCAACAACTACTTTGGGTCCATAGTAAATCCTGAAGCAGATATTATGTGGCCCAATAAATTTACCCCAGATTGGTTAAACAGACACTTTTCAAGTTTACAGAACAGACCATTATGAAGAAGCATTTGAAATAGTTTAGAGACATGCCATTGTACTTAGATCAGAAGAGTAGATCAGAATATTGTCTAAGCAACCTCTATGGTCTAACTTTGTAAACACAGAGGCCCATTTTACTCTATCGAACAACCCTGTGATTAAAGGAATAAAGTAAGCATTCCTTATTGTGATCTTGTCAAGTCCTTTATAGTCAACATAGGGCGTACATTCAAAGAAGAAGGGGCGTAGATCCAAAGAAGAAGAGGAAGATCTGTGTATATTCCTTTTTAAAAAATACTCCTTAAAGGATCACTATAGTGTCAGGAAAACAAACTAATTTTCCTGTCACTATATAATACTTAGGTTCCCCCTCCACCCTCAGGGCCCCTCCCGCTGGGCTGAAGGAGTTAAAACCTTTATCCAGCGCCGGGCTTGTGACCTCTCCTCCCCCTCCAACATCAGCTCACGAGTGGAGCCGAATGCGCATGCACAACCAGAGCCGCGCGCGCATTAAAAACGCCCACAGGAAAGCATTTCTCAATGCTTTGCTATGGACGTTCTGCGAGCTCAATGATATTTTCACATTGAGCGTCGGGGAAGCGCCTCTAGCGGCTGTCAGGAAGGCTGCCACTAGAGGCTGGATTAACTGAAGCTGCTATGTTTACAGCTGCAGGGTTAAAACCTGGGGGACCTGGCACTCAGACCACTTCATTGAGCTGAAGTGGTCTGGGTGACTATAGTGATCCTTTAATACATTCCTCCATTATTATGCTGTTTTTTGAGGAGGTAATAGGAACACTCTGCCTTTAGGAGGCAATGTGCCTAATAGGAGATCTACAGAACAGTTGTAGGGTCTATGAGCTGGTAACTTTCCTGCCTCTTTCTTATAAAAAAAATGGAACTGAGATGTAAGTGAGGAGGTGGTATTTCTGTGGATAACGGTGGAGCAGTGGGAACATTGATAGAACGCAAAGGTTTGACTTTAGTTAAAAATGCTATTACCTGAAAATGCAACCTCTCTGTGTGCAATAAACCAGAAAGTATATTCAAAAGCTCTGTCTCATGTGTTATAATAGGAGAAGATACTGGTCTATCATCTATGACGTCAATGGCCAAAGGTATATCATTCTTCCTTAAGGGTAGTGTATAGATATGGTAGTGTATGGAACAAAACCTTTGTCTTTAAAGTTATAAACTGCTCATGAATCAATCAATGCCTGTATGACAATCAATTTGTTTTCCCAACACATGGTGATAGGGAGAAGCAATCGATTCTTAGGTTTAAAGAGGGGACTTAAATGTCACACCCAAGACCAGTCCATTGAGTGAACTTAAGTGCAAGAGTTTTCCGGATGCAATCATTTCTGAGATGTCCTTTCATTCCACAACATAGACAGATCCCTCCTTTCTCTTGTATTTTTTTTCTACCTTGGACAGCTTGGTTGCTCCTAATTTCATTGGTTCAGAGTCTGATGCAAAAGCGGTACAAGGAACTGTGACTCTAGGAGTAAAGACTACAGCAGGACATCTCACTTTAGTCCTCTAGATGTCTTTCCCTTAAACGATAATATATGTATTTATTAGATAATCGATACGATCCTCCAAAAGTACTGAAAGATTTCTAGCTGCCACCTCATCTAGAACATTATTGTCAACTCTTTCCATAAACGCAGATACCAACCCACTATTTGTCAACCTCTGATGAAAGAATGCAGAAATAAATAGCATACTCTGCTATTGATTTGTTTCTTTGTTTAATTCTTATCAGGGTTTTGGCTGCATTTCTCTCGCTACCTGATGGATCAAACAGCTTACGGAAAGCTGTTACCAAACTTTGTTAGTCGTATACCAGACACTTATTGCCTCCCTTTACAAATTAGCCCACTTCAACACCTTATCTGTAAGTTGGCATGACAAAAACCATAGACCTTTCAGTAGGGAAAGACCAATGAGACATCTCAAAATGGAATGCTATGTTATTGATGAACTCTCTACACGGTTTCAGCTCACCTCCATACCTAGGAGGTAGGGTAAGATTAGTGGACATACTGTTGTGAATGGAAGCTTCCAATACAACCGGTACTGTTGGCACGGGTGCAGGGTTATCAGGAGAGAGGTAAGTAGTTCTAACTAACAACTTCTGGGATGCCTGGGCAAATTGATCCATCTTGTGACCTAATTCCTCAAACGTTGCATCACAAGACATTTGTCCATATCCCATTCCTGCAGGGCCCGTGGTCCTATTGTGATGTCCAGTGATAGAACCCAGCATTGTTTCAGTGTTAAACTCTGTGAAACAACAGGAAGAGCCTCTAGTGGCTGTCTGGTAGGTGTCAGGATTATAGTTGATCCAACACGCAGAATTGTATCATATCTAAAGACTAAGGA
This sequence comes from Pelobates cultripes, assembly GCA_933207985.1. Taxonomy (NCBI): domain Eukaryota; kingdom Metazoa; phylum Chordata; class Amphibia; order Anura; family Pelobatidae; genus Pelobates; species Pelobates cultripes. Next base: position 201,174,061 of record OW240913.1, on the reverse strand, counting down.
TAACGTCTAACCGGATCTTAGAATGGCCGGTCTTAACGTACCCAAGAATAGTCCAAATACTCGCAGAGGTCAGGGACACAGAATGAGATGCAATGATGAGGAAACCTAGAAGTCAAGGATACCAGAAAGCAGGGAAGTCAAAACAAAGCCAAAGTCAGAAACCAGAAAAAACACGATTAGGAACACACTCTCGGATAACCAGCTAGTGGAAACAACGACAGGGCACCGGCAAAAAAGTAATTTGGGTTTAAATAACCCTCTCTAGGCTGTAATTGGCTGTCTCTGACCTCTGACCCCAAAACGTGCATGCACGTCTATGACGTGACGTCACACGCATGTTGGCACCATCTTTAATGTGGGTGAAGGTAAGTTTATTATAAAATCCTGAACCGCAGTGGCCGGCGTTCCCAAGAACGTCGCACCCACTGGGGACCGGAACGGAGGGAAACCAGGCAGCTGCCCACCACGACCAAGGTAAGTTTAAAAACCTTTTTGTCAGCGTGGCTGCACATAAACTAGACAGAAGAGCCGAGAGCCGTGACAGTACACCCACTTGAAGACCACCCACCGGGTGGGCAGAACCAGACTTGAGGGGAAACCTGGCATGGAAGGAACGGATTTTACTGCCTGCATGTACACCTGAAGCAGAAACACAAGAACAATCGGCAGGACCATAACACTTCCAATCGACCAAATACTGCAGAGACCCTAGAGAAAACCTGGAGTCGATTATAGAGGAGACTTCGTACTCCTCCTGTCCAGAAACAGCCAAAGAAGGGGTAGGGACAGAATGTGTGGTATACCTGTTACAGATAAGAGGCTTAAGTAGGGATACATGAAACGTATTAGGAATACGCAGAGAGCAGGGGAGAGCCAGAGAATAAGACACGGGATTAATCCTACGGATAATTGGAAATGGACCAATAAACCTGGGTGCAAACTTCATGCTAGGGACTTTAAGTTTATTACTCAGCCATACTCGGTCACCCACCTGGTAAACAGGGTTGGCACCCCGCCTCTTATCAGCTTGCAGATTGAAACGAGCCGTAGCTGTTTCCAAACCCAGGTGCACCTTAGTCCAAGTCTCACAAATACATGTGAGATGGTTATCCAGAGTGGGAATAGCAGTGTCAGAGAACACCGCAGGGAGGACAGTAGGATGACCGTTGCTAACAAAAAAATGGACTATGTCCAGATGAGTCGTGGGTAGCATTATTTCTGGCTAATTCGTCCCACAGTAATAAATCAGACCAGATTTCCTGAGTGCCATTAATAAAACATCTCAAATATTGTTCCAACGATTGGCTTCCTCAGCCACACCATTGGTTTGAGGAAGGTATGAAGATGAAAACGATAATTCTATACCCAACTCTTTAGAAAATGCTCTCCAAAATAGTGACACAAATTGGGAACCCCTATCTGACACAATATTTAGCAGCACACCATGTAATCTGACAATTTCGCGCATAAATATATTTGAGCCAGCTCTTGGGAAGAAGGTATCTTTTTAAGCAGAACAAAGTGTGCCATTTTAGAGCGGTTAACAATCATTAAGATGGTGTTATAGCCTTTAGAATTTGGGAGTTCCACAATAAACTCCATAGACAAGTGAGACCATCGGGCACTGGGTATATGGAGCGGTTGCAATAACCCACAAGGTAGTTTATGCGGAACCTTAGAAACCGCACAAATAATACACACCTCCACATACTCTTTGATGTCCGTTCTAAGACATGTAAGACACCAAAATGATCTAGAGACAGCGGACACCGTTTTATTAATGCTTGGATAGTGGAACAAGAAGGGGAAACAATTATCTGAAATGTGAGTTCTTTGTGTAAGGCTCCTATCGTGGTAGTGATAGGTAGTGTTTCGTGGGTAATTAAAGGCTGAGAGAGTGGTCTCCCATCAATAGCCTCGACGGCCAGGGGTGATGCTCTCTTCTTGATGGGTAGGAAGTGTTTACTGGCAAATTGTATATTGATAAAGTTTTCTGCAGCGCCTGAGTCAATCAGGGCGTTACACGTAAAACTTATCTAATAATATTGAGCAGTAACACTAAGGCGAAATCTACTTTGGGTAGTACCAAAGGACATATACATCACACCTAAGGCTGGTCTCCTAATGGTTCTTAGGTGCGTAAGTTTTCCAGACGTTTGGGACAAGTATTTCTTATGTGTCCTTTCTTGCCACAGTATAAGCAAAGCCCCTCTTTTCTCTTTAAACTGTTTTTCTGCCTCTGATAGTCTCATAACCAGTAATTGCATAGGTACAGGTTCAGACTGTACAGAAGGGCCAGGGACAACAGGATTGGAGAATCGAGGTGCTAGTGACATATTCATATGTCTGGTTCTATTTCTAGTTATCTCCCTGTTCCTAAGTCGGTTATCCATATGCATTACATAAGTGATATATTAATTTAACCTCCCTGGTAGTTCTTTGGCTTTAATTTCTTCAAGGATAGCTTCGGATAATCCCGCTGCAAATGAAGTGATTAATCCGCTATAAGTCCAGTCTACCTCAGAAACCAGAGTGCGGAATGGCATAATCTGAGACAGAACGGTTCCCATGTTTGATATGCATTAGGGCAGTGGAAGTGTTGTTCTCCCTTTCCAATGGTTCAAACGTTAATTTGAATTCCGCAAGGAATTCTTGGTAATTATGGGCAATAGTCCTATCACTCTCCCATAATGGATTGGCCCAAGCTAAGGCTTTACCTTTCAGTTGGTTCATTAAGTACCCAATTTACGACAGGGCCATACATCCTGCAGATTTGTGTCAGCACATAGATGCTTGCGAGAGAAAGCTAGAGGAAAATGATCATTGTATGGATCAAGATACCAGATAGGGAGAAAGTAGGTGCCCCTTTACTCTGTAGGTCTAGGTACAATAGGCAGGGGTGTAACTGCCGGAGGAACTTCAGGCTGCAAATAAGCCGTACGTACTAGTAGCGTATTGAAAGCCTGGGTAAATTAATCCATACATGATCATTTTCCTCTAGCTTTCTCTCACAAGCTGCTATGTGCTGATACAAATCTGCAGGATGTATGGCCCTGCCTTAATGTCAGGATTATAGTTGATCCAGCACGCAGAATTGTATCACACCTAAAGACTAAGGTTAATGTCTAACCGGACCTTAGAATGGTCGGACTTAACGTACCAGGGAATAGTCAAAATACTCGCCAAGGTCAGGGACAAAGAATGAGACGCAACGATGAGGAAAGCCTGAAGTCAAAGATACCAGAAATCAGGGAAGTCAAAACAAAGCCAAAGTCAAATACCAGAAAAAATACGATTAGGAACACACTCTCGGACAACCAGTTAGTGGAAACCACGACAGGGCACTGGCAAAAAGGTAATTTGGGTTTAAATAACCCTCTCTAGGCTGTAATTGGCTGTCTCCGACCGCTGACCCCAAACTGTGCATGCACGTCTATGACGTAACGACGCATGCACGTTGTTGCCATCTTTAATGTGGGCGAAGGTACGTTTATTATAAAATCCTGAACCGCTGCGGCTGGTGTTCCTAAGAACATCGCACCCGCTGGGGACCAGAACGGAGGGAGACCGGGCAGCTGCCTGCCACGACCAAGGTAAGTTTTATACCTTTCTGTTGGCGTGGCTCTCTAGTTTATGTGCAGCCACGCTGACAGAAGAGCCAAGAGCCTTGACAGTAGGTTTTCATTGCAGTTTCTCTAAAACTGCAATGTTCTCAGCTGCAGGATTAAGGGGATATGGACAATGAGATGATGTGGTCTGGGTGCCTATAGTGTTCCTTTAAGTGAGCTGAAAATCTGTGATCCTAAATATGTGAGTTCATTGGCCTTGTCTTTTACGGTGTTTGATGTATTTATGTTATATCTTTTATTTCTCTTTCATGGTATTTGAACACATTGAGGAAAGAGGGAAAGAAGAGACAAAAGGCAGCATAAAGAGGGATGCAGTCCTCCACGATAGACTACGGTGTCCCGATAATAGAGGCTTTTGAAAATGTGAGTTGGAACTTCAGAAGCTTACTTAGTTAATTGTATATTGTGCTCCCAGGACTGTCTGCCCTTTTGTGTGTTATGTTTTAATTTTGAGGTATCATACAAGCAGCAGATTCCAGGATACTTTTTGGTAATATTTTATTTTTGCAGTGCATAATGGTACATAATTTTGCATTGCCTCAACAGCAAAAGAAACCATATCAAAGTACACAGTAGAACAGTTCTGTGGCTTTCGTGAGGAATGCACTATTTTTTAAATTTAACATAATAAGGCTAGGCCCTCATGTCTAAACATTGGACAGGAGCTAAGCTATTATTCACAGGAGACATTGTAGACCGACATGATATTTTAATAAACATGATATTGTAATAAAACATGCTTAAGTGAGACAATCTTAGAAAGATAATCTAATGAAAAAGGCATATATTGTTGATAAACTATCTGTATTATTCTCCAAGGAGGCCCCCGGCAAGGTATTAATATTCAATTTTAATTGAGAGCAGGGAAACTATAGCACGAGGTAAAAATAATTGGCCATGAACCCCAAAGAATCCCACACACAGCCCTCAAGGGGCAGAACACAGTCGAGCAGCATGGAAAGGCACTTTATCCACAGTACAGGTGCCAGCAGGCAATACAAGAGTCACTTCACCGTCGGTGTTCTTGCAGATACTGTAGGTCTTCACGGGGACCTCAGTGTGTACCATAGTAGATAGCAGGATACTTGTCGGGTAATTAATCACTTGTGGTGGTGTCTAGCTGTGCCAGGAATTGGCAGGGCATGTTTGTGGCCAGGTGGGAGACACTGCATGTTCTGCCGCCATCTTCGTGCCCTTTTCACTGCTAGAACTTTGGGCCTACGATAGGAGCGGGGAGGTGACACCATAGGTTAGTGGCCACTCGCTTCCTGTACAGGAAGCAGCCTGTCGCACTTTGAATTTTTTTTTTCCAGAAGTAATCAAAGATTCTGTTTAGCTTCAACATGATTGTGGCGAAACCGACCTCGCCACTGGGCATTGGAAAAGACTGATTGCCAGCCTCCTGCCATGTGACTATGGCCCCTGGGATGTACTGCCCTTTAAAGACATGATTTGGGCATAAGGGATTTGTGTTGTGCTGCTGCTGGCCCTTTAAGAACCATCTGGGGACATACTGTGGAGTTACTGGGTGGCCACCATTTCCTGTATCAGAGGCACATGGTGAGAACAATGGATGAAGCACATGGTGAGAACAATGGATGGCTGCCATTTTAACTCACAGACACTGTTTGGACTTTTCAACACGGTGCCATCTCGCCAGTATTTGGTGCACAGAGACATCGTGCAGTGGTTTTGGACTATACAGCAGGGGACACATTATACAGTGATTGGTTTTCATTTAGTCTGTATATTTCTGCAGAATCTGCATTAAACTGTATCTTCTAAAGTACTGAACGGATCTGGGTGAATTTTGGATATGTGGTTCACCCAGATCCCCCAGTTCCAAGGATATACTTTATGGGGTTATTGCATGTTTTGGGGTCCCTGTGATGTGTTTTATGAAACTGTATTTCTCTGTCTGTGAGAATTAGATTACCCATTGTGTAAGGTAATTGTATCACAGGCAGAGGTGAGGATTTTGTGTGGGAGTGTCTTTCTGTAATGTACGTGTGTTATTGGTTGTTCTGTAAAACCCTGTGGGCAGTACTAAGTTTGTGGATTGGGAATAAAAGAGGCTGTATGTCCCAGTCCAGTCAGTTCCTGCTTAACCCTCAAAGTGAAGTGTTGTCTCATTATTGGGGGAGGATTTATTGTATGCTGTTCCAGTTTGACTGCTAGGAATGTAAACCTATTCGCATGGTTTTTCCTATTCGGCTGTATACAACATTCATATGCTTGAGAGCATTCATATGCTTCTCCGGTTCGGTGGTTGTGGTGTCTGCTGCAGTGTTTGGAGTCCTCAGGAAGCGCTAGGAGCATCCTTCAACGGAGGTACCCAATCGGGGTGCCAGGTGATCCGTTACAATGATTTTGTCAGGCTTCATAATTCTGCAATTAGGGGAGCATATGGCATCCAACATGATGCATGTCTCCATGCCAGCTGCCTGCTTGCTCAACAACATCTCTTGGGCAGGGCCGGATTAACATAGGGGCTGATGGAGCTGATCTTAGGTTTGCCACCTGACTGGTATTTTACTGGCACATCCAGTATTTGAGGCTGCCTGGCCGTGCCGGTATTGCAGTAATACCGGCAATACAAATGCAGGTATTTTTCTCAGTATAAACGGAGATTACTCTGCAATACCAGCACCGGCCAGTAGGGGTCACTGTGTATGGAGAGTGGCAGGGATAGGAAGTTACAGCATATCTCTGCCACTCTCTACTACTCACTGACCCGTGGGGGAGCAGCTACACAGCACAGAGAGTACAGACAGCAGCTCTACAGCTGGGCGAAGGTACGTTGAGGGATGGGGGGAAAGGCAGCAGGGAGACAAGGGGACACAGACACTAGGGAAAACTGGGAGACTTGGGGACACTGGAAAACATGGGGACACTGAGACACTAGGGGACAATGAGACACTAGGGGACACATGGGGACACTAGGGAACACATGGAGACACTGAGACACTAGGGGACACATGGGGACACAAACACTAGGGGACACTGAGACACTAGGACACATGGGGACACAGACACTGGGAGACCTGGGAACACTGAGGCACTTGGGGACACTGGAAAACATGGGGACACTGAGATACTAGGGGACACATGGAGACACTGAGACACTAGGGGACATATGGGGACACTGAGACACTAGGGGACACAGACACTAGGGGACACTGGGAAACCTGGGGACACTGAGATACTTGAAGACACTGGAAAACATAAGGACACTGAGACACTAGGGGACACTGTGAGACATGAGGACGCTGAGACACATGGGGACGCTGTGAGACATAGGGACATTGGGAGACACTGAGACATTGGGACACGGAAACACTAGGGACACTGTCCCATGTCTCCCAGCCAGTGTCCCCAAGCCTCCCAGTGTCTGTGTCCCCATGTATCCCAGTGTCCCCAAATGTGTGTCCCCATGTCTCCCAGTGTCCCCATGTCTATGTCTACAAGTGCCCCCATGTCTCCCAGTGTCCCTAGTCTCCCAGTGTCTTCAGTCTCCCAGTGTCTGTGTTCCCATGTCTCTTAGTGTGCCTAGTGTCATAGTGTCCCCAAATGTTTCAGTGTCCCCATGTCTCCCAGTGTCTGTGTCCCCATGTCTCTGTGTCCTTAGTGTCTAAATGTCCCCATTTCTCCCAGTGTCCCCAAATGTCTGTGTCTCCATGTCTCCCAGTGTCCCCATGTCTCCCAGTGTTCCTGGGTTTCTGTGTCCCCATGTCTCACTGTGTCCACTAGTATCCTAGTGACATGGGGACACACTGAGACATGGGGACACTGGGAGAAATGGGGACATTGGGAGACTAGGGAACTGGGCGACATGGGGACACTAACACTGTGATACATGGGGACACACTGAGAAATGGGGAGACTTGCGAGACTGATACACTGGGAGACAGGGAGACACTGGGACCAATTTATCTATACAGCAGAATCAAACTGTGAGTAGTTTGTTGGTGATTTGACAGAATTTTCTCTTATGTCACTCCTTGTGATTTACATCATGTGATGTCACTCATGACTAATTAATTATACAAAGGCTGGTATTTGTTTCCAAGAATGTTGGCAACCCTAACTACTCTTCACATACTCTTGCTTAAAGGAACACTATAGGGTCAGGAACACAATCATGTATTTCTGACCCTATAATGTGAAAAACAATATTCTAGCCCCCCTGGCCCTCTCTTGCCTCCCTAAATATAGTAAAATCTTACTTGTATTCAAGTCTGCAGGTGCTGCCTCTGCCTCTGAACTGACTCTGTCTGCTGACATAATCAGAAGTGGTGGTCTGAGCAAATTACAATGCTTCCCCATAGGATTGGCTGAGACTGTCAACTAGGCAGATTAGGGGCAGAGCCAGCACAAGCCAAACATAGCCCAGGCCAATAAGCATCTCCTCATAGAGATGAATCGAGTCAATGCATCTCTATGAGGCAAGTTCAGTGTCTGCATGCAGAGGGTGGATACACTGAATGACAGTGCTGCACACTAGGCAGTACTGCCCCAGGAAGCACATCTAGCAGCCATCTAAGGAGTGGCCAGTTGAGTTATTTTCTCTGAAAAGACAGTATTTACTGCAAAAAGCCTGAAGGGAATGATTCTACTTACCAGAACAAATGCAATAAGCTGTAGTTTTTCTGGTGACTATAGTGTCCCTTTAAGTTTGGAAGCTTAAGAGGGATGTATGGCAACAAAACCTGTGTGGACTGGCTGACAATAAAATTAGTTTAGGTAATGCAGACTTTGATCTCTCTAACACTGTGGCATGTCCCCTTTCTTCTACACTCACTACATACACCTTTTCTCTGTCCCAGACTATATACCAGGAACTTCTGCCTGCTAGTAAGACGATAAGGAGACAAGTGGACATGTGAGTGCTAGGGGACAGTCCTTAGAAAGCGTGGAGTAGGCGCATCATTTGATGCATTTATGTCAAGCTCAGGGTGCTGCCTGCATAGTATGCCCTTAGTTGGACAGCCTGCATGATTGGCAGGCAGCCTGACATGCATTCATGCCAGGCTGGCCTTCCAATTATTTGGACAGACATGCCCCCTTTTTGGGCATCTTCACCCTTTTGGCAGTTCTCGTCATGTGATTCGCATCAGCGGCTCACCCTTTTACCTCGCCCATTGACTTCCTGCTTCACTGGACACTACTGTTAGGGTGTATGGATTTACTTGAAAGATGAAAACATAAATTAGAGAGAGATTAGCATAGAGTATGTGTTTTCTTATAGCTGCATCCTTTGAGTTTCCCTCTGGCACCATCTCCATCAGATACATGACGCTTGGGAGGTATGACTGTTTTAGTGTTTTTGGTCGATAACATTCTGCAATTAGGCCCATCATAATTGTCAGCACCAGGCCCACTGAGCTCTTAATCTGGCCCTGCTCTTGGGTATGCCAAGCTGGGTTGCCTCCCAGGAGCAGACAAGGATCACTACCATCAGTACAGAGAGAGGGAACAGGGCACAGAGTTCAGCCACCTCAGCCACCTCACCGACCCAGTATGCCACAGTGCAGAAGCTGTCCAAATGTCCCAAATGTTCACTGTCAGCCACTCCACGGTGGATCAGCATGGTCAGGGTAAGTTAGGTAGCTGGAAAACCTTTTTGGAGAGGTAAATGTAGCCCTTCATTGCCTTATATTAGAGATAATAAAAGTAGCTCTCATAAACCGCAACCAGTACACATGGAGGTCAAGCCAAGTATGTTGGAGATACTAATAAATATAAGCTTAATTTTATCTATTTACACCATTATTTGAAATTTGTATCATTGAACTCTCTGGTGTTGTGTTCTTCTTTTAAAACAAAAGTTGTTCGTTCAGACAACTATGCGAGTTGTTTTTTCTAAACTTAAACCTCAGTATTCAGGTTTTTTGGTCATAAGTAGTTTATTTAATAAGAGTATGTGACGTTTCAAACTTTCTTTGGTAAACAGTAAAACGTATTGGAGAAAAATAGTTTGTTTTCAATAGGACAGGTAAAATTAAAGTATATTGTGAAAGTTAATGTTTTATCAAGTTGACATTATTCAGATAATGGCACATGTGTTTCTGTTACAATGAACACTGATTAATTGGTCTCTATTTTGCTTTCCCAGTGCTCTTAGCACTCTTCCTTTTTGGTGACGGACTTTTCTTTTGTTCAATATGATGAGAAGTTTCTTGAGCTGCTACTGCATCTTGTTTTTTTTTCTCGACTTCAAGCAATTTATTTCTGTATGACTCTCGAGCACTGAGAATTTGTTGACGAGCATTGTCTAATGATATCTGTAGATCTTCATATGTCTGTAGCACTTTCTTCTTTAGCAAATTTCGTGCAATCTGTTCCTGCTCCCTTTGCTGTATGACTTCCTCTCGACTCTGTCTATACTGTTGAATCTCTTCTGCCTTTTGCAAGGCCTGCTGCTGAATTACATATTCGTCTCGTAGCAACGGTTGTGGCCTTGTTTTTCTAAGAAAGGGTGTCAAATCCAATGTGGTAAATTCTTTAGTGTCTGGATCCATTGATTGACTTCCCAAGATCTTGGCTGGATCTATTCCGTCTCCATTTAATACTTGAGTGTCTTGTGGAATTTTCATTTCAGACGTGTCCGCATTGATTTTTTGCACATATTTGTTGATATACTGCAACCGTGACTGCAATGCCTTGACAGCTCGTCCAGGTTCCGCCAACTCCCATGCCTGCTTCATAGCTCTGATCTCATCTAGACGTTCTGTGTCTTTTTTAACTTCCAGTGTGTCTACTTCGCTTGTTTGGCTGACTAGCCTTAGAATCCAACTCGGCTTATTCAAATCTGTCTGCAGTTGAGCCTGAGATTCAGGTCTGGAAGTTGGAGTTGACATAAGTCGTTCTCTGTCTTTTCCAGACTTCTCCTTTTCAGGTTTTTCTGTTTTCCCTTTCCTGATAGTCTTCGGAGTGCTCACTGGTTTTTGGACATCACCGCTATGGTGAACTTCTGAATGTACCTCTTCATAAACTCTTGCCTCCTGTTTCTCTAACTCCTTTAGTGTTTGAACAAAGGCAGCTTGACTCTCCGTGAGGGTCCAGCTGTTATTTAGCACAATAGCTTGTATAATGTACTTGTGTGCCTCTTGGAGTGCTGGGGGGGATTATTCCCTGGGGTCCAGTGGGGCTCCTGGGCGGGTGGCCGGTCGGGCAGGCAGGCGGGCGCGCGAGGGAGCACTCAGTGCTTCTTCTTCAGCTCCCTCGCGCGCCCAGTATTCAGGTTTAATTGCTGTGTTGGCACTTTGAGGAAAAAAAAGTTGGCATGTATTGCGGTTTGGGCACTCGGGCTCAAAAAGGTTCGCCATCACTGCTCTAGAATGATGGACTTTACATTGTTTGGAAATGGCCTCATAACCCTTCCCAGTTTGATGGGCAGCAACAATTACTTCTCTAAGATTATTGCTGATGTCTTTTCTCCTTGGCATTGTGTTAACACACCTGAATGCACCAGACCAGCAAACTGCTAAAACTTTGGCTTTTATAAAGGTGGTCACACTTGCTGATGATGATTCTCACTAAGGGCAGGAGTGTGAACATTGGTAGCAGGTGTCGATGAATGCTCCTCTGGTCTGTAGCCTTTCCAGTGTTTCAGTTATCCTAGTCTCCCTCTCTGCATTCTGGAGTCTAGAATTTTCTGGACTTAATACTCCTCTTGTCCCTGAACCCTGAAGGTGACCAGTTCTTGGTGCTACAGCGCTCGATGACAGATGCCATTATGGCAGTCATTGGGTCCATGTCTTCTACCCTTTCCCATACCATCTCCCAGGCCCTCCTGCCACGTCCTTTGGACGGGCAAATGTCGGGTTCCACGACGCCTCTTCCGCGTCCCACTATGGACCTGTCTGAGGGCGCACCTAAGAAGGCGACCCATAAGTCCAAACACCCCTCTGCCTCCAGAACTGTTATGACTGGCATACCTACGGTCGCCCCAGAAAGCGTGTCCCACCCACGCAAAACAGCCTTTCCGCGCCAGGCAGAATGGGCGCGGCTCTGGAAATGTGCTAGAGCACAACCTGAGATTGACTTCGACTCAGAAATCAGGTCAGGTGAGGAGGCTATGGTTGAATCAGATGACGACTCTGATGTTGAGACCGCTGAGCTGGGCCTTGACCTCCTTCCCTCTGCTCAGGCAGAGACGTCTGGAGGTGACACGGGGGAGCTTCACGCCGCAATCGCGGGGTCCACACTCTTGGATCCGTTGGGAGATCCTCTCTTCGACCCAGATGAGCTTCACCATCCTAGATCGGCGGAGTGGCTCCCAGCGGACCATGTAGCCAAGTACCTTGAAAATTGGGTACGACGCCCGCTCAGTAAAGCGGCACGGAACAAACTGACACCCAAGGCCTACGGTGCCGAATAAAGTCTGTGATACCCCCGAAGTTGATCCAAAAATGACCCAGTTCCTAACTAAGATGGGCTGGAACCCACGTAAGGGCCTAGACTCTGCCCTAAAAGCATGCCAGGATAAACACTTAGACATATTTGGTCCGCTGGCAAAACTTTTCGAACTGGCGGAGGATGCCAGAGCTGGAAACCATATGGTTGACCCCAAAGACCTCCGTGGTTGGGACCAAAGGGCTATTTGTATCGCCGGGAGCGTAAACACCTCCCTCTCTATTGAACGGCGTAAAGCCATTTTGTTTAAAATAGAGCCTAAACTGGCCAACCTTGCCCTAACAGAGGCTGGGAAGGACGCCCAAGGATTATTATTTGGCGGCTCCTTCATTAAAGACCTGGGGCGCTTTGTGGGGGCATCCACGGCCCTTGACAAGGCCCAAACCTCCATGAGACGGGTTTTTCAGGGAACGGTCTCTACTAGGACCGGCAGATCCAGGAGCCGTCTGTCCGGCCGGTCCTACTTTCAGTCCCGTGGCTCGTGACGAGGCTCTTTTCAGAACCGCTCCAACTTCCAGGAGACAAATGCCCGCTCCCCATTCTTCCTATCATGCGGACGCCCGTGGCGATCCAGAGGTTTCCGGGGTAACACCGGCTCCAGAAGACCCTATAGTGAGTTTACTCATACCTCATGTTTCTTCACATGTTTATGTAGGGGGCAGACTCCAAAAAATTTTTCCCAGCCTGAGCACAGTTAACCTCCGACCCCTGGGTACTAAACACCATTCGAGGTTTCTTCATCCGGGATCGTAGGTCGATCGACGAAGAACTATCCTCGCTCCTCACCAAGAGAGCAATAGAACGGGCACCCCCGGACTCCATGGGAGTCGTAAGCAATATTTTCCTAGTGGAAAAGAAGGGTGGCCAAATGCGCCCAGTCATAAATCTGCGCCCACTCAATGCTATGGTCAAGTACCGCCATTTCAAGATGGAGGGTATCCATCTGTTGAGAGATCTACTCCTTCAGGGGTACTGGTTGGTAAGGCTGGATCTCAAGGATGCATATCTCACCGTGCCTATAGCCGAAGCATCCCAAGATCTCCTGCGTTTCCATTGGCGGACAGGGACTTGGCGATTCACATGCCTACACTTTAGCCTATCATCAGCACCATGGTGCTTCACAAAACTGCTGCGCCCAGCTATGGCCTGGCTACGCAGTCGAGGCATTCGTCTAATCATATACCTAGACGATATCCTGCTCATGGCTCAAGATCTCGATATACTTCTGGCACACCTACGGCTGGCAATGAACCTGCTCTCCTACCTGGGGTTCATTATCAACCAAGAAAAGTCGTGTCTGACTCCCGCCACTCGCATGGAATTCTTGTGATTCCTAGTGGATACGGAGATGGCCACTTTGAGCCTTCCAGGGTCCAAGACTCGTTCAATATGCAAGGAGCTCCACAGGGATCTCTTACGACCGCAGCTCACCTTGAGGCAACTGGCGCGCCTCATCGACCTCCTAGCAGCCTTCATTCAGGCAGTGTTCCCAGGTCCGCTCCACTACCGTGCAATGCAACGCTTAAAAATAGCTCACCTGAGGGCTGGCGCATCCTACGCGGAGCTGGTATCTCTAGACAAAGAGACAAAGGACGAATTGCGATGGTGGATCCTCAACCTGTCTGCTTGGAATGGCAGGGCAATCTTCGGCTCCATGCCGGAGTTCACCATTGACTCAGATGCGAGCCTCCATGGCTGGGGGGCTCATTGCGCAGGTGTGGCGACAGGGGGTCGCTGGTCGGAATCGGAATCCCGACTCCACATCAACGCATTGGAACTCTTTGCAGGCTCCTTCGCGATCCGCAGCTTCGCGAGGGACAGAGCCCATACATGCATCCACCTCCGCATGGACAACGTATCAGCGGTGAGGTATATCAACCACTTGGGCAGTATTCAATCTGCGGTCCTGGTCAGATTGGCAAAAGACTTTTGGGACTTTTGCTTAGACCGAGACCTGGTGGTTCAAGCGGAATACCTGCCAGGACTGTACAACGTCCAGGCGGACTGGAGCTCACGATATCTATTGGATGCCAGCGACTGGAAATTGGACACGAACGTGTTCTCCAGTATATCGTCTCTTTGGGGACCTTTTGCGATAGACCTATTCGCCTCCCGGCTTAACACCCAGCTCCCTCGATTCTTCAGCTGGAGGCCGGATCCGGCGGCGGAGGCAGTGGACACATTCCTGCAGGTTTGGAGCGGAGACTTCCTATATGCCTTTCCCCCGTTCTCCATGATCCCTCGCTCCCTTCTACACTCTTGCAGATATCAGGCCGAACTGGTCCTAGTGACCCCGTTATGGGACACACAATCATGGTTCCCTCAACTTCTCGGGATGACAATAGATCATCCCAGACTGTTGCCACCCTACCAGGAACTTCTTCAGGATCCGATAGGGTGTTGCCACCCTCTCCGGTTAGAGGGCTCCCTCCCGCTGCTGGCGTGGCAGATTTCAGGGGACCCTGGGAGGTCCAGGGAGTTTCGGACACTACTAGATGCCTACTGGCAGCGGCATGGGCCCCCGGCACTAGACGGGCATATGGGTCAGCTTGGCGAGCTTGGGCTGGTTGGTGCCTGGCTCGGGACATGGATCCCGTTTCAGCCCCTGTAACTGCGGTCCTACAGTTCCTGACTTCCCTCTTTGAAACAGGTTAGGCATACAGAACCATCAACCTATATCGATCAGCTATCTCCTCAACACATCAGGGTCTCGATGGCTGCCCAGTGGGCCAGCACCCCTTGGTGTGCTGACTCCGTAAAGGTTCTCGCCTCTCTCGGCCACCAAGAACGTGCTACACTGTGACCTGGGATGTATCGGTGGTGTTATCCTTCCTCGCTTCTTGGCCCACTAATTCCGCACTCTCCCTAAGACATCTTTCGGCCAAACTGGCCTGTTTGTTTTGTCTCGTCTCATGAAGATGGCCGACTGGTCGCGGAAATCGGTTTTTCGGGAATTCTACTTCAGACCGGTTCCTCATACGTTCGCGGCAGTAGTCGACCAGCTTTAAACTTGCAATATGAGCCTCCGTGTCTTGTCATAAAATTGCATGATTTTGCTATTACATGACGAAAAGTCATGATTTTATTAAAGACACGGAGGCGAGTATTGTCCCACTCGTTTTTTACTACGCAGGTTATAACTTGTTTGTTTCCCCCCCCAGTTTATTTCAATATATAGGTGACACGTATCGCTTTGATTGGTACGGTAAGTGGGATCTGTGTTGGAAGGGATTTGACTTTGTAACTATGTCAGTTTGGGTCTATCTGGTTACTTCTCCGTAGATATTGGTGGGGCCTTGCTCTGTCTGGCCTGGATGTCAGCCTCACGTATCGGTTTAACCCTTGGGCTCCTGTTTCTTTATGTTTTCACAGGCTTATCTACTCCGGTGGAATGTCTGGCTTCAGCGTGTGAAGATCTCTCCCTGCAAATACAGTTTGGTCGGCAGGCAGCAAGTTGTGCTTCCATGTTATTTGATGTTATGATCCTCCTCTTGGGTTGAAGTTTTTCCATTTTCATTTATCTCTGGACTATGTTGCTGTTCCTGTTTTGGACTCTGTGTATAGTGTCGCATCTTCAGAAAGAGGGAAATGGAAGGGAAGTGCTGCCTATTATACTGGGACATGTGCAGGGAGGGGCCTATGTCACTGTATGTTCATTGTTTTTTCATTCTGTTTATATCCTTTGCTGCTATTGGTGGACAGTAAAGAAAGGGATATGCAATACTCGCCTCCGTGTCTTTAATAAAATCATGACTTTTCGTCATGTAATAGCAAAATCATGTAATTATCCTGTACTTATCCGTCAAAACCAGAGCATAGCTTGTTCATATTATTTTACCTTTTCATATGCATAAAACTAAGGCAGTTACTCAAGGGAATTTTTTATCCGTGTTTTTGTATACTGGTCTTATATTCTGTTACCGCTGATATAACCACTTTTTTCTTTCTGTAATGTCCATCTGATTGTTTCAATAAAACAAAGATTAACAACAGCAAAAAAAAGACACAATGTAATATGTTGTTCATCTGAGTTGAATTTACCTAATTTTAAGGAACGTGTGATTGTTATTATGACCTGATATGTAAAACCATAAAATTCAAAGAGTGTGTACTTTCTTTTTTCCCATGATTACTCTAAGTTCCATGACCACTCCAGTGTCCGATTGGTGCCTACTTTGTGCAATGATGACAATAAATTAGCCACAATAAAAGGCATGGAATAAATTTATTAATGTAATTGGATCATATATAAAAAACCTAGGAGTAAAGCTGAGCAAAATTTCTTAAAAGATTGCTGATACCAAGTGTATTTATCCCACAATTATAGATCTAGAAAAAATGAAACAAACTTTCACATGACGTTTTAGTAAATATAGAGACGTTCCAGGAAGAACTCTTGAGAAATCAGAAACTTCATATGTTTTGGTACAAACAGTGGTGTATCCTGGTTTTGTGCTGCCCTAGGCAGGACAAAACTCAGGCCCCCCACAACCCCCCACGCGCACGCGACCCCCACCCATCCCTTCCCCCCGCCCCGCCTTCTAAATACACACACACACATACACTCACTGACAGATACACATACACTAACTAACAGAAACACAAACTCACTGACACACACAGACACACACACTTACAGGCAAACATACACACACAGTCAGACACACACACACAAACACACTCACTCACTAGCAGACACACACTAGAAGAAACACACGCACACAAACAGTCAGACACACACACACTCACTAACAGACACACTCACTCACTAACAGACACACTCACTCACTAACAAACACACACACTCACTAACAGACACACACACTCACAGACACACTCACTAACAGACACACACACTAACAGACACACACGCTCACTTACATTAACACATGTATTTTTTTTTAACTCCCCCCCCTCCAGCCTCCTTACCTTTGGGAATGCTGGGGGGGAAGGGGTTCTCTATCTCCCTAGGGGTCCAGTGGCTGCTGGGCTGGGCAGGCGGCTGGCGAGGGAGCTCTTCCTCTGAGCGGTCTGCTCAGCACCCTTGCGCGCCTCAGAGTGAGGCTGGGAGCCGGGTTGATGACGTCATATTCCGGCTCCCAGCCTCACTCTCTAGCGCGCGAGGGAGCTGAGCAGACCGCTCAGGGGAAGAGCTCCCTCGCCAGCCGCCCGCCCGCTCGGCATGCCGGCCAAGGCAAATGCCTTGTTTCCCTCGCGGCTAAAACGGCCCTGGGTACAAATACAAATACATTTTTCATGAAAACCAAAACATAGAAAACTGTCAAGTTTAAAGCTTGTTCTGACTGGGAACCTGTTTTAATCTTTAAGTGCCCCAAGGAGTGGAAGCATCCAAAAAGCAAAATGAATTCTGAATTACCCAGAAAGAGAAGGCAAAAATAGTTAAAGATAAGAATAAAAGGTGTTAAACTTATCTGACCTACCATGCACCAAGGTCCAAGATATGGCAAAGCAAAGGATTAACGTTGTACCTACTAACACAGGGAATACAATTTTGTTTTGTTTTTCACAAGATGAAATTGCTAAATTTGTTTCCTCCACACCAGTAGGATTAAGAATGACCAAGAGCAGGCAATGAACGGACAGCAGGTTCCCCAACTTTGGAAAAACATCTGTTTAATTACATGGGTGTAAATCAAAGTATAATTTTTTTCTGCTTAAACATTTCTTAATAGGTTGAGAAACAGATAGAACAGTTACCGTGGAACACATATTCTATTAAACAAAACACAACACTCAGAAGGCAACTGGAACCCTGCTTTCTCATAAATCTGGTTGCAGCCATCGATTGCTTCTTTTTTTTTGCCTCGTCCAGGTAGTGTCACTACTGTTCCTTCAACTATGAACTTGCGATATATGCTTAAAATTGTGTCTTTAGGAATATTCAGTGCCTTCGCTATCTTTTTGTATCCTGTTCCTTGTTTGTGAAGGGCAATAATCTTTTCTCTTAACTTTGTTCCATTCTTTTGACTTATTTCTAACATGCAGTCAAACGTGACACTCAACAAACCCCTAGCCAGTTTAAGTTTCTCCTTGTGTATAAGAAAGTCAGGCACAAGAAAAAATAGATAAGACAAAGTAGTCCCAACTTGGTCTTGTGTTTTTAGTTAAAAATAGATGAAAAATTTAAAAAGAAAGAGTAGGAAAGAAGAAGAGAAGAGGAAGTGCTTGAGAAAAGGTAAGTAAGGCACATCAGTGTCGCATTAAGTGCCCCCACACACATTATGTATAATTTTGTTCAGGAAAAAATATTTATATATGAAACATAATTTAATATGAATAAACTCTAAAAAAAAAGTGGAAGAAACTAAGAAATGTTATTTTCTCAGTTCTGCGTGGCATTTTTACTGTGAATGTCATAATACTGTTAGCTTTTACTGCAATAAAATAAACATATCTGTATGCTGTGATGGCCCATGAGTACAATTGTACCCTCCATGTACAGGTTTTATAGGGTTTTGCAAGTTACAGGGACAAATAGAGGGTTTGCCCATTTCAGTTTTTACACAGTTACATTTGCCGTGCTGGTTTGCTGGGCCTATGTTGCCTTTAAAACCATATGATAGCCCAGGAATAAAAATTGCCCCTGTGGGGGGCGGAGCCTGGCATCCATGCAGGATAGACGTGTGGTGCTCGAGCTCCCGGGCTTTCAGCACTCTTTGGGGTGATAACCCCGATTAATCGGACGTACCATGACACTGGGGGACACTACCGGGAAGCCGAGCTCATGTGATACGCACAGATACCTGAATCTAGCCTGTAACCCTTGGGAGACCTGAGCCACGCTGCTGCGGCCTACTGGGAGAGGGCTGGGGAGAGGCGGCCGATCTCCTCACCTTGAAACCCCCATTTGGCACGGCAGCGATCCAACCCCCCCCCCCGGACCGGTGGGGGATATCCCGGTCCATACCGAACACACTGGGGCCACAGACTGGCTCCCGGAGGAACGTCTGATACACCAAGCCACAATATGGCGGCTACCTGCTTGCCGACCACGAAGCACTTACAACCCTCCATAGAGAATCAACGCAGCCTGGAATCTACACTGCAGCGCCTGGATGACATTTTTCAGAGATTCTGGCGGAGGATCCTGGAGCGGGAGCAGACAGTCATGGCTGAAAGGGAAATCTTTCCTAAGAGCACAGAGCAGCCGAGAGGAAACAGCCCTCCCCCGGGCAAAGCACACAAGCCTGCGCCCACTTACTCGTCTGCTCGCCCGCCCGGGCTGAGAACCCCTCAGGGCACAACCCCCACGCTTCAGGCGCAAAAGCGGAGGATCACCCGCCGGCACAGGCGCATAAAACCTAAACCCACTACTCACCCAGAGAGAAGGAAGAGCCTGGCTCCAGCGAGTCAGCATAAAAACAAAGCAGGCACTCATCCAAGCCTGGGGCGGAAACGAAGTCTTGCATCGTTATGCCAACACCGATCACCGGAATGCTCAAGTACAACCCCCACATATGCCACAAGCGGGGATCGGATGAACCAGACGCAGCACAAGCATCGCTCCCAGGGTGGGGACCACAGAGTTGTCTCCTCTTGGACTGGCACTCACAATACCACACTGCCTGCTATTATGTTCTGTAATCATATCATTACTGCTTCGTTTTGTTTTTTTCTCTCTCCCTCTTTCCCTTATACTTTCCTTCTCCTGCCAATAACACAAGGGCGATGCTAACTATTTACTGCTCCAATTTTGAGGCACCCCGGAGGCCAGTGGTCCCATACCATCTGACAACCTAGAGCCCACGCCAGAACCCATCATTAGCCTGGTATAACCTTGCTGTCTCACTGCTTTAACCCAGTACCTATAGCATGTCTCACAATCTATGTTACAAACTTTATATACCTACATGTCTTTGAACTTGCATGCATAGAATAGAAGATCTCGCCTAGAATCTCCTCTAGACATGTTCTGCCTAGCCTGTACCTATCACCATAAAAAATGTGTAGTATAATCAAATGCCTTATAACTGTTATGCATTGTTCAGCTCATTATCTTGCCTTTGCTGTTGGGGCACTACAAGAATGTCTGTCACTCTCATGCACACAAAAATAAAGAATTTAAAAAAATAAAAAAAAATTGCCCCTGTGACAGAGCTTCTGTACTCTGACCGAGTACCTCCTTCCAATCTGCTTCCTAGCTTTTGGAAAGGGAGCCTGGAATGTTTCAGCCCCAGTCGCCGAAGCTTGACTGGAGTCTCTCCGGAACTCTTCCAACCGACCAGACTCTTCTTCCACGTAGGTATCTTCCCCTCTGCCTATTCCTCTGCAGCTTTTCTTCCATGCAGGTATCTTCCCCTCTGCCTATTCATCTACAACTCTGCTTATAGTGATTGCTCCTGACTTTACAAAGACACTTGTGGCTCTCAGGCCTAGCTCCTTTCATTTGCCCGTGGGCTAAAGGAATTGTGCAGCCACACAGGACACACAATTCCAAAAGGAACTTACATGCTCAGCTTTATTTTTACTTTGGAATACATAAAGTTTCCTGTTACAACTCGATAAAAATACAAACAATGAAATCACATTAGACAACATACTTATAACAACATAATGACATATTCATAGAGGGGTGTGGAAGACAATAATTAATACAACATGTGACAGAACTACTACCCAATCATCTGTTTTTCCCCTTTTTCGTGTGTTTTACCCTTTTTCTGTTCGGGAGTACTTCATACAAACTAAGTCCATTCGTCTCCCGAACGAGGACCACCTCTGTACCCCATTAGAACGTTCACACCAGTAACTTAAGTGCGAAACCGCAAGGGAACTAGTTAGTTAATGCTCCCCTGGGTGCTCGCCATTTCGTATAACTGAACACGTGGTAGTCAAAAGAGTGGCGGCCATCTTGTCTCCCGAACATGGGCAGCTGTACTTGGTCGTTGAGTGCCTGGAACCCTTTTCGGCTAGGCACTCATGTGAACCCAGATAAAACTTAGACCGCTGCCCATTCTATTTCCCGACCACCTACATGAACAACGTTCGGGAGATATGAACTACCGACCACGGGGAGCATTCGTATCCTGAAATGAAACGATTCCCTTTATTGGTATTCTCACGGAAACCTCACGAACGGAGGCCGTTCAAAAACTTTACCTAGATGGTATTCCCGTTCCACCAAACCGATCTGAGTGATTCTTGAAGATATTGTACACTCTGATCAGAGCTATGGGGGGATGTACTTCTTGTGGGATTCCTGAGTATGGTGAGGACACTTTTGGGGTACTGTATATTTTGTTGGATTTTCTGTACCTGAGAGCTAATGAGATTAGAGATTTTTCTCATGCAGTTATTTCTCAGTCACAGATGATCCTGGGATTGAAACCCCTGTTTTCTTGCATTGTAAACCCCATGTAGGGGACTGGGCATAAAAGCCGTGTGTGTGATAATAAACTTCAGTTGACTCCCAGAACTATGTTTCGTCTGGTTACTGGGGGAATAGATGTCTGCTTATTTTAATGGTTCCAGAGTGGCTGAGGGAAGGAATTAGCGGAGGTAACTGGTCAGGTTACCCGTGGTCCGCTACACAAACCATCTCTCCTGCCTACAGAATTAGCAATATGCAAATATACCTAAATATCCACATTAACAAACCTTGCTATTCAGGTAGTGCATATAGCTGTTGCTACCAACAAAGGACACTCTACAGGCTTTATAGCAAAATGCACACAAAACAATTAACAATACACAAATACCTATATACACCGTGCACCTATAATGGGCACAGGGTGACTTAGACGTAGGAGTCCAGGTTGCTACATAAGGTGTTTGTCTGAAACTCCTGGTGATGGTGATTACCATTCCAACCTTTACAACCCCCATCATGGCATACTACTTGCAAGCGTAGATAACCCAGGTTATTCAAAACCACTTAGTCATAAACCCTGTCCAAAGTTAGTGTTCATATATGTCTTTTGCATTTTTTTACACACTTTCACTGATGATATCATTGTTACTATACATTTTATTGCTCTAAAAGACTATTTTTTGTGTTTAGCGATGTCTCTGGAGTACAACAGTACCCCCAGTGGACCACACCCCCCCCCCCAGTTGTGGTAGACTTAACTAAACTTTGTTTTTGTCCAAGCTAGGTGTTTTTTAAAACTGTTAACATCTGTGAGCTTTGACGTTGCTGTTTAGTGAATAAGTGAGGGCACTAGATCTTGTATGTAATATCTAGAGATTTCATTTTATTTTAAGTGTATTTTGAGATATACGCACCACACAAACACACGTTCAAACTCCAGTACTCAACGCAAAATAATATATAAACAAAATTCAGTAACCACCCTAATGCTTCCCAGCGCTGTACACAAAGAAGTCAAACCAGGAAGACTCAATAATGGATGAAATTCACATTGTCTGTACATCACTTGCAGCAGGATCCTCATGCATAGGGAACCTACATCATTTGAGGGAACACTTACCTCAGGGGAACTCGATTCTTTATTCTATGCTTTTGACTGCAACGCAGAAGGCCCCAGCGAGATATATGGCAGCTTGAGAACAGAGCACAGAGTCAACTCTAACCGAAATGCTATGGGAGAAAATCAACATCTTAGCAAATAAAGGTACTGTGGTCTACAAGATCCAGGAACTCAACTATAATTTAATCACCTGCTGGTGCAGTTCAGCTACATCGCATGTCTATGGAATCATCAAAATTGTGTTGGAGATGTGGTAATTCAGTGGGTACTAACTCATATATCTGATGGTCTTGTGCGAAGATAGCTCTGTGTTGGCAACTGATGCACTGGTTGATACTATACATTCTAGACACTGACTTACAATTGTGACATATGTTATCTGCATTTAAGAAGTCTGACTAGACAGGTATATATGCAGCCAAGGCCCTAATTATTTCATGGTGGGTGAAGACAGATGCACCAACGGTCCAAATCTGGATAGAGTCGAGGCAATCTATGATATGGAGACTCTCATGGCGATGCTCCG
Organism: Pelobates cultripes; assembly: GCA_933207985.1. Classification (NCBI taxonomy): domain Eukaryota; kingdom Metazoa; phylum Chordata; class Amphibia; order Anura; family Pelobatidae; genus Pelobates; species Pelobates cultripes. Next base: position 201,151,037 of record OW240913.1, on the reverse strand, counting down.
GCGGCACCTCTGACCAATGCGCTGAACAATGAGCACAATGGAGAGGCTTTATTTTATGCAAGACAATAGTCCTTTCGACTAATGAAATACAATAGAATAAAAAGCAGAGATTGAGAAGTGATGTATCCATGTGGACCAGTTTCTACAGTCTCTCTTCCTCTCCATAATGAGGCTGACATGCACGGGATAGCCGCCAAAAGGGAGCAGGCGACATAAAGTGGATTGCAGGTGACAAAAGTAGGTGCATAGCTGCCCAGAGCGGAGTCCCTGTCCTGGAGGCAAAGCAGTGGGATCCCCTTCTTGGTGCTGCACCTCCTCTTTTCTTTTCCTTTCTTCTCCTCCTCTCTTATTATTTTACTTACCTACTTACTCCATCTCTAAAGAGTGCGTTAAAGAACAGACTTGTTGACGCCCTACTAACTGATTACTGTACTCCATGCGAGAGTGGAGCTGTTCAAAGCACTGTTATAAATTGTGAACACTAGACCTAGTATAAGAGTACATACTTTAAATCAACTTAGTGCAATGTTTTGTTATAGCCATTACCTATAAACTCAGGCTTGCTAATTGTGCAACTGTATTTTCTGTACGTCACCCATTTAAAGGAATAATTTAGTGTAAGGAATACAAATCTGTATCCCTTACACTATAGTTCAGTGACTCCCAACCCAGTCCTAAAGTATCCCCCACCAGTCCAGGATTTAGGAATCACCCTATTGTATCTAAAGTGTTTTTCTAAAAACACCTTAAACACAATCGGGTAATCCCTAAATCCCAGACTGGTAGGGGGTACTTGAGGACTGGTTTGGGAACCCCTGCTATAGTTCCATCTGTCCACCCCCTACCTCACAGCCAACTGCCAACTTGGAAAGGCTTAAGAAAACCTCACGTCATCAGACGGGAGAGGTAATGTACATGTGCGGTGTAAGTCCATTAGGCGCTCCTAATAGGAATGTATTACTGCAATGTTTACCAATGAGAATTTAACTGACTTCCAGTGTCAGGCAACTTTTGGTTGATTGACAGCCACTAGAGGCAGTCTTAATGGGATTCTTAATGTTATGCATAAATATATTATTATCATTAATTAGAAATTGGGAGAACTGCCTGACAACCGAGGCAGTTCCTTTGCAGTGAGTCAGTCAATCACTCCCCATCTGAGTCATGTGATTGCAGTGTCATCACAATCACATGACTTGGATGGGAGGGATTGACTGCAGCCAGACTGCCTTGGTTGCCAGGCAGATACCCTGATCGCCGCAGAGGGTATGTGTCCTTGCCCCCAGGAGGGCCCAATCATTGGGGAGTGTTATGCTGCCCTATTGGCATTAAAGAATGGCATAACACACTCTTAAAGCAGATTTTCCTGAATTTTTACCAATAATTCAGGTATAATTACCTAGCTATGCAATTATATTGCACATAAATTGCTCTTTTGATAGACAGGTGTGTCCTTTAAGAACAAGGTCTAAACAGTGTTTCTCTACAAAATAAATAAATACTGGGTACTGTGATAAAGTGAAGGCAGATAGGCCTATAACATTTAACCCCAGGGGGAGTATGTGTAGGATGTGTTGTAGGCAACACAAAACATTGTTTAGTTATGGGCCCCTGGGGTGGAGCATTTGGAGAGAAGGGTGGGCCAATGCTCCACTCCACAGTTTAGTGGTTTTCTGGGGAGACATAGATCCAGGCCAGGGTTTTTTGGACCATCTCCAACCCACTGCTCAGCTGCAGTTAATGAGATGTTGCAGTGGGAATAAACCCCTCCCGGCTAGGCAGGAAAAGGAAAGGGATTGCTGGCTTCCTCCCAGGAAGCAGGTAGGAGAGAGGCTGTTCTCTCCAGATAGAGAGTCAAGGAGACTAGGCACTGGGAGTGCAGAAAGGAAGCAGTCAAGGCAAGGCTGGCTTGGAGCACTGGGAGTGCAGAAAGGAAAGCAGTCAGGGCAAGGCTGGCTTGGAGCACTGGGAGTGCAGAAAGGAAAGCAGTCAGGGCAAGGCTGGCTTGGAGCACTGGGAGTGCAGGAAAGGAACCCAACAGGCTAGCTAGCAGAGTGTTGCTTTCTAATAAGGTTGGTGCAATATTGTTTTGTTTAGTTTAACCCTGAGAGATAGGGAACCTAACGTCAGTTAGTGCTCAGACGAGCTAGGTTTTTGTTTATAGGGTTTTCTGTTACATTTATGTTTTTCATTTACTGCTGTATCCTGTGTGGATTTAAAAATAAAGTGCCTGTAGTATATGCAATTACAAGGACTGTGCATGTTTTTGCCCTAGAGGACCGTGCTACCTGCCGACAAGGATCACAGTACAAAACTGAATATGATCCAGGGCAGATTTATTGGAGCGTATTAGGCAATGTTTGGACTTGCCAGATTCTTGAGAAAGGCTCTTGGGGGAGTAAACATTGTATAATACACTTAAATATATGATATTCCCTGGGTTTTATCCAAATTTGTGCCCAGTTCTCATTTCAATTGAATTGTGTACCTTCTGTAAGGCCAGTTCCTGGTTTCAATGTGTCTACATTACACAAAATTACACAGTGTTAATATCACTCCTTGAGGTGATCATCATTCCCGCATTGAGGCACCCATGTAAGTTTCCAATTCTTCTAACCAAAATCAATGCAGCTTAATTTTTTACAAGGTTGTGGTTGAGTCAACTGGGCAGCGAAGTAGCATAAGTGATGTGAGCCACAACCGTTGGCATTGTAAATTTGTTATTGATAGATTGATGCAAACTTGACTCAAAGGCTTAGGCCTACATAAACCTAGTTTCTACCCATATTACAGTACCCTTTCATGGTTTCCTGTCCTTTAAGTGTGCTATTCTGTTCCTGTTGTGATTTCCAGTGTTCCAGACCTCTGCTTATTCCTGACCTTGTATTTGCCTAATCCATTTCTTGTTCTACCGGTAGTATCCAGAGTACCTGACTCAGCCAGTAAATGCCCCTGACTTTGTTCAGTCCACTTTTTCTTTTGTTCCAGCCATCCTGTGTACCTGTTACAACCCCCAGCGGCAGAGGGGTTAATCTCATTATGCACAGCATTTCATAAAGAAATGAAGTGGTCATGGTGCTTGGAGCAATTCTTTCACATAACTCTACACTTACTCCATAACCCTCATATTACCATTACCCCCCTTGTAATGGCATCATTATGAATGTTGCTTTTGTGAATGATAATGTAACTGAACACTTGTGAATGCAGTGACTTTACTGCTTCTGTAACGTTTTAAATGTATAAAAATGAGACAAAGGGAACCAAGTTTAGGAAACCTGCAGACCGAGCATAAGAGTAAAAACTACAATAAATATTATCATCTCCAATATTTTCTCTAATTGTCCAAACAGGACCTTGCTGTCAGAAAACACTTGGACCTCCACTTGATAATTAATAAGGCATTTTACACTGTATATGTGACAATGCTACATAATATAACCAACAGAACATACAGGAGATAGCAGAATGTTTAGAAAATACTTAAAATCAAATAAAAGTTAACTTACAGTGAAGCCATTTTTCATCTGAACTTTTATAAACAGTATAAACGCTAGTATTTTTAACTACAGATAAGATTAGGAAGTTTAAATGCTAGTATTTTTCACAACAGATAAAACTGGAAAGTTTTGCATATGTGAGCCATTTAAAGTACTTGACTCATTTCACTAACCAAATGTTATAATACTGGCTAAATCTCTGGGCAGATCATCAGAAATAACACCAACATCTCTGAGCAAATGCTTTTTTTGTGCAAGCCAGGCCGTTGCACAAAGAACCTGCAGTTAAGCTGAAGTATCCCTGCATTTAAAGGTACATTCCATGTTCATAAAGCACTTCAGTTTGCTGAACCGCTTGATGTGTCTGGAGCCTGTCACATTTGTGACAGTTTACAAAAGTGTTGCTTTTAATTGAAAAAGGCACTTTTAAAATTAGGGCAGAAGCATCACTTTGCAACCACACAGGGGCGCTCCGGCGCTGGACCCCCCCCCCCCTCCCCGATACGTCATTTAGAATGTGTGGCTAAAATGTTCACGCCTCACTAAGGAGGTTTGAAAACCGCAGAACGCAAGGGAAACAAGCGGCGCGTGATGCTCCTGGGTGGCCGCCGGTTCGTATCACCAAACCAGGGGAGAGCATTGTATCCCGAACCCAAATGGAGCTATAATCATTCCCTACCCCCCTACATAGGAGCTACGAGGCAAGGCTCGTGGCTTCCCAGGAGAGTGCTCTGTCAGGTGGATACCAGCGTGGAGAGAGGGACGCACGCCAGCACGGATACCCTGGGGCTGTGAGTCGGTCTCATGGGCGCAGAGTCCCAATGGCCGAATGGACCATTGTGGGAAATAGGTCTGGGCAATTAATAGTGGGGATAACCAGCCGGGTTACCCAGGTCTCGCTACAACACCATTATCATAATAACACAATATACTTAAATCATGAAATTATTGAAACAGTAAATTCTAAATATTATGCTAAATATGGGTCTATGCTGTTATTGTATCCAGTAAGTCAACCGTAGGTCTGGCAAGAGGTCAGCTCTGCTATGGAGGTCCACGCAGGTAAAACATCCCACAGAAAAGATCCTAGCCATATGGATCCTTTGCTGACTGATACATTTTTCCATGTAGATTAATGATAATGTGTCAGGGTACCTTTTGTGTTGGCACAAGCTGTGCCACACACTGGAGACATCCTGCAGGTGGAAGGGGACCTTTCCAGAGGTTCCTCTCTTCTTTCCAGCGGTTCTCTTGCTGTTCGCGATAGCCCCGCACCTTTTTATCATGCGGCGCGTGCTCGCAAACGTCATGACGCTAATGAAGTCACGGCCCGCCAAAACATTTGAATTCTTATATTTTAGGGGCGTGGCTACACATTAAAGGAATACAGTATATAAGGGAAGTTCAGGACATATTTCATTGCCCTATTGTGGTTCTGTATAGTCCCAAAAACTTTATATATTGGTGTTGATCTCTTGGTTCTGACTTTGGCTACATTTAAGTATTCTACCTTCTGTATTCCTTTGACTCGGCTCTTGTACTCTCACTGTTCCTGATTTCTGTCTCTTCTGACCTCACCTTGTTTCTGATTACTCTCTTTCCTTGTGATGTTAGCCATTCTAAATACGTTACTATTCTACTACACTCTGCGTATTGGATCCCTATATATTCCTGACATAATGACCATATAGGGTAGAAACGTAGATTTGTTGGACATGTAGTAAAGACTCTTTTTTAAAGTCCTTTGAGTGCTCCCAATAATTGTGTTTATCTATATACAAGGACTTTCATCAGGATCATAAACATACATTTGTAAAATAATGTGTATTGTAGCCTTTTTTACATACATATATATGTGTGTGTGTGTGTGTGTGTGTGTGTATGTATGTGTATATATATATATATATATATATATATATATATACACACAAGCAAAAAAATACTGGCGCTCCAGGGTTTTTAGCTTTTCAATCTTCCTTTATTTTAAGGTATCCACTGGTCGACGTTTCAGCTCCTAAACGGAGCTTTCATCAGGACATATTTTTTTGCTTGTATACTTGATGTTACCAGAGCACCAGGTAATACATTTTGTTTGATTTTGGAGTGCAGGAGCTTTGAGGACAGTATATATATATATATATATATATATATATATGTATGTGTGTTAATATATATATGTGTGTTAATTTTCTCACTCCTCCTGGGTGCTCTATTTTTTGTTTATTTCTCATTCTCGTGTCCTCTACCAAAGGCCTGGGAGTCTGAAGGTTCTCAGTATCTTAGCTGTTCCTATAACTGCACTCTTCTGGACGGCGATCTCAGATGTCCCACCTGGAATCTTTTTAAGCCACTCGGCTGCTATCACAACTGGGACTAGTAGATAGATAAATACATATTGATATATGATATATATACACACACACACACACACACACACACACACACACACAAAATGTAATTAGTTTCTATGTGCAATACAATTTGGCATATATATATTGTTTGAGAGTAAAAATATGTTTTGGCTGTTAGTAAAGTACTCTGGGCTTCTGAGAAAGTTAATCAATGTAACCCCTTAAAGACACACGATGGAACTATTCCGTCATAATTCCCTTTTATGCCAGAAATTGTGTCCTTAAGGGGTTAAGCTTTGGTAATGTTGCAGCAGGTGTTAGACCTGCATTACACCATTATGTCCTGCAATAAACAGGCCTCCTCCCTCCCCTTGTCTACCACACCTATCCAGTACTATCCTGATGGGTTGTAAAACTCATTCATCTTTCATCCTGTTCTCAGCCAGAGCGGGAACTGATTTGATAAGAGCAATGCTAGTATTTTGCCTGTATATGAAGATAAGGTTATAGTGAATATCATAAAGATGAAAAAATAAGGAAATAACAAGTTGTAAAGTGTTTACTAATGTCAAAGTAAATAAGATATCCATACACATTACACGTTTGGGCCAATACGATTCATTCACAGAATTTTGCAGCTGTGTATATTGTGACCCACACACTGTTTCTGTGTTTCTCTTTATCAGACTGTCTGGAATGTTTAGAAAATATTAAGTCATTTTAATTTGCTAATATTTTCATTTTCTTTTTTCATTTTGTATTTAATTGGAGCTTTCACAAAATACAACAGTTTGACAGTATTAGAGTAATAAAAAAAATGGTAAAACATTTGTAAAAGAGTTGTGTATCAGGCAGTGCACAAACTATGACAATTATGAACAACTTGGTAAGATACGTTTTGCATGAGACCTGTATCGCCAAGTATTATGGACTAGTGTTAGCTGCTCCTGGCTAGGAATATACCCAACCACAAGGTATAAGTAAATAATAACTAAAGAAACTGAGAAAAATAAAACAAAGAAAGCAAACCACATAGGAGAACTCTTACTCAGAAATTAACTATGTTCTCAGAAAATGAGCTATGCAAGTGAGCGCTAAATCCAGCCTGTTGTACCCCTGACTTAGGTGTTCCTGGGTTAACTTGTAGATATGACTACATGTGCCTAAGGTGTATTGTGAGTCAGCGCTTTGCACTGGTCCTGGCCTTATGGGCCCCTTTTGGGTCTGTATCTGGCAAGTGTAGAGGCTGGAGAAAAGTCACATTGGAGAAAGATGATTGTGTCTTCATTGTTATTTTCCCCTTCCTCAGCCCTTTTGTGTGTCTTTTCCCCTCCAACATCTTTGTGTGTCTCGTTCTCTTCCCAGCCACTTTTTGTATCCCTCTTTGAACCCCCAGCACCTCTGTGTGTCTCTTTGTCCCCCAAACCCCTTTGTGTTTCTCTTTGTCCTCCCCAGCCCCTCTGTGTCTTTTTGTTCCTCCTCCCCTCTGTGCATCTTTTGTCCTCTCAGCCCCTCTGTGTGTCTTTTTGTTCTCCCAACCTTAGCAGGGGGCGCCGGATCCCTGCGCCCGGTGGCTCCTCATGCTGCGCCGCCTGAGCGCTTTAGCAATCCTTAGGCAGCGCAGCACTGCTGTGGAGGGCGGCCGGATTTGAGTGACCGGCAGGAGGGAAGTGCAGAGCGATCCCTCCCGCCGGTCTCTCAATGTAGCGTGGCCAGGCGGCGCAGAACGCGGGACAGGAACCTCTGTTTCCTGTACCCGGCCACTGGCGGACTGACAGGAAGTGCTCACGTTCTGCGCCGCCCGGCCACGCTACATTGAGAGACCGGCGGGAGGTATCGCTCTGCGCTTCCCTCCTGCCGGTCACTCAACCGCGCCCGCCATGCTACATACGCTGGAGGGAAGAGGAGGGTAAGACCACGGGGAAGGATCATTGGGGGAAGGACCACTGGGGAAAGGACCAGTGGGAGGGGGGAAGGACCACTGGGGAAAGGACCAGTGGGAGGAGGGGAAAGGACCACTGGGGAAAGGACCACTGGGGAGGAGGGGGAAAGGACCACTGGGGAGGGGGGGAAGGACCACTGGGGGATGGGTCACTGGGGAGGGGAGGGAGGGGAGGGGGAGGACCACTGGGGGAAAGGACCACTGGGAGGGGGGAAGGACCACTGGGGGATGGGTCACTGGGGAGGGGGAGGAGGAGGGGAGGGGGGGAGGGGGGAGGACCACTGGGGAAAAGGACCACTGGGAGGGGGGGGGACCACTGGGGATGAAGGGGAAGGACCACTGGGGACAGGGGGGAAAGGAACACTGGGGTGAGAAGGAACACTGGGAGGGGGGAAGGACCACTGGGGATGAGGGGAAGGACCACTGGGGATGAGGGGGGGAAAGACCACTGGGGAATGAGGGGGGGAAAGGACCACTGGGAGGGGGGGAAAGGACCACTGGGGGGAGAAGGACCACTGGGAGGGGGGGAAGGACCACTGGGGATGAGGGGAAGGACCACTGGGGATGGGGGAAGGACCACTGGGATGAGGAGAAGGACCACTGGGGATGAGGGAAGGACCACAGGGGATGAGGGGGGAAAGGACCACTGGGAGGGGGAAGGACCACTGGGGGATGGGGGATGGACCACGAGGATAATGGGGGAAGGACCGGGATGAGGGGGGAAAGGACCACTGGGAGGGGGGGAAGGACCACTGGGGATGAGGGGAAGGACCACTGGGGGATGGGGGAGGTGGAAGGACCACTGGGGATGAAGGGGAAAAGGACCACTGGGGGAGAAGAGGGATGGGGAGTAAGAACCACTGGGGCCACTGGGGAAGGGGGGTGAAGGAACACGGGTGGAGGGGGGTGGGGAGTAAGGGCCACTGAGGGAGGAGGGGGGAGGTCCACTAAGGGGTTTGGGAGAGGGAGGACCACCAAAGGGGGGTAAGTAGGGAGGACCACTAAGGAGAGGGGAGGAGGGTAAGGACCACTAAGGGGGGGGGGAGAAAGAGGATAATGACCACTGAGGGGAGGAGATTACCACTAAGGGGGTGGGGGAGGAGGGGAATGTCTACTAAGGGGTTTGGGAGAGGGAGGACCACTAAGGGGAGGGATGGAGGACCACTAAGGGGGAGAGGGGGGAGTGAGAAGACCACCAAGGGGGGATTACAGGGGGCCAAGGGAGAGCACTAAGGGACAGAAGGGGAGAACACGGAGGGACAGGAGGGAAGGGGAAATCAATAATTGACAGGAAGGGAGAGCACTATGAAAAAAATTAAAAATAAAGAGTTGCTCCCCTCTCAGTCCCTATCCTACCCCACAAACCTTCTCTTTTACACTACACACATACACAATGCATCCCCCCCACACAAACACACAGAAACATACAATGCATTCCTACTCACACACAGACACACCCGAAACACACAATGCATCCCTTACGTTCACACAATTACTCATTCTCTTACACACAGAAACAAAATGCATCTCTTACACAATCAATGCACCCCTTACAGACACACACTGCATTCAGTTAAATACACAGAAACACACCTTGCACCCCTTACACACACACACCCAGAAACATACAATGCATTCCTTAAACGCAAACACACACTGCATTCACTATACACACACTACATCCTTTACAGAAATTGGTATCCCTATACACTACATTCTATAAGAACACACACACATTGCATCCTCTACAATAACACATAACACATCCCCTACACACATACACTCCACTTCCTGTGAGAGAACTCATGGGTGGGCCATGTAGCTGGATTTATGGGTGGGCATTGTAGGCATACTCACGGTCAAGCCCTGGGGGCCCAAACCTTGAGCTCTGTAATGGGCCCTATGAAATGGAGCTGCTTCCTGTTCGTTAATTGTTGTGAGCACTGTTACAAACAGTCTCCAGAGAGCCTTTTCTACACTAGACCTGTGGAGCCAGACTGAGCCCATCATCAGCCTCTTGTCCTCATCTGGTGGTAAGTAGGCAATCCAATATATTATTAGTGGTACTAATCTCTAATTTACCTCACATTAAATGGATACTATAGTCACCAGAAGCACTACAGCATAATGTAGTGGTTCAGGTGTCTATAGCGTAGCCTGTGCCTGTAGGCTTTTTAATGTAAACACACTGTCTTTTCAGATAAAAGACACTTTGTGAAGACTGGCGTTGGCCCATATGGCAGAGCATATGGGCAGGGCATTGTGATGTCACATGATGGGCAGGACATATGGGGGGGGGGCAAATCTTTTTTTGCCTAGGGCGGCAAAAATCCTTGCACCGGCCCTGCCTCTATGTGTCTCTTCCCCCCAACACCTTTGTGGCTCTTTCTTTCTTCCAGCTCCTTTCTGTGTCTCTCTTCTCCCCTCACCCCCTCTGTGTATCTGTTTGTCCCCCACTGCCTTGTGTGTCTCTTTGTCCGCCCCCTTCACCTTTGTGTGTTTCTTTTTCCCCCAACCTCTTTGTTTCTCCTTTTACCTGCTACTGTACGTGTCTCTTCCGCCAGCACCTTTGTGGTTCTTTCTCCCCCCAGCCCCTCTGTGTGTCTCTTTGTCTCCCCAGTCCCTCCCTTTGTCTCTTTGTTCCCCCAAACATCTCTGTGCACCTTGCGATCTCCCCCCTCCCTGGCACAGTAAGAAGCAGGGATGGGGGAATAAAATTGAAATATACACAAATAAATTTAAATAAAAATACTCCCCTCCCCCCTATTTTACACACACACACACTGCATCCTTACAAGCACACACTCTGCACTACACACACTCACACTACATTCACTAAATACACTCTGCACTCACTACAAACACTACATTTACTAAACACACTGCACTACATTCACTAAATACACTCTGCACTACAAACACACTACATTCACTAAACACACTCTGCACTACACACACACTACATTCACTAAACACACTCTGCACTACACACACACACTACATTCACTAAACACACTCTGCATTACACACACTCACACTACATTCACTAAATACACTCTGCACTACATTCACTAAACACACTCTGCACTACACACACACACTCACACAACATTCACTAAACACACTCTGCACTACACACACACACTACATTCACTAAGAACACTCTGCACTACACACACTACATTCACTAAACACACTTTGCACTCACTACAAACACACTACATTTACTAAACACACATTGCACTACACACACACTCACACAACATTCAATAAACACACTCTGCACTACACACACACACACACACACACACACACTACATTCACTAAACACACTCTGCACTACACACACTCACTCACACTACATTCACTAAATACACTTTGCACTCACTACAAACACTACATTTACTAAACACACTCTGCACTACATTCACTAAACACAATCTGCACTACACACACACACTACATTCACTAAACAAACTCTGCATTACACATACTCACACTACATTCACTTAACACACTCTGCATTACACATACTCACACTACATTTACTAAACACACTCTGCACTACACACACACACACTACATTCACTAAGCATACTTTGCACTACACACTCTATATTCACTATACACACATTGCACTCACTACAATCACACTACATTTACTAAACACACTCTGCACTACACACACACTACATTCACTATACACATTTTGCATTCACTAAAATCACACTACATGCACTATACACACTTTGCACTCACTACAATCACACTACATTCCCTAAACACACTTTGCACTCACTACAATCACACTACATTCACTATACACACTCTACACTCACTAGACACACACTACATTTACTAAACACACTCTGCACTACACACACACTACATTCACTAACACACACTTTGCACTAAACACACGCACACACTACATTCACTATACACACGTTGCACTCACTACAAACACACTACATTTATTAAACACACTTTGCATTCACTACAAACACACTACATTCAATATACAAGCTCTGCATTCACCACAATCACACTACATTCACTATACACATACCGCATCCATGACACACATACCGCATCCACTACACGCATTCTACATCCACTATACACACTGCATCCATGACACACATTCTACATCTACTATACACACACTTCATCCTTGTGGGCGGACTCGGGGCTGGCCCTGGGGGCCCAGACCTTGAGCTGTGTCAGGGGCCCTAAAATTTCTGATGGCAGCCCTGAGTATGTGTGTATCTTTCTGTGTGTGTGTCTGTGTGTGTGTATTCCTGTGGGAGGGATTTGGAGGCGAGCAACCGGGGGCCCAGACCTTGAGCTGTGTTAGGGGCCCCACAATTTCTAAAGGCGGCCCTGCCCCCCGGGCTGGTGCACCCTACGCGGTTGTCTAATATGCCTAGCGGTCTCACTGGCCATGCGTGTATCTCTATGGCTGGGTGTTGTTTGACTGCTGCTAAACAATGGAAATCCTTTTATATTGCCTGTTCCTCTACAAGCCGTTGTGATCATGTGAATTTTGCCAGAGTAATTCATTAATCTGTTAAATGTTAGTAAAGGACCAAGGAATTAGAATAAAAACAAACAAACAAACAAAGAACAACTTGAAAGCGGCTTATAAACCAGTACAATGCACAATGTTCAACATACAGCAAACCACCACCTAATAATGGTTTTGCATTATTGCTCACAGAACCATACAGCTCAACAATTCTGGACTTGGTGGGTCAGTCCTGATTTGGGGCTTCTGACTCACCATGTTGCCAGGGGTGTTTCTAGGGAAGTAAATAGGGTCTGGAGCCTGAATGGGGTCCTGAATAGCTCTGAGTCTAATTTTGGAACCATTTCATTGTCAGCCCAGAGTCCCGTAGAATACCTAAAGAGTAGGAGCTAATTAAATAGTTTGTGACAGTGCGCCTTTTTCTGCACTACTCCAAATTCATATTACAATACAGTGTGTGGTACTGTTGTGAAAGGATCAATAGAGTATGGCTTGGTTTCAATTCAAAAGGTGTGGAGTTTATAAATATATGTTGATATAATACTCTGAATTCAATCAAAGTTTTACTGTCACAACGTGATTTATAGAACACATTAGGTCACAGGGGTAGGCAACGTTCGGCACTCCAGATGCTGTGGACTACATCTCCCAAAATGCATCATGAAAGGTGTTGTCCAAAACATCTGCAGTGCTGAAGGTTGCCAATCCCTACATTAGGATTTAGGGTTGAATCTTCTCTGGCCATCAGCTCCAAAGTCCCTTGGCTACCTCTAGTCTCAACTACCTATTTTAACCTTTGGTTGTACGCTCACAAGCTATCGAGCTTGTTTATGTAATAATGCTTCCGTAGCTAATCTTAGCACCCATGCAGGGCCTTTAACTATTATTTTGGTCTATGTATAGTGCATCTTTTCCCCCAACTGTATGCACGGCAGAATATTTTAGTGCTTTATAAATTCTAGTAATAATAATAATATGCTTATTGGATTTCCATGTACTTTACTTAAGTAGCTTTATTTTTTACCATTGCATTATCTAATCAAATGGATGGTTAATGACAAAGCAATGCCTTCAATTTTCTTGGGTTTGTGAATTTGCATAGATTGTAATGTTTTATTTCTGTGTGATGGCATAGTCCAATGTCTACTTTTATATGCTACCCTTGTGCCCTTTGAGCAAGCCTGCTTTATTTTTTTCTTCAGGTTATCAAATTAATGTCTGCTTACTATTTCTCCTGAGCATCTTTAACAATTTCAGTACACACAAAGAAAAATCCGTATGCATATTAATGGTAAATAGACCAAAAATATTAATTTGTATGTTGGTTAATAATTACTCAATAATTCGAAATTCAATTTAGCAAAAAGCCTTATTTACCCGTAAGTAAATTCCAGGACTGATTGTCACCATGCAGAGAAACACATATATTTGTCAGAGCTCCTTTACATTCTGTTGAATGGAAATGGGCCATAAATGGCAGGTCCCACTTCTCTAACTCAACAAAAAAGCATTCTAAAACAAACAAACAAACAAACAAACCTTAATGCTATGTTTTGGTAAGATTTGGTAAGAGGGATGTATCTGATGTAACTACATAGCAATATAGAAATTAATGCAAATTGCTATAACACAAACCTTTTAAAATAGAAATGTGACGTGCAGAATTAAATGATACATTTTATTCAATGAGGCCTTGGATGAACATGTAAAATAAACAAAAATCAAGCCATGATAAAGGTTAAAGCTTGTGACCGAAACATTGCCTTATGAGCCTGCTGATATGTTTCATTATACAGCTTTCATATTTTAAAAGTTGAGTGCCTGGACCCCTTTCATTCATCTGGACATTGTGAATTGGGGTATAGGTCTACCATGTTTGGTATTATTGCGATTTAATGATATATCCTAATGAGAGAAATACATTCTCCTCCACTGGAGTTTTTTGCTTGCTGTGTAATGAGACGGACAAAGTAGATCACTTTGAAACTCCACCTCAAGTTCTCTCAAAAGAAAAATCTGTTCCTTTTTGGTGAATTACACATCCTTTTGGAGGAATTTTTACATTCAGATAACCTTTTGATAATTGCATCAAGATGAGATTCAAAAAGAACACCTCCTTCAAAAGTAATGGTGCACAAAACTGGATTTAGATGTGTAATCAGCAGCTCAAGATTTGAACCGCAACACTCTACGACCTACTGGTGCAAACTCCATAATCTTTGCAACTCACGTTACCTCTTCCAGTGATCACACATGACATGCGCACAGTTGTTATTTGGCCTGTGGCATTTTTACCTCCAAAACCCCCCAAAAAACACAGACACCGTATTTCTGTTGGAAATATAAAAGTCCACAGCTTTATTTTATTGTAATAAAACAAGATAACAAATTGGGGTCATTGCCGCATAATAATACTACCATCCCCCTCCGTACAGAATTACCCCTGGCAATGACCCCATAACATAAACAATATATAATAATATAAATAACACATAATATATAACACACGGCCTACCAAAGAGGCCCCATAACCATAAATTTTTTAACTGTAGGGGTGTACCAAGACACCCCTACACCACCAGGTTCAGGGCCACCGATGAGCTTGAACCAACAGACCACTTACCACTCTGGCCTAATCCAGCCTAACCTTAGCCTAGCCACTTGATACTCCTCTTCCATCCCAATTACCCAAGCCCTATCCAGCCACAGCCCGAGACTTGATATCATAACGTCTCGAGCGCCCCCCATCACACAGAAATAGGGCCCACACTATACCCTCCAGAAAACCTAAATTCAGTAAGTCACACCCCACTTGTGAAAGGTGTACCCCATCCTTGCGAAAGTACCCAGGCAGCATACCTTCTAATTCCCTATGCCGCACCTGGACCCTGCCTAATCTCCGAACAAAAACTGACATGGCTTTATTCACTTTTACCCGACATCGCGCCATAGCAGCTGGGTCCCTGGCGTGTCTCCAGTTAAATCATGGCACCATCTCTGACCATACTTCCACCACGCCAGGAACCAGCTCCCGTAACCGATCCAAATCCCGCTTCATCCTCCTAATTAGTTCCCTTTGAGGAACCAAACCCAAATCATTACCCCCACCGTGAATTAGTACTATGTCCGGGGAGGCCCCCACCCGAAATCCACCTGAAAATCTCTCCACTAATGCTCTGCCAGCTAAAACCAAGAAATCCAAACCACTGTAACTCCACCGTCTCCAGAAGAAAACCCAGCTGTGTTCCTTTCCTCCGAACTGCGGCCCTCTTCTGTGCCCAGTAAACGTATGAGTGACCCACCAACCAAGTGACCAGACCTGAAAAGAAACAAAATCAGTTACGCGGCAGAGCAACAACACCCCCAGCCTTCCCACAGCCCCCCGTTACACCAACATGTCTGGCCACACATACGAACGGAACCGAATGGACTCCCACCTTCCTTTCTGTTTAATCCGTTCGTCCCCCAATCCCAGTCGAGCCGCCCCTATGCGAAACGAATGTGTTCCGAATTGCATGGGTTGGAGGCCCAACTTTTTTAGACCCATGCGGAAGACCCGGACAAATTGAAAACGTGACAGTGCAAAGCCATCCTCATGGACTAAAAAACATCCCGTGACTCCAGGGCGAATGTTTAGGAACTTGGTCCCACACGACATTGGACAGACATCTGACCCTGGTAATGAGAACAGGGCTACTTTACCTCTCCCGGAAACGTCCTTCTTGGAGCGCCTCAATTGAATCTTGACCCTGTCCTGTTCAAAGACCACGTCCTCAAACCTGAGCCCATTTATTCCTGACTTGTTGGAACGCCCCGAAGAAGGCCCAAACAAAAGCTACGGAAAACAAGGCCACTTCGAATGATGAAGTACACATATCGCTCAAAACTCCCACGAGCCCTTGAAGGACGGCAAACGACACCGGCCTCCTCGTGTCTACGGACATCTTCCCCTTTCGGAAGCCTAGCAAGGTTTGTTTAACTAAAAAATTCTTGGTCAGATCTTCCCATCCATTAAGATTAAACCAAAATGCCAAAGCCAACATATAACGGTGAGGATCCACCCACTAATAACCGGCACAGCAACCATAATAGTGCGTCCAACCTACCTGCCGCGGAGTTCCCCACTCCTGTCTGCCCTACTATCTCCTCCCATTCATTCCAAACCTTGGTGTATGCCGCCCAGGTGCCTGGTGCTAGTGAGCTCCTTATAAAATCCCCAAGCACGATGTCCCGAGCCGCCAGATTTCTTCCGGGCATGCCTGTCCTGTTTCCTGTGAGCCCGGCGCTGCCTCCCGAAAACGCTCCCACTGTGAACAAAACAGTGCATCAGCAACAACATTCAACAAGCCCGGCACATGCCTAGCCCTAAAAACAATATTCCATGACATACAGAGGAGAACTAGGTGTCTCAATAACCAAACCACGGGGAGTGACGAGGCCGAGAAACTATTAATCGCCTGAACCACCACCATATTATCGGAGTGAAAAATCACCTTTCTGTTTGCAAGTTCATGCCCCACAGCACAACTGCCACTACCACTGGGAAAAATTCCAAGAATAACAAATTCCTGATTAGTGGGCTTTCCTTCCATAACTGAGGCCACTCCTTGGCACACCATTTACCCCCCAGGTATGCCCCGAAACCCATGCTCCCGGAGGCGTCTGTAAACAAACCGATGTCTTCCGACGTTGCCGCCGGGTCCCTAAAAAATACCCGGCCATTAAACTCCTGCAAAAAACGGTTCCAAATGTAAAGCCTTTCCTCAAAAACTCTGCGTCCTCGCGGTTAGCGTATCGCTTTAGCTACGGTAGCATCTCGCCTACCTTCACCGGGGTTGCCCCCAACAGCAGTGGCGGGTGCCGCTGCCCCGCTGGCACCCACTCCGGAAGCCGGCTTACCTCTCTTGAAGCACCTGTTAGCTCCATGGGCGCCGCCGCAACCGGAACATTCGTGTTTGAATCTGCACGACGTCCCCCATTTGCATTGGCCTTCATTGAAGAGCCAGCAAAACCCCTTCTTTTGCCTGGCCAATGCAGTTCCTCCAGGTACCGCCTTCTGCGCCATCATCAGCTTCATCCATAGAGGTAAGTCCATTTGGTCCCACCTCATACTAGGATTCGCTACTAACCGTTGGCGGAATTGCTCATCGTATTTCCACCACGCTTTCCCCCGTATGTTCAGTACACGTCCCCTATCCCGTCCAGATAACAAAAAAGTTGTGAACAGCGGTCGGGGGATTTTTCCCTGATAACGCTGGCCAGAATACAAAAAGCCCTGAGCCAGTTCCTAAATGTTTTAGGGATCTTCCGATACCTAGGTTTTTTCTCTTCTTCCTCCTTTTTTGCGTCCTTTTTATCCTCCTCGTTTAAGTCGAGGAACTCTTCTAGGAGGAGAAGTGAAAAAACCTCTACAAACTCCCCTTTCCAAATCTTGTCTTTTACCTCTGTTTTTAGATGGCAACCCAAGGGGCCCGCGAAAGAAACCTGCACATTTTGCTGCGCCGCATCAGGAATCTCGCCACATAAGTCTGTTCTTTCGCCTGCCCCCCCTACCGTCTCAGTAGTTGTTAACCCGAGATCGCCACTCACCGCTCCGACTGCTCTATCTGTCGATCCGAGATCCTTCTCTTGGACCCATACCCTCGCGAACTGCAGTGACGAAACCTCCCCACTCGCCCATGAATCTAAGAACGATTTCAAGCAGCTTAACAGTGTTCCTGAGTGTGGTGCACCAGTTGACTCATGGCCAGAGCCCCTGGCCGCGGGGTCGCCTTCCGTCCGTCCGCCATGTACGACCTGTAAGGAGAAGAACACCTGGGTAGTCTGTTCGTATATTCACCTACCCGCCCTTCCTCCCTACGTTCCAATCTGTCCTCCCTTAGCCTGTCCCACCTAGCTGCCTGGCCCTCCTGGCCGTATGTGTTACACTGCTGTCCTTGTGAACTCCTGTCTGAGGACCCAGAAGCGCTGCGCTGGTCCCTCCTTCTCCTTTCCCTGGAAACTGATCTCCACCTACTGCGCCTGCTTGCTGATGGGCTCCTCTCTCTGGTGCTCCATGCCCTGTCATGCCTGGCGCTATCTCCGCGCTGTTCCCTGCAATCTTCCAGCCTGGGGTCGCTTCTACAGCCTTGCTGCCTCTGGGAGCTGCCTCTGGGAGCTGCCCCTGCCGCCCCCCGTCCATGCCTAACCCCACTTTCCTCTGTACACAACGCTGACCCTTGTGACTGAACCCCATGTGGTGAACCTAGCCCTCCCTGTCCTTGGCAGCCAGATTCCCCTTCCGCCGCAGACCTGGCCTGTCTCCGCTGCCCCAGCTGCGTAGGCCCGTCGGCTGCCCCCATGCTGCTAGACCCGGGCACCGCCATTGCCATTCCTGCTGTGTCTCTGTTGCCAGAGGCCCCTCTTGCCACCAGGGGAACGGCCTGCCTGCCACTTACAGCCTCCTGCCTGTCCCCTTGCCGCCTGGCTGTTACACTGGCGGCCGACTCACCGGGACGCCTCAGGTCCGTGCCTCCGCTTCCTCCTCCACGCCCCTCCGCGTTCCCGGCCTCCATGGGGGCCGCCGCTGTCTTCGACGCCTTGCTGGACGCCTTCTGGCGGGGGGCGCTCTGCGCTGTAGGCCGCAGTGTAGGCCCTGGCCGCCGTCCCGGCTCCAACGTCTTCTTGTTTCAGGCATCACTCCCGGACTCAGCCGCTGGGGCGGTCTCGCCCTCCTTACGGACGGCGCTCCGCAGCCGCAGGGGGGTTAACGGCCGCACCAGGAGCCCCCAGTTGTTGAGGAAGCCATGCCATCCCTCTGTCCCGGATGGCTGCTCTCACTCCTTCCAAGATCTCGTCCAGCAATGCCATGATCTGAAAAAGAAAGAAGAACCAACACAGACCTGCCAAGGACAATTAACAGGTAAGTGCAGATTCTGATTAAAATAGCCACTTACTAAAATGGCCGCTTAATATACTCCATTCTTCTCCACCCCTTTACACCCCATTCCTAATTACCCACCCCTAAATATTTAACTCCACCTGCCTACCCCTTGGCTCTGTCAAGGCCCACTCCCCTGACTGTGCTGTTCCATGGGCTTCATGAAACTCCTTGGTTGTTCCAGTGTCTCAGAAGTTTGTCTCTTATGGCTTCTTCTAGTAGAGAGACAGGTGCCACAGTCATATTCTACAACACTTTGTTTATGATTAATAGCATTGATACATCCAACCATTGTTTGCATAACAAAGCTACATATAGTGCGTAGCAAGATTATTATTAATTTGGGGGAGGGTCATCCAATCTCTATATAGTTTTTCAGGTGTAGGCTTAGTTGATTTGACAGCTGTCCAAACTAATATGATCAATATAGGGGATAAAATTTCACAGGAACATCATTCCATTCTAGGATTCTTTATGTAAATTACAAAACAAACTTTTACTCAAGGTAAATGCCCCTAAGCTGTATTTTACAATTGGCACATCTATCATTCTAAAACAATAGTTCCTTATTCATATCCCATTGTGACTGAAGAATCAATATCAGAGTAGTTTATGTGTCATCCAGTTTGAGCATTTTTGTATTTATTAGTTGTTTTCTTATTGTGGTTACAGAGCAGGACAAATATAATGTTTGGAATGGGTAAATGTAAAACACAACATATACTCACACATACCTAGCTGACCACAATATTTTATTTTTATTTCATAATTATTTAGCAAATAGAAACCCTAGCTTGCCAAGAGGTAAAACCTTTTTTTTTACTGGCAGGGCGATTCACTAAAAATGCATGGGAGGTTTGGTTGCATCTTCAGTGCTCTAAAACACCAAGCTTATTTTTGTAAAAACCTCTAATATCTTTTAACTAAACTCTCCTACATCTCTGTAATGTGTACTTGTTTATTTATTTTATCTGATTGTACAGCTGCAAAGCAGACAGGATTCACATAGCATTACTTATGTATTACATAACATATATTATAGCACAAACTGACATGCACATTGAATCAGATATTAGGATACTGTTCACAATAGAAAAACAAATACATAATTTTTCCTGTACAATGGTTTTATTCAGTCATAGTTTGATCTGTCCAGGCATTCTCTCTGTAATTCAGTTCTCACTGCATCTTATGTAGTCTTATTTTCATTGTTGAGTGCACTTTATTGTAATATTTTTGCTTTGTAAATGAGATCTATATGTATAACACCAATGAATGGGAAATAAAGTTATATGCAATATACTCAAATTAAAACAAGCATATTTAGGACTTAACTTCCTTTTGTGTCTTATCTTTACATTTATAGTTGTCACTCAGCTACCTTACTCAAAATTTGCCCCAATAAACATCCTTTGTGAATATAAAAGCGAGAAGAATATTGCGAGATTAGTCTATAGTGCATGAAAGTGAGTTATGTGAAGGGGGTGCTTTAAGCCATAAAGGTGTGGCAGTACTTACCTTATCCGAGGGCTCGATCTCCTCTTCTGAGCGGGCCTCGTGCACAGACCGCAGTAAGCGGATACGCGGCCCGCCTCGCACTATTAGCGCTGTTCGCGTCATGAGTGCACTCTTAAAGGGGCAGTGGGAGCCACAAGTGGGTTCAGGCCCCCTTTGGCCACGTCATTCCTTCAACCCCACACACGCACGTTTTGGAGGCGTAGGCATGACGTGGGCCAATCATATGTTAATTAAAGGCTATTTAAACTTCCCTAGCCCTATCCAATTTGTTCTATCATGATTTCTGATTCGGTACCCTTTAGTGCATTCGTTGATCTATTGTGTTTATTCTGGTATTGACCTTGGCTTTGTTCCTGACTCTGGCTAGTTTTTGTTTTTGCTGTCTCTCCGTTACCCTGATCTTCTCTCTGATTACACTTTATCTCTGTCTGACATTTAGTCTGACCATTCTAAGGCCTGGTAATACATTTTATCCTTGTCTTGTGCCTTGCTGTCCTAAACTCTGCGTGTTGGGGTATTACACGGTGACAAAAGGTAAGTCCTGCCTTTTTTCCCATAAGAAAACATGTAGTGTGATATTGTTGGGCAATCATCACAATCTATATTGGTTTCTTCAAATCACTACACACAAACACACTGCAGCACCTACACAAACTGGTATCCCTAAACACTACATTCCATAAGCACACACATTAGATTCTCTACAATAACACATAAAACATCCCCTACATACTCCACTCCCTGTGAGCGAACTCATGGGTGGAACATGTAGGTGGACTTATGGGTGGGCCTTATTGACATACTCACCGTCAGGCCCTGGGGCCCAGACCTTGAGCTGTGTAAGGGGCCCCCAAAAATGGAGCTGCTTCCTGTTCTCCCAGAACATTGAATTTTGTGATCACAGTTACAAACAGCCTCCAGAGATCCTGTTCTACACCAGACCAGTGGAGCCAAACTGCAGCCAGAGCCCATCATCATCCTCATCTGGTTGTAGTGACACTAATCTCTAAATTACCTCACATTAAAGGGACACTATAGTCCCCAGAACCACTGCAGCTTAATGAAGTGGTTCTGGTGTCTATAGCCTGTCCCTGCAGGCTTTTTAATGTAAACATACACTGTGTGCAGCACTGACGTTAGTTTATATGGCAAATCATGGGTGGGGCATTGTGATGTCACATGGGTGGGGGGGGGGGTGGCAAATTTTTCTTTTGCCTAGGGCGGCAGAAATCCTTGCACTGGCCCTGGAGCAGCACTATACAGGGAGCACTGACTATTCCAGAATATTATACACACACAGACCTGTATTATACAGAGAGCAGCACTATACTGGGAGCACTGACTATTCCAGGATATTTTACAGATACAGACCTGTACTATACAGAGAGCAGCAATATATAGGGAGCACTGATTGTCACAGGATATTATACACACAGACCTGAATTATACAGGGAGCACTGACTTTCCCAGGATATTATACATACAGACTTGAATTATACAGAGAGTAGCACTATAATATTATACAGATAGCTGAGGCATTAGTGTATGTCACATAGGGTGGGGGGGGGGGTGGCAAATTTTTCTTTTGCGCTAGGAGCTGGCAGAAATCCTTGCACTGGCCCTGGAGCAGCGCACTGGGACCACAGAGAGCAGCGCACTGACTATTCCTACAGATACAGACCTGTACTATACAGAGAGCAGCGCACTCACAGGGACCTACTGCAGGTCTTGCAGTATGATGCTGAGGTCTCTAGACTAGTGTAGGCGTCTCTCTCCAGTTTGCCTAAGGCCTCAGGGCCCAGCCACTGCCTGGGCACTTCAGCCCATCCTGCCTGCAGGCCAGCCATCTGGCACTGGTCTACAGCTCCGCAGTGAGCAGAGCTGCAGACCATATGTCTCGCCGAGAACTGGCCAATCAGAGCGTTGCCGCGGGTTACCACGGCAACACTCTGATGGTCTCGCGAGATACATGGTCTGCAGCTCTGCGGAGCTGCAGACCAGAAATGATGGCCACCGGACCACCAGGGAGCCCACTGGACCACCAGGGAATAAATCAAGGTAGGTTGTCTCCCCCCTCTCCCCATCAGATCCCCCTCCCTCACATCACCCCCCCTCGCCATCACCCCCTCCCTCACCATCACCCCCTTCCTCTGTACCCGTCTCTGTACCTAGATATTAAAAATCATGCCCCCTCCATCACAGGGCCGTCACAGCTGGGTTAATTCAGAGCCTTTGACTTCCGTTTCCGGTTCACTCACCAGGACATCACCCCCTCACCCCCCCTACCACCTTCAGCATCACCTCACCATCATCCCCAACCTCACCATCACCCCCTCCCTCAACATAAACCACCCTCCCTCAGCATCACTGCTCACTATCACCCCCTCCCTCAGCGTAACCCCCCCCCTCACCATCAGCCCCTACCACCATCAACCCCCTCCCTCACCATCATCACCTCCCTCCTCACTATCAGCCCTCCTCCCTCTCACCCACCCCCTCACCATCACCCCCTTCCTCAGCATCACCCCCACCACCCTCAGCATCACCCCTCACCATCATCCCCACCATCATCATTCCCCCACCCTCACCATCACCCCCTCCCTTAGCATCAACCTCCTCCCTCAACATCACTCCTCAGCATCAACCCCTTCCCTCTCCTCTCCATCAACCTCTCCCCTCACCATCAGCCACCCTCCCTCACCATCAACCCCCTCTCACCATCAACCCCCTCTCTCACCATCACCCTCTCTCAACATCAGCCCCTTCCCTCACCATCCCCCCCCACACCATCACCTCCCTCCCTGTCACCATCACCCCCTCCCTCACCCTAAGCCCACCTCCCACCATCAGCCCTCCCTCTAACATCACCCCCCACACCCTCATCACCCCCCTCACCATCATCTCAACATCAACCCCCCTCCCTCAACATCAACTCCATCTCCCTCTAACCATCACCCCCCACACCATCAACCCCTGTCACCATCACCCGCCTCTCACCATCACCCACCTCTCCCTCTCATCACCACCCCCTCTCCCTCTCATCATCTCTCCCTCTCATAATCACCCTTTTTTTCACTTTTTTGTTAGTGGGCCTCACGTTTGAGTTTCGCCTAAGGACTCATAAAGTCTAAAACCGTCTCTGCTCCCAGACGTGTGTAAGAGAACTGGGCAGTGTAGGCTTAAGTGAGCGGCATCTCACACAGGTGATTCGGCTGTAAAGTGCACTCACTGGCAGGGCCGGACTGGAAATACAAAGCCAGCCCTACAAGTCATTTATATATATATATATAATAAAACACACAATAATAGAGTGCACATTACGTCCTGACGAAGCCGTCTGTGAACGGAGAAACGTGTAGACACGGAAACACGTTGATAAGGGGGCGGAGCCTATCAACACGCCGGGACTTTTGAAAGAGCAGCAGCTGATAATTCGCATGCTACCCGGACTGCACCAAAGGAACTCCACTGACCCCTTTACATAGGAGACATCTCCCAGTGTGGGAAAGCCTGGTTGTGGGTAACGGGAACATTTACCGTTTTACTCACCATCCCATCTAGTAAGCAGTGACCTGTTGTATGTTTGTGTATTAAACAGTGACCTGCTTTATGTGTGCGTATTAAGCAATGACCTGCTTTATGTATGTTAACTAAGCAGTGACATGCTTTATGCTTGTGTTTTATATTTGCTTTTATAGCTTGTTTTTATATTTGATATTGTTACATATTGGTAATAAATTATTTAAAACCCAGCTGATCAAGTAATTACATGTGACATTTAGCACTATTTAAGAAGTACCAAGTAATCTATACAGATCTGTTCTATGATCTTTTTATTTTTCTCTTGCATGCTGAGTATGAATTGGAATACCATCCAGTGAGAAATATAAGTATTTTTCTTTTCCTTTTGAAGGCTCTGTTGCATGTAGGAGAAGGGCTTACTGTGGTTTGATATCGCTCCACTTCTTTATACTATACATTTATATATTTATATAGTATACAGTAAGCACACAAGCTCACTGAAACACAGGCTCAAAGACAGACAAGTTCACTGACACAAAACACAAACTCACTGATACACACAAATAGGCTTACTGACAGACAAAACTCTGACTCACATACAAGCTTACTACAGCCAAACTCACTTGAATAGGCTCGCTACAGACAAGCCCAGTGACACACACAAGGCTCACTACAGACAAGCTCAGTGACACACACAAGCTCACTAAATACAAACTCACTGACACACACATGCTTATTAAATGCAAGCTCACTGACACACACATGCTTACTAAATACAATCTCACTGACGCACACAAGCTCACTATAGACAAGCTCACTGACACACAAGCTTACCACATACAAGCTCACTGACACACAAGCTCACTACAGACAAGCTCACTATACACAAGCTCACTGACACACTTGCTCACTACAGACAAGCTCACTGGCACACACACAAGCTCACTGACACACACATGCTCACTAAATACAAGCTTACTGACACACAAGCTCACTAAATTCAAGCTCACTGACAAACACATGCTCACTACAGACAAGCTTACTGACTCACAAGCTCTATACAGAGAAGCTTGTTGACACACACAAGCAGTGCCATCTTAACAGCATGATGGCCCCCAGGCAAAGCAGTGCACTGGGGCCCTTCCTACACAACAACTCAAAGGAATAAAAAATTATATTATCGATAAAATTAAGCTTATATTTATTGGTACCTCTGACAAATGCAATATATACATACAATACATACTGACTGACTGCTGAATACAGTCACACACCGACTGTTGAGTACACTGAACACACACGCACACACACACACAGACTGCTAAAATACATGCAGACTGCTGAGTACACACAGACAGACTGCTGAGTACACACAGACAGACTGCAGAGTACACATATACAGACTGCTGAGTACATACACACAGTACACTGAATATACACAGACGGCTGACTGCTGAATGCACACAGGCTGCTGAATATACACACACATTGCTGAATACACAGTGTGTGAGGGGTGCTGAGTGTGTGAGGAGTGCTGTGTGTGTGTGAGGGGTGATGTGTGTATGTGTGTGAGGGGTGCTGTTTGAGTATTTGAGTGTGTGTGTCAGGGGTGCTGCATGTCAGGGGAGCTGTGTGTGAGTGTGTGGGACGCTGAGTGTGTGTGAGGGGTGCTTTGTGTCAGGAGTGTTGTATGTGTGTGTCAGATGTGCTGTGTGTGAGGGTTGCTGGGTGCTGTGTGTGACAGAGGTGCAGTGTGTGCGTGTATTCCAAGCTTACCTCGCACTGGAGGCTGTTGCTGGGAGGTCAGGTAGTCATCTTGGGCTTCTTCCTCCTGCAGCAAGATCTGCTGCTTAGCGGAGGTGGAGCTTTTGTGCGGGAGGCGGGCTTACACATATGGGTGGAGCTTGCATCGGTGGGGCAGAGCCTGCGCACACGAGGTGGAACAGGAAGGGAATAAATTGCCTATTCTACTGATATCTGGAGTGCCTGGACTTCTCTATGTTTTCTACTAATACATTGGTCTCTTGGTGCTGGGGCCGGTCTGGTTGCACCCAGACTCAGATGGATATTGAGTGCAGTTCCATTTCATCCTTTGAAATTATGGTTGAACAGACATAGCTCCAATTCTAGGTTTTGTTGTGGTCAGAAATAGTACAATTATAACAGTAGTGCAAGGCTGCGCCTAAGTATATCAAAGTGGACTATAAATGATAAAACAAGTATACAGATAGAGCATATATATAAAGTTAGTACATACAGTTGCAAGAAAAAGTATGTGAACCCTTTGGAATGATATGGATTTCTGCACAAATTGGTCATAAAATGTGATCTGATCATCATCTAAGTCACACCAATAGACAATCACAGTCTGCTTAAACTAATAACACACATGTTGCCAATTGAACACACCATGTAAACATTCACAGTACAGGTGGAAAAAGTATGTGAACCCTTGGATTTAATAACTGGTTGAACCTCCTTTGGCAGCAATAACTTCAACTAAACGTTTCCTGTAGTTGCAGATCAGACGTGCACAACGGTCAGGAGTAATTCTTGACCATTCCTCTTTACAGAACTGTTTCAGTTCAGCAATATTCTTGGGATGTCTGGTGTGAATCACTTTCTTGAGGTCATGCCACAGCATCTCAATCGTGTTGAGGTCAGGGCTCCTACTGGGCCACTTCAGAAGGCGTATTTTCTTCTGTTTAAGCTATTCTGTTGTTGATTTACTTCTATGCTTTATGTCATTGTCCTGTTGCAACACCCATCTTCTGTTGAGCTTCAGCTGGTAGACAGATGGTTTTAAGTTCTCCTGCAAAATGTCCCATGAAATCCATTCTTGTTTAGTGTTTTACGTATTGTAGATTCGCTAACAGGGATGTTAGCATTTGCCAGTGACTTTTGTAAGTCTTTAGCTGACACTCTAGGATTCTTCTTCACCTCATTGAGCAGTCTGCGCTGTGCTCTTGCAGTCATCTTTACAGGATGGCCACTCCTAGGGAAAGTAGCAGCAGTGCTGAACTTTCTCCATTTATAGACAAATTGTCTTACCGTGGACTGATGAACAGCAAGACTTTTAGATATATTTTTATAACCCTTTACAGCTTTATGCAAGTCAACAATTCTTAATCGTAGGTCTTCTGAGAGCTCTTTTGTGCGAGGCATCGTTCACATCAGGCAATGCTTCTTGTGAAAAGCAAACCCAGAACTCGTGTGTGCTTTTTATAGGGCAGGGCAGCTGTAACCAACACCTCCAATCTCATCTCATTGATTGGACTCCAGTTGGCTGACATCTCACTCCAATTAGCTCTTGGAGATGTCATTAGTCTAGGGGTTCACATACTTTTTCCACCTGCACTGTGAATTTTTACATGGTGTGTTCAATAAAAACATGGCAACATTTCATTATTTGTGTGTTATTAGTTTAAGCAGACTGTGATTGTCTATTGGTGTGACTTAGATGATGATCAGATCACATTTTATGACCAATTTGTGCAGAACTCCATATCATTCCAAAGGGTTCACTTACTTATTCTTGCAACTGTATAGATTAGTCCAAAATAGTTTAAAGTTGCACTTTGGCGATGGGTGTCTTTTAAGGTGCTTTTGGTGATGGGGTGTCCTCACTGTTTATAGTAGTCCGATTATTCTCGTAAAATGGAAGACACAAATAAGATACCGATCGTATAGACTGTGTGGGTCAATATATGTGAGGATAGGAATATATATATTAAACTCACAATTAGAGGAGCTATAGCCAGCTCAGGTATAACGGGCATACAACTTTAAACTATTTTGGACTAATCTATATGCACTAACTTTATATATATATGCTCTATCTGTATACTTGTTTTATCATTTATAGTCCACTTTGATATACTTTGGCGCAGCCTTGCACTACTGTTGTTGTTGTTTCCTACTCTTATGCTAGAGGATTAGAGGGTTACCCTCTGCTAGGCCGCTGCCTACCTATTTTATATTATTATTAGCGCTGACCTCTTTAAACATTTTACAAGAAATAGTACAATTGCCTGCGTCCTTAAGTTAAATCATAACACAACATTGAATATTTTGTAGAGGAACAAGAGAGAAACACGTGCACGATCATTTACAAAAGTGAGAATTCTAAGTGAATTTTGAATTCATAGCCAGAGTAGCTGAGCTGAAAGTATAGTTTTGTATTTGCCCAGTTATTTTTACCTTATATATGAAATTAACTTTAAAAGTCTTACTTTAGTTAATAATCCAATGTTTCTATCTCCCGCGCACCTCTCCCAATGTACATTTAAAATGAAGCAGCTCTTTGCCAGGAGCATAATATATGTACTGGGATACATATGTACCAGCACAACCCTGACTATTAGGGGACATCACACTGCATAACATCAGTCAAACAGAGAGCTATGGGGAATAATGCATGGCTGATGTGATAATCGAACCTTTGAAATAAGAGCATATAGTCACCATATGCTGATTTTTTTAAATTGTTTTTTGTTTGAGATTTATTTTTGTAACTGTTGCATTGCTCTCCACAGGCAGTAGGAGAATTCAAGGGCTTCAGGGACAATATGCTCCATATGGTAAGCTGGAAAACGTTTTTACAGTTTTTCTATTAAAATTTTATGGAAGATAATTCAACTTCTTAATTCCTGTTAAAAAATAGTGGTGGATGTAGGTACAGATGTTTTGTTTATTAATAGTTTCTAGTTGGTTTTTTTTTTGGGGGGGGGGGAGGGGAGGCCAGAGCCAGGCTTAGTGAGTTAGGAGCCAGGAGCTTTACTATCTTTGGCAACTTTATGGATCATATTTGTTTACTTGGGATATGAAGACTGAAAAAGACGAGCCAGAACTTTGTTTAGTTTGAGGTCCTCTGGACTCCCCATCAGTGTTTATTTGGAGCTGTTTTATTTCAGTGCTGGCTGTGCTGCATTCAATAACATGAATTTGCAACGTGGCTTGGCCGAAACCGCTGATGGCCGCATAAGCCGAGAGCTCTGATTGGGCACCCAACCTAAAGCACGCATAAACCGCACCAACACAACTACAAACCATACCTGGTAGCCCACTAACAGTTCGAAACCGCGATGTGCCCGTCACAGTCTAAAAAAAAAAAGGCATGGGAGGCTGCTCTCACAACTTTCTTCCCGACCGGTCAGAAACACGCTAAGACACAAGATGGCGCCTCCAGCGGCACGTGTCAGACGCGGGAATATAGAGAGGATGCAGCCTCGGATCTCTCAGCCTCTTGCTCAGAGGACATGGCTCGCATACTCGCCCAGATGAAGGCGGACAGGGACTTCCTTGCGGTGGAGATGGATCGCAACCCCAAAGAGGTGAGACAGGAGATCCAGGACCTGGGAACACGAACAGCCGCACTAGAGGCCAGAGTAGAGGCAGTAGTACGGGCCCACAATGAAGCCCTAACTTACCAGACCCAGTGGGAACCCAGGCTGCAGGAGCTTGAGGCTGCAATGGAAGACATAAATAATAGATCCCGCCGCAATAATATTTGGCTAAGGGGGATCCTGGAAGTGGAGAGGGTGATGGAGAAAGTCCTTGGAATCCTCAGACCCCTCCTGCCAGTAATCCAAAATGTCAGGTGGGAACTAGACAGGGAGGGAAACCAACCCCAGGACATCATTGTCCGGTTCCTCTATTATGCTACAAAAGAGGCGGTAATCCGCAGAAGCAGAGACACGGAAATACAATACAAGGGACACCCAGTCCAAGTATACCAAGACCTCTCACCGGTCACTCTGGCGAAAAAGATGGGCGTGGAAGCTGATAATGGAAGCCCTGAAAACACAAGGCGTCAAATGTGGCCATTTGTGGCCACCTGTTCAAAATACTTACATTTCATGGAGGCCGCACGCATGTCCTGCCCCCATCGAGGGACCCGAGCAAATTCTTCCAGCCCCTGGGCATTCCTAAACTGCCAGGGTTGATGGAACTCCGGAACCCCAGCGGGAACCCTGAGGGTATACCCCGCTGCCTTAGTTGGAGAACAGCACAGACTCAACCCCTCATCGCACTCAATATGACCCCTGAGGGGCCCCCTGGAACTTCCCCCACCGATTACACCACCAACACGGCCAAGAAGGGATTGAAAAAGTTTGGGGGGGTGTGTTGTTTTTTTAAAATTTAATTTAATTTTTATTTATTTTTTCTGACCCTACCTAACTGGCACCCACCAGTGCCTGAATGGTAACTACATCCCCAACAGTAGCAACAAACCCGACTTTCCACGGGGTCAATATCAGACACAATAGATCTACACAAGAAAGGGGTCTTTGTCCGGCAGAGGCATCAATGCGCATCTGCACACCTCACCCAAGGTTCACGGGACCCGAACTGGGAAGAGGGAGGAACTGGGGCCCTTGCCTGCCTGGTCTCGCCATGTTGGCGGGATGAGGCGAGCGACAGCCACGAGAGAGGGTGGGAACAGTGAGGGAGTAAGGCTAAAGGGACCCCCTAGATACTGCATTATGTACTGCCTAAGGAACACGATATATAGGAGCAGCGTTCAGATAGAAGGGGAGAGGTGGGTGAAGAGGGGACTGAGGCCAGGAGCCAAGGTAGGGAGACCCAACTGGAGTGAGGGGAACATATGAACCCTGAACGCTTAGAGCAAATGCAGGTGGTGAGGCATCATCCCAACTATAAAGGCAAAAGGGGGTGGGGGGACCAATTCACCTTCAGAACAACCAAAGTGTATGGGTTGAAATGTTATAAAATGACAATATACAGCTGTGAAATCATAACACACTGAATGCCTGGGATCGGTGCTACCCCCACTACCTCTCATGGCCGACTTAGACCGGAGAGGAGTGGCCGCTCCAATCCCATACTTGCTATATATCTAGTTTATGTAAATACCTCAGTTATATATATATCTATTGTTTAATCTCTATCTCTATCTCTCAACTTCTGTCCTTCGCTGCGGCCCGTGACCACCTCCACGCGCTCAAGCCCACTCCCTTACCGCGACTACAGCTCATGCATACCACCGCTACCTCTCATGAGACAACATGGGTACTAAAATAATTTCACTAAATGTCAAGGGATTAAATTCCCCCCAAAAACGCAGACTATTGTTTAAAGAACTTAGGAGCATCGAAGCTGACATGACATTTATCCAGGAGACCCACATTAACCGCATTCATAACACCTTACTTAGAGATAAACACTATAGCAACGTATACCAATCCCCAACCGAATGCAAACACAATGGGGTCGCCATATTAATCCACACCCTCTGTCAATACACTGTCACAAACACGCTCTGCGACAACAAGGGGAGATACCTTCTGGCCTCCGGTACCATAGGCTCTTGTACCCTTCACCTCCTCAACATCTATGCTCCTAACACCGTTGACACCGACTTCTGGGGCGACATTATAGTTCCCCTAACATCTGACTTACTCCTACTGGGGGGCGACTGTAATGCGTTCTCAAGACTGACAAAGATCACAAGGAAAGGGGAGACAAGACAAACTATTTAAAGCATTCATAGACTCTCATAGATTGATCGATGTGTGGAGAATGCACCACCCAAGTGAACAGGACTATACCTTCTATTCCGCCCCACATGGCCCCCTCCAGGATACCCATGTTCTTAACTAACTTAAGGCTGCTCCCGAGTCTGTGCACAACCGAAATTAATAATATCACCTGGTCCGACCACGCGGACATAGCAATATATCATAGAGGCTTACTCCCCATGTCACCATGGTCCTGGAGACTGAACTCGTCCCTACTGAAGGACGAGACGCTCCGTGAAGAGGTAGCAACTGCCTTCACTTACTATTTTCCGAAAATTCGACGCCTGATATAGACAAGGTCACATTATGGGCTGCACATAAACTACATAAACTAGTCATACGGGGCACTCTAATCCGGACGGCCTCATACCGGAAAAAGCTTAAAAAATTATCGCTTTTCTCCCTACAAAAATCCCTCATGGAGTAAGAGTCCAGACCTAAGCCATCCCCTCGGAGTCAATATTGACCACTCTTCAAGACACTCGACACCACTTTCAAAGACTACTGCTAGATGACGTCGCCTGGCAAATAAAATGAACAAAGACACCCCGCTGGACCGATGCCTACGCCCAAGGCAATGCTCCAAACCCATTTCTGCCGTCTGGACATCATCCGGGGCCGTCGTATCCTCCACCGAGGGCATCTACAAAGCCTTCCATGCATTTTATGCTGGTCTATATGACCACTCACCACACCTGAGACAGGACAATACGGGGGAAGATACCAAATTGAAGGACTTCCTTAGTGCACTTAAACTACCCCCCACCTCGCCGGAAATGAAGGCAGCATAAGCAACAGAATATACAGAGGATGAAATTCGGGCGGCGTTGGCGAGCACCAGGAGGGAAAAGGCGCCGGGGCCGGACGGGTTCAGTGTTAGCTATTATAAGACGTTTGGTGTTATTCTCATACCACACCTGCTCTGCATTCTTAATGCAGCCAGGGAGACAGGGACCCTACTCCCCAACATGACTATGGCAAATTTTATACTACTACCTAATCAAAGAAGACCTAGCTACCCTACAGTCCACAATAGACTACTTTATCTGGCAATGGAAACAACAGAATAGCAAGACGCCTACTGTACCGCCCAAGAGACAGGGGGTGGGCTGGGCCTACCGAATCTCCTACTGTACTACTACGTTGCACAACTGTCACAGTTAGTAATGTGGCATGCCCCTCCAGGTGAACATAGGTGGGCAAACATAGAGGCAGGATTAATAAAATACGATATTCCAGACCTATACATATGGCTGGACAGGGCCTCTCGAGTTCTATTACGGACAGCATGCCCATCGATTCTCAATTCCCTAGACCTATGGGACCACACGAGGGAGAAATTTAATCTAGCAAACACTCCTTCCCCCATGACACCTGTATACCGCAATAGACAGTTTCTGCCGGGCATGAAACCACAGGAATTTAAAAATTTAGAAAGAGCAGGACTCCAGAGATACCATCACCTGTGGCAAGGGAACACTATACTTAGCTTTGAATGCTTACGACAGGAGACCCCACTCACTTCCTCCGACTTTTTTCGCTACATACAAATACGAGACTTCGCACACTCCCCGGGGGTTAGGGAAGACATG
The DNA here is from genome assembly GCA_933207985.1 of Pelobates cultripes. Lineage (NCBI taxonomy): Eukaryota > Metazoa > Chordata > Amphibia > Anura > Pelobatidae > Pelobates > Pelobates cultripes. The sequence goes on along the minus strand of OW240913.1, from coordinate 201,117,624 downwards.
ACCTATATAGACAAATGGGACAACCACGCCATGGACGAGCTCCCTGCCAAAGGAACTTAGAATCCAAATTCACTAGCGTTTGAGAGCCCTGGTTGGATTACTTAAATACAATTGACTAGGGGGCCGTGCCCGGCAGTGATGGACACTCCATACTCTCCTCCCCTCTCCCTTCTTTCTGCTAATTTCGGTACTGTCCTTTGGGCCGCCTGTGGAATCCTGGGGGGCCCTGGCCAGACCACCTCCAAATCCCGCCCACAGGAATACACACACAGACACAAACAAATTCACTGATAAAAAAGGACACAGATACACACACATACACACTGATACATACTAACAGACACACATACTGAAATAGACATACACGCATATAGGCATACATACTGAGACATACACACATATACAGACACACAGGCATACATAGTGACAGACACATACTAACATACATACAGACACACATGCATAAGGACACATACATACACACAGACATACATACATAATGACATACAGACAGACATACATACATCCATACTGGCATACAGACACTGGCATCTATACATACATTAATACATTCATAATGACATACAGACATACATTAATACTGGCATACATACATTCATACGGACAGACATACATACATTCATAATGACATGCACACATACATACATAGATACTGGCACACATACATACATATATACTGGCATACATACATAGATACTGACATACAGACATAGATACATAGATACTGACATACATACATACAGACAGACAGACATGCATACATACACACATTCCTAATGACATGCAATCATACATAGATACTGGCATACATACATACATACTGACATACATACACGCATAATGAAATACATACATAGATACTGACATACAGACAGACAGACAGACATGCATACATACACACATTCATAATGACATGCATACATACATAGATACTGGCATACAAAAATACATACTGACATACATACACACATAATTACATACAGACATACATACATAGATACTGGCATACATATATAGATATATACAGACATACATACACACATACAGACAGACAGACATCTAATTTTTCAGCCACCCTCCTGTTTCTCACCTTTTCTGTGCAGGAGGGTGGCTGGGGCTGATGGGAGTCGGCATGGCTCTCCCTCTTCACTGCAGGGCTGTCTCTTCCTTCCAGCGGTACTTGCGCTGCGGCTGCTTTTTTTTTTTTTAAAGGGGCCCGGTCGCGCTATTACACGGCCACAGCGCTGACCGGGTCCCTGAAGATATAGGGCCTATTGGGTGGCCCTAAGTGCGTGAGCCATCCGATAGGTCCCATCAGCGTGCGGGCCCCGGTGAAACTGCACCAGCGGCAGTTCCGCCGCTACACGTGGGACCCGGCGGGCGGGCCCCCCAGGACCGCCGGCCCATGACAACTGTCATAGTTGTCACCCCCTGATGGCGGCCCTGGTCCGACGCGTTTCCTCCAGGGACGCACCCCACAGGGGAGTAACAGATGGCAAACAAGCTCACACACCCCAGGGGACACATCCCACGCTCAGGGGATGGTGGAAATTCCTCTTCACACAAACCTCATCTCTTTCCTACCTCTAACTCTCCCTCTCTACTTATGTTCATACGTTTTGTTCTACGTTATCTTATGCAATGTAAAAGTACTGCATGTGCCCGAAGGCACAATCAATGTAACATGACATATAATAACCGACATCAATTTTACATAATGTCATGTCCTACGCTGCACTTATCTGTTTTTGCCCAGTGAGCAATGTTAAATCATCTCACATGCTGTCAGTACAAAAATAAAGACTTAAATTTTTTTTTTAAATAACATGAATTTGCCTCTCTTCATTACAGCACCAAAAGGCCCTACTAATCTCCATGTTGATTTACAAAGTGGCATTAATAACTGCGCTACTGCTAAATTCGGTTACATTCAGAATTTGGTTTAAAGGTTTGTGATATTCACGTGTCTTGTCCTGCTGTCACATTGTAATACAATGCTAGGCAAAATATAGCTGCAAAAAAAACAAACCCTTTAGGGTTATTTGCCAGAATGAGAATTCTCAGGAATTCAATGTGAATTTTAAACTTAAGGTCTAAATAGTTAAATGGGAAAACATTCTCCAAGCCAGCTATGTTTCCAATTCAGCTATATTGGCCTGAATTTTAAAATTTCATTTGAAACCCAAACAATTCTCACTTTAGTAAATAACCCAGTTTGTTGCTGTGTGCCGTTATAAATAGTAAAGGAAAAACATGTTACAGTCTGTGAAAAATTAGTTTGTCATGTAGATCTGATTGCTCTCTCTCTCTCATTGAATATGTTAATTCTTCCGACAGCATTGCCTAATGAGACTTTATGCCTGGTCGCCCTATAGGTAGCATGTTCCCCAGTAAAATGACTTTTTTGGAGGGCATAATATCCATTCTGTGAATACCAAAAGGTGTTGTGGGTTCTTTGGTGTCCAAAGGAAAGCTCACGCTCTGGACTTTTAACCATTTAATAATTGTCATTGCCACAAAGTAATGCCAGCTAGTGAATACAATTTTGACAGCATCGGGCTCTAGTGAATTGATGTGCACATAATTCCACTTCACTTTATTTGCTCAGAAATTGAGTAAAATCCTACTATTTAGGGTGACCCCAGAATATCTGATCTAAGAATCTACTTTTATATCTAATGCATGTATTTCCAACTGTATGTTCTTACTGCACACAGCTGGAACATCTGCTATTGTGTTCCTATTTTTGATTCAGCAGCATGCTTAGTTGTGTCTGTCACAGTAATTAATTCTAACCTATTACTGGTATAAATCACCCCTGATTACTGTCTGGGTTCTTTTCTACAATGCCACCTTAAATCCACAAAACATAATAGTAACTAATATTTGAAATGACCTTTCTTTTTTTCTGTATAATAGATATTTAAATACAATGTGAAGACACTGTTCCTAAATTGCTAGATTTATTTTCTAAGACCAGACTTAATACATATAAAGCACTTCAGGGATGAAGGTGAAAGAGAAGAGAACAATGACTGCATAGCAGACTTATTGAAAGGAGAAATACTATAACCCGAGGCAAAGATCAAATTGGGTGTGGTAGAAAGAGTGGATGTAGACAAATTTTGATTGGAGATGTAGATAGGAGGGAGTGTGAGAGATATATAGACCATGGAGGGAATCTGCTGAAAAAGAGAGGGAATGGGGCAGTAGGGAGTATTGTCCAGGCATGATTTGAAGTAAATGTGATTCGTTTCAGATCCATTTATACAAAGTGGAATGATAATTATATTTTTAATTATGCAAATGAATATTTCACTGCTGTTAGTTTAATTATCTCTTTTCAGTTTATTAATTCCGCAGCCATATCTTGACATTCCTTACCATTACCATATATTTTTATTCATTTTTTTTTTACGTATTTGCTTATTTATTTATTTTATATTATATATAAATATATATTAATGATAATTATATATATATATTTAATCAATATAATTCTACGTGTATTTTGATGTTAATATATATATATAAAATTATACATATATTAATATTAAAATACACTTAGACAGTGTTTATGTATTTATGTGTATGTACGCGTATATATATCTATATATATATATATATAGATATATATATATATACTTAGATCATATATAATAAATATATAT
>OW240913.1:201102122-201113832 GCA_933207985.1 Pelobates cultripes | reverse complement strand
GGTAAGTCCCCATACCGCGATTGGGTAAGTACATAGGACGGTGGAGACATGCTATGCCGCCCCCCCAGCGTTTATAGCAAAATCCCTAAGGACAGCATAGCACGTCCGCCGTCTTTAAAGGGTTAAAAGCCAACTACACACACATATATATACTGATCAGCCCAGGGGTCAAGTCCAGGGAAAAAAAGTGTGGGAACTCACCCAAGATCCACTCCCGCCCACCCCCCCACAAAAAAATATATATTTCGCAGAAAATTCAGTGCAACATTTATTGTAAAGTGCCAGTTTACACAAACAACTGCAAAATTCACATGCAATAAACAAATATATATAGAACAGTTGAAACAAATTAAATTAGCTATGCAATAAACAAATGAATATAGAACAGTTCTAACAACTGTGATAAAGTGAATGGTGTTGTTTGGGAGGGAGTTAACCTGTTAGTCAAACTAACAGAATAATCACCACAATGGGTGATCTTTCCCTCGCAGGGAATTTCTAAAACAAATAGTGTATAAAAACTAAACACACAGCCCATTAGAAAATATCCCACAAACTGGAATAACTTTGCCCTTGCCGTGCAAGATTATCAACTTTTCGAGATTTAGTATCATCTGCGCTGCGATGTGTGGTCAGCCATTTTGTGACGTATGGTAAAGGATACCATAAATGCACAGGGGGCCCAATGAGACTAATAAACAAAAGAGAAGACAGGCGTTCAATGCCAAGCCCACTCCTAATGGGTGACATCACCAAATTCATTGTACTGAAGCCCCTTTCACAATCACCGGATGTCACTGGAAGACTGTTAACTGCTGTCACCACTGGTTTTAGATTTTCGGGAATCTCTGCACCACCATTATCAATGTAGTCTCTAAAACCTTCACAGATGGATGCATAGCTGAGACGGAATCTTTTGCACAGCTGCTCCAGCTTCGCTTCACCTTCAAACCACGGACTGTCCACATTGATTGGACAGCGCTGTGAATTCAGGATGTCAATTTCAGAGACAAGAGTTTCAAATTCACCTGACTGTGATGAAGCTGCAGGTCTGTTGCTCGCAGTTAAAGCAAAGAGTCTGGAGCGTAAATTATCCACCAAACTTTGATAAAATTGGGGGAGATTTATCCTCACTTGGCCTTTTGTACTCTCTGGATTGATGGTCACACCTTTGAAATTCCCTTTCTCCAGCGATTCCATGACTTCTTTCAGATGTTTGCCAGGCATGTCTTTCATTTTTTCAACGGCACGAACGGAACGATTAATCAGCTGATAGGCTCGTGGAAGTATGATGTCATCTCTTTGCAGAGCTTCAGATAACAGTCCCATTTCCTGAACAGCATCCGCAACCCCTGCAAGGTTTAACAAATAATCTACTGATGTCAAGACCTTGTTAAGGCCACTAAATACAGATTTCTGCTTACTGTTATTAGCTGAACTTAAGCTTGCTTTCAAGAAATGACTGTGTAGGGCAGGGTATGACTCCCAAACTGCTTGTATAGCTCTCTGGCTTTTGCACATTCTGAGAGCTCTGCCAGATTTTTTGGTGACTGATGATACACAGCATACAACTTCTCAAAAAATGATGTTACATGATGAAGACCAGAAATAGAATCAATTGTATCTGAAATGCACAATTCAAGCCTATGACACAAGCAGTACCATTTCACAATCTTTGGATATTTTTGACTGAGTCGTTCCAGAACACCCGACTTTCTTCCAAGCATTACACTTGCACCATCACTGCAAGCCCCAATCCAGTTCTCGGCAAGAAAGTCATTACTGAACCCAAATTTAGAAAGACAAGCTAGAAGAGTGGCTTCAATAGACTGTGCATCTGCTTTAGGCAAATCAAGAAAGAAAGTGACTCATCAATATAAACAGAATTTTTTGGAGCCTGCTCAATAATTGCTTTGCAAAGCTTTTTTCTCATTTCACTAGCAATGCAATCTATTATTTGTGCTGCTGTGTACTCACTATGGAGAATACATCCTAAGTCAGCTCCATTTGCAACCTGCAAGCTGATAAGATCTCTGAAGTCTGTGAAAGGGCGATTTTGTTTCGCACAAAAATAGGCAGTGCGAAATACCTTAGTAGTGGACGCAAACTTATGCTTCTGCTGTTCAGCAATATTGGATTGCAGAATCTCCTTTCTGGATACTGCTTGGATATCTCCTGCCTTTACATGTGCTTCTGAAATCTTATGTATGTGGATTTTTTTACGTAATGAGGTCAACATATCTTTTTTTGTTTTGCCATATGGTGTAATTGTACCAGTGCTCCATTCTTTAGAAATGGATACACCCTGTGAAACAGACTCTCCAAGGTGTTTAACCTCGCGACACACTTTGCACACTAAAAGACCATTGTCTACAAACAGCCAAGGGTACCTTTTTTTAAATTCTAGCCACTGATTCTGGTCCAAACATTCTGGAAGAATGTTATCACTGACATCGGCATCTTCAGCCACATCAGTAACCATGTCCACTACAGCCGATTCACTGACTGATGTAGTTTCTGGAGCGGACACCACCTGCTGAAGCAAAGGCTCCGACTGAGTGGAGCAACTTGCAGAATCATGTGATTTTTTTTATTGGATGCCTTCGTGAAGAAATCCGTATTGCTGCTTTTTCGTTTGCTCATTTCTGTACAAATAAAAACAATTTTTAAAAAATGGTGTAAAATCATTTTCTGATTAAAAAATAAAATTCTGATAAAAAGACCACTTTAAGTAAGGAATATCCCATCGTTCTGTTATTACCTCTTATTGTGAAAAACTCTTTTGTCTCTGGTGGCAGTGGTGGGGGTGGCCCAGTGACTGTGAGGTGTAGGGTAAGGCACAAATCAGCCCAATTGTATGAAATAAAATGAATCATTATTCTAAAAATTATTTTTTTTAAAAATGATCTAACAATTAGTCTCATATATTAGTCTCCAGTCCAGTGGATGTGACACAGATCTCAGTTATTTTACATTTGGTTTGTGATTCTGTTTGCCATCCTTTAGTGACTGTGTTTTTAAGCCCTTAAGGACTGAGCCAAATGTACACGTTGTGTACAAAATGTAAACAAAAACAGGAATTTGTGCTATATGTCTGTTCAGGTGTAATTCGCCTCTTCATATTATGTTCACCTACACTTATTATATATCATTTTATTCAGGGGAAACAGGGCTTTCATTTATCATCAAATATTTAGGTATGAAACATAATTTAATATGAATAAAATATAAAAAAATTGGAAAGAAATAAGAATTTTAAAATAAATCTTAGTTCTACATGACATTTTAACTGTGTCATAATACTGTTTGCTTTTACTGCAATAATATACACATATTTGTATTCAGCGATGTCTAATATGTAAAACAGTACCCCCATGTACAGGTTTTATGGTGTTTTGGGAAGTTACAGGGTCAAATATAGCATGTTAAATTTTTCAGTTTTTTCACATTGAAATTTACAAGATTGGTTATGTTGCCTTTGAGACTGTATGGTAGCCCAGGAATAAGAATTACCCCCATGGTGGCATACCATTTGCAAAAGTAGACAACCCAAGGTATTGCAATTGGGTATGTCCAGTCTTTTTTAGTAACTGTGACTAAGTGGCTACTAAATAAGTCTGAACATACCACATCCCTAGGGTTGTCTACTATTGCAAATGGTATGCCATCATGGGGGTAATTTTCATTCCTGGGCTACCGTACAGTCTCAAAAGGCAACATACCCAACCTGGCAAATTTCAATTAGAAAAAAACTGAAACGCAAGCCTTATATTTGACTCTGTAACTTTTGAAAACCCCATAAAACCTGTACAAGAGGGTTACTGTTATACACGGGAGACTTCGATGAACACAAATATTAGTGTTTCAAAACAGTAAAATGTATTACAACAATTATATCGTCCGTGTAAGTGCCATTTGTATGTGAAAAATGCAAAAAATTTCACTTTCACTGACGATATCATCGCTGTAATACATTTTACTGTTTTGAAACACTAATATTTGTGTTCACCAAGTTTTCCGAGTAAAACAGTCTCTGTCTTTGAAAGTTACAGGGTTAAATATAGTGCTAGCAAATTAAATTCCCTGGACTTTCGGCATGTGTTGTCCGGCAGGTCCCACAAATTGTAATTAAGAAAAATACCTAATTATGTAAAATTATTACATAAATATATATGTAGAATTATTTTATATATATATACACACGTGTGTGTATATATATATCTATATATAATTTTTTTAATTATTTTTATTTATATATAGGTATATATATGTAGTTATGTATATAGATGTATATATTTTGTTCTACGTGTATTTTGATAGCAATATATATTCATTTTAAAATACAGTTAAAACGAATTTACACACACACATATTTATTATTTTTTTAATTTAATTTTTTAACGTATTTTCATATTTATTTTATATTATTTATAAATATATATATATATAATGAAAATTATACATATATTTAATCAATATCATTGTACGTGTACTTTGATATATATATATATAAATATATATATATAATTATATATATCTTAATATCAAAATACACTTAGACAGTGTATGTGTATTTATTTGTATGTGTGTATATATATAATAAATATATGTGATCTAAGTATATATAATTTAATTTTCAACTGTTTTAAACAGTTTCAAAGCATAGCCGTCCATGTGATCGTAAGGCCCTCGCAAGGATCACATGGCCCAGGGGGATGAAGAGGACGGAGGGGTACTCCCAGATAAGTCCCCATACCGCGATCGCCGGTGACCAGGTAAGTAGAAAGGATGGTTTGGGCGTTCAATGCCGCCCTCCGGCATTTAGAGCCGGTTCCCTAAGGACAGCATAGAACGCCCACTGTCCTTAAGGGGTTAAACAAATGTGGTGATATTAGGGTTATTTGATTTATTTTTACACTAGCCCCCCACCCCCTCCATCCACCCTTCTCCAACCACCCAGCCCCATCTCCATCCACCATCCCCCCTCTCCAACCACTCAGCCCCTCCTCTTCAACCACCCAGCCCCCATCTCCATCCACCCTACCCCCTCTCTCCAACCACCCAGCCCCCATCTCCATCCACCCTACCCTCTCCAACCACTCAGCCTCCCTCTTCAACCACCCAGCCCCCATCTCCATCCACCCTGCCCCTCTCTCCAACCACCCAGCCCCATCTTCATCCACCCTACCCCTCTTCAACCACCCAGCCCCCATCTTCATCCACCCCTCTCCAACCACCCAGCCCCATCTCCATCCACCCTACCCTACCCCCTCTTTCAACCACCCAGCCCCCCTTCAACCACCAAGCCCCCATCTCCAACCACCCAGCCCCCATCTCCATCCACCCTACCCCCCTCTCCAACCACTCAGCCCCCCCTCTTCAACCACCCAGCCCCCATCTCCATCCACCCTACCCCCTCTCTCCAACCACCCAGCCCCCATCTTCACCCACCCAGCCTCCATCATGTTCTTATTTTTCTGAAGACTCAGGGGTGCTGGCTGGCTTGGCCTCAGGGGTGCTGGCTGGCTTGGCCTCAGGGGTGCTGGCTGGCTTGGCTTCAGGGGTGCTCCCTCCTTCTCACCACATGGTTGCCGACATGACACCTGACTCCGCCTCCGCGTGATGTCACAACACTCCGCATACGCAAAGGGCAGGGGAGGTCGGAGGAGGAGCAACCCGGAATTAAGTCCTCCACTCCTGAGTCCTGACTCCTTCACTATGCGATGCCGCTCGCTCGCATAGTGAAGGCTCTGCTCAGGAGGAGCACCGGCTGGTCTCAAGAGGCTGCTGCCCTGGTCCTGCAGGAGCAAAGGGAACGGTGTTCCTGCCATGGAAAAAGTGCAGGAACACCGTTCTCACGCGGTCCTGCAGGACTCGAGCCCTGGATCAGCCACAACAGTGGCCTCTTTCAGCAGGATAATGCAAACTGCAAAAATGTTTAGCAATGCTTTGAAGAACATGACAATAGTAGAAAGTGTTTTCTTGGCCTCCAAATTCCCCAGATAACAAAAATGTCCCATGATCACCCAACTGGCCTAGAACTTGGAGTCTCTGAACTCATCAGTTCATCAAAGGTACAAAACCTTGGAGTGCTTATTGATCTGGACTATCATTTAAACAGCAAATTTCCTCCGTAATAAAATCTGCCTTCTTTTATCTGAAAAACATAGCCAGGATACAACACTTAAATCCACCAGATGATATGCCAACATTAATCCATGCATTTGTATCCTCTCGGCTAGATTACTGCAATGTACTTTACTTTGGCCTTCCAGAAAAATAACTCAATCGCCTTCAGACTGTACAAAATGCAGCAGCCAGACTACTGGCCAATCAAACTTGCTCCTGCCACATAACACCTGTTCTCCACTCCCTGCATCGGCTTCCAATTAAATGGCGAACATATTTTAAACTTGGCCTGCTAACCTTCAAAGCCTTTGTGATAAAGTAAAGGCAGATAGGCCTTTTAACCCCAGGGGAAGTACGTGTAGTTTGTGTGTTGCACAACACAAAGCTTTGTTAAGTTATGGGCCCCTGGGGTGGAGCATTTGGAGAGAAGGGTGGGCCAATGCTCCACTCCACAGTTTAGTGGTTTTCTGGGGAGGCATAGATCCAAGCCAGGGTTTTTTGGACCGTCTCCAACCCACTGCTCAGCTGCAGTTAATGAGCTGTTGCAGTGGGAATAAACCCCTCCCGGCTAGGCAGGAAAAAGAGAGGGATTGCTGGCTTCCTCCCAGGAAGCAGGTAGGAGAGAGGCTGTTCTCTCCAGATAGAGAGTCAAGGAGACTAGGCACTGGGAGTGCAGAAAGGAAGCAGTCAAGGCTGGCTTGGAGCACTGGGAGTGCAGGAGGAAGCAGTCAAGGCTGGCTTGGAGCACTGGGAGTGCAGAAAGGAAAGCAGTCAGGGCAAGGCTGGCTTGGAGCACTGGGAGTGCAGAAAGGAAAGCAACAGGTTAGCTAGCAGAGTGTTGCTATCTAATAAGGTTGGTGAAATATGTTTTTGTTAGTTTAACCCTGATAGAGAGGGATATACAAAGTGAGTCAGTGCTCAGACGAGCTAGGTTTTTGTTTAAAGGGAAACCTGTTATATTTATGTTTTCATTTGCTGCTGCCTCATATGTAAACTTACAAATAAAGTGCCTGGAATGAAGTTGCATTGAAAGACTGTGCATGTTTTTGCCCTAGAGGACCGTGCTACCTGCAGACAAAGATCACACCTTAAACAATAAAGGCCCACAGTATCTAAAAGAGCTCCTGACACCCTACATTCCATCCCATTCACTTTGGTCAGCCAGCAAACCCATCCTGTCAGTGCCAAGAATAAAGACAGACTCAGGTTCCAGGGCTTTCAGCCACACTGCCCCTACCTTCTGGAACTCTTTACCGTGCGTAATCAGAGAGGCACCGTCCTTAAAGACTTTTAAGAAAAAAACCACCTCTTCCATCAGGCATTCAGTCCGCTCAGCTGACCTTCAGAAACGCCTAACTGTTATGTCTTTATGATTGTATACTTGTAAAGTGCTTTGAGTCTCACATGGAGAAAAGCGCTATCAAAATCGATAATTATTATTATATTGTATAAATTATTATTATTATATATATTCAGCCATAGGAAAAAGAAACAATACCCACCTTCTTTGAATTCTATGGATTTACATATCAAGATATAATAACAATCATCTGTTTCTTAGCAGGTCTTAAAATTAGGTAAATAAAACCTCAGATGAACAACAGCATATTAAACAGTGTCATGAATAATTTAACAAAAATAAAGCCAAAATGTAGCAGCCATGTGTGAAAAACCAAGTACACAATTACTGCTTCCACATAAATTAAGAAACAAAGTAGTAGATATGTGCTGCTAATCAAATGCCCTTGACTTGTTGATCACCAGCGAGTGTGACCACCTCTATAAAAGCTAAAGTTTTAACAGTTTGCTCATCTGGACCATTCAGCTGTGTGTTGACACAATGTCAAAGAGAAAAGACATCAGCAATGATCTTAGAGCAATGATAGCTGCCCATAACCAGGAGTAACATCTCAGACTTTACAGGCCTCATTTAACATGTTAAATGTTCAAGTTCATGACAGTATACTTAGAAAAAGAATGAACAAGTATGGTTTCTTTGGAAGGTTTGCCAGGAGAAAGCCTTTTCTCTCTAAAATGAACACGCCAGAACTGTTTAGGTTTGCAAAGTCGTATCTGAACAAACCACAAGACTTCTGGAACAATGTCCTTTGGACAGCTCATATCAAAATGGTGATGTTTGGCAATAATGCATAGCACCACCCAGTGGCGTACTAAGGGGGGTGGCGGAGGGGGCGGTCCGCCCCGGGTGCCACCAGGGTGGGGGGTGCCATGACCAGCCCCGCCGCCCCCCCATGCTGCAGCCGCCCGAGCGCTCTGTATAGAGCCTCAGGCGCCTGCAGCTTTGCCCGGGCGGTGCGTCCATGAGCGCTCCCTCCTGTCACTCCCTCTGTAGTAGCGTAGCCGAGCCCAGTATAGTCGGCGGGTACAGGGAGCAGCTGTCTCCTTTACCCGGCCGGACTAACAGGAAGTGCACACAGTGTGTGCACTTCCTGTTAGTCCGGCCGGGTACAGGAAACAAAAGCTCCCTGTACCATGATACAGGGCTCGGCTACGCTACTACAGAGGTAGGTGGGGGGGGACACAAAGAGTGACAAGGGAGGGAGGGGGACAAAGAGTGACAAGGAGGGAGGAGGGGACAAAGAGTGGGGGAAGAATGACAAGGAGGGAGGGGGGACAAAAGAGTGACAAGGAGGGGAGGGAGGGGACAAAGAGTGACAAGGAGGGAGGGAGGGGACAAAGTGGGGAGGGAGGGGACAAAGAGTGGGGGAGGGAGGAGGGGGGAAGAGACGAGGAGGGGGAAGAGTGGACGAGGAGGGGGAGGTGGACAAAGAGTGACAAGGGAGGGAGGGGGGGAAGAGTGACAAGGGAGGGAAGGGGAGAAAGAGAAAATGGGAGGGGGGGAGATAGAGAAAATGGGAGGAGGAGAAGGAAATTGGAGCGGGAGGAGAGATTGACATTCATCACATACACACAATGCACCCCTTGCACACAGAAAAACACACAATGCATTACACACACAGACACACATACACAAGCAATGCAACCGTTACACACAATGCATCCCTTACACAGACAGAAACACACAATGCATTCATTACACACACTCAATGCACCCCTTACACACATTCAATGCATTCCGTACATACACAGAAACACACCTTGCAGCCCTTACACATACAAACACTATTTCACACAATGCATTCCTTACACACATATCAGGATACCCCTACACACTCCACCCCCTGTGAACAAACTCATTGGTGGAACATAAAAGGTGGACCCTAGGACCCAGACCTTGAGCTGTGTAAAGGACCCCCAAAAAATGGAGCTGCTTCCCGTTCTCCCAGAACATTGATTTTTGTGACCACAGTTACAAACAGCCTCCAGAGAGCCTGTTCTACACCAGACCAGTGGAGCCAGACTGCAGCTAGAGCCCATCATCATCCTCATCTAGTTGTAAGTAGGCAATCTAGTATATTATTCGTGGCACTAATCTCTAATTTACCTCACATTAAAAACACTATAGTCCCCAGAACCACTTCAGCTTAATGTAGTGGTTCTGGTGTCTATAGCCTGTCCCTGCAGGCCTTTTAATGTAAACACGGCGGCACTGCAGCACTGGCGTTAGTTAACATGGCAAATCATATGGGTGAGGCATTGTGATGTCACATGGGGGGGGCGGCAAACTTTACTTTTGCCTAGGGCGGCAAAAATCCTTGCACCGGCCCTGGCTGGAGGGGGCTGTGTGAGCTGTGGCCGCACAGTGTCCCATGGTAGTTAGGGTGCCGTGCGGCCAGTACAGCTCACACAAGCAAACAGCTGATAAACGGAGGAAATGTGTATGTGTGACTGTCTGCCTGTGACTGTGTGTGACTGTCTGCCTGTAACTGTCTGCCTGAGTGTGTGGGGCTGCAGGGATTTTGTAGAAGGGGGCGGGGGTTTTGTATTGGGACAGGAGTCTTTATAAGGGGGGATAAGCAGAGGATTTGTGGAAGGGGGTTGCGGGGGTTTTGTAGAAGGGGCAGGACAGAGGTTTTGTAGGAGGGGCGGGGCAGGACAAGGGTTTTGTAGGAGGGGCTGACAGCGGTTTTGCAAAGTTTACAAATTGTAAAAAAGAACCTTTTATACCTTTTTTTTGGGGGGGGGGGTGCCAAGCACAAGATCCGCCCCGGGTGCCAAATGCTCTAGGTACGCCCCTGGCACCACGTTTGACGAAAACCACAGCATATTAGCACAAACAACTCATACCAACTGTCAAGCACAGTGTTGGAGGGGTGATGATTTGGGCTTGTTTTGCAGCTACAGAACTTGGGAACCTTGCCGTCATCGAATTGAACTCCTCTGTATACCAAAGTATTCTAAAGTCAAATATTAGGCTGTCTGACAACTAAAGCTGGGTCGAAATTGGGTCATACAACAGGACAATGATCCCAAGCACACCAGCAAATCTACAACAGAATGACTTGAAAAAGAAAAGAATCAAGGTGTTGATAAAGTCTTCATTTTGACTTTATGTTTGTTAAATAAGTCATGAGACGGTGTAATATGTCATGTGTTGCTGTTCATCTGAGGTTGTATTTACCTAATTTTAAGACCTCCCAAGGAACATATGATATGTAATACCGTAAAATTCTGAGAGTGTTAATATATATATATAAGGTCTTGACAAATTTGCTTTAAATCTAGGAGCCAGCTAAAAAAGTTAGGAGCCAGTTTTTTTCCAACAACAAAAATACAATTCTTAAAGGAACACTATAGTCCCTGGAACCAATGTATCTTAATGTAATAGCTCTGGTTTCTATAGCATGTTCCTTTAAGAATTGTATGTTTGTTGTTGGAAAAAAAACCTAACTCATAACCAAAGTTTCTGCTATCTAGACACAAGAGTCTCTTATCTTCATTCAGCATCTCCACGCCCTGCATGGAGGAGCTGAACATTCCCCATAGAGATGCATTGATTTGTGCAACATTTTCCTGCCCATGTGGATAATTGATAATCTCAGCTATGGAGGCATGCCAGCCACAGCGAAACAGGCAAGTTGTTGGAATAAAAGGAAGTAAAAATACCATTCCCATGTGACCGGAAGTGATCTGGTGACCTAAACATATACATGCACTGCAGTGACGTCGCTGGGGGGGGCCAGAGGGGGCCATGCCCCCCCTTACATCATGCTGTGCCCCACCCTTGGGCCCCCCCAAATGCCAGCAACTTGCTGGCCATGGGCTTCCCTCGGACTGTAACAGCCTGTTACAGCCTGAGGGAATGCAGGAGAGAGGTGCTGGGGGCTGTCTGTGGATGGAGGGAGCACTGATTGGCTCCCCGGCAAGGCTCCGCCCCCAAATGAAGCCCCACCTCCCGTCAATAAGCCCCGCCCCTGCCGTAATGCAGCAGCCCATGCTGCTTCAGAAGATGGCTGCCTGACCCCCAGTGACAGGTAGGCTGGAGGGGGGGGGGGGTGTACACACACATTGCCCCCATACACACACATTGCCCCCCATACACACACATTGCCCCCATACACACACACTGCCCCCATACACACACACTGCCCCCATACACACACATTGCCCCCATACACACACACACTGCCCCCATTCACACACATTGCCCCCATACACA
>OW240913.1:201027909-201102022 GCA_933207985.1 Pelobates cultripes | reverse complement strand
TGTGCATGGACTCAGCAGTCTGTGTGTGTGTGTGTATATCTGTGTATGGACTCAGCAGTCTGTGTGTGTGTGTATAGACTCAGCAGTCTGTGTGTGTGTGTGTATGGACTCAGCAGAGTCTGTGTGTGTGTGTATGGACTCAGCAGAGTCTGTGTGTGTGTATGGACTCAGAAGAGTCTGTGTGTGTGTACGGACTCAGCAGAGTCTGTGTATGTGTGTATGGACTCAGCAGAGTCTGTGTGTGTGTATGGACTCAGCAGAGTCTGTGTGTGTGTGTGTGTATGGAATCAGCAGTCTGTGTGTGTGTGTGTGTGTGTGTATGGACTCAGCAGTCTGTGTGTGTGTGTGTGTGTGTATGGACTCAGCAGTCTGTGTATGGACTCAGCAATGTGTGTTTATGGACTCAGCAATCTGTGTGTGTATGGACTCAGCAGTCTGTGTGTGTGTATGGACTCAACAGTCTGTGTGTGTGTGGACTCAGCAGAGTGTGTGTGTTTGTGTACTCAGCAGTCTTTTGTGTGTGTGTATGGACTCAGCAGTCTGTGTGTGTGTATGGACTCAGCAGTCTGTGTGTGTGTGTATGGACTCAGCAGAGTCTGTGTGTTTGTGTGTGTATGGACTTAGCAGTCTGTGTGTGTGTATGGACTCAGCAGAGTGTGTGTGTTTGTGTGTATGGACTCAGCAGAGTGTGTGTGTACGGACTCAGCAGAGTGTGTGTGTACGGACTCAGCAGAGTCTGTGTGTGTACGGACTCAGCAGAGTCTGTGTGTGTGTATGGACTCAGCAGAGTCTGTGTGTGTGTATGGACTCAGCAGTCTGTGTGTGTGTGTGTGTGTGTGTATGGACTCAGCAGTCTGTGTGTGTGTGTGTGTGTGTGTGTATGGACTCAGCAATCTGTGTGTGTATGGACTCAGCAGTGTGTGTAATGACTCAACAGTCTGTGTGTGTGTGGACTCAGCAGAGTGTGTGTGTTTGTGTACTCAGCAGTCTTTGTGTGTTTGTGTACTCAGCAGTCTTTTGTGTGTGTGTGGACTCAGCAGTCTGTGTGTGTATGGACGGATACACACAGATACACACAAACATATACACACAAACATATACACAAACATACAGAATGACACACAGACGCACTCACAGATATATGTACACACACTCACTGGCAGACATTCTCTCACACACTCTCAAAGTATTGTTTTTATTTGATACACACACGCAGATTCATAGATACACACAGACATATACACATACATACAGACATACAGACATACACACATGACAAATATACACACAAATAAATACATATATTACCACCCTCCTCTTACCTACCTTGTGGGTGCAAGAGGTGCTTTCCTTTCGTCCCGTGGGACTGGAAGCAGGTTACAGTGGGGCTGGTTGCGACTGATAGGAGTGAGCTGCCGCTGATCCAGACTCCCACCCTTCTGTTTCTGTATCTCAGTGCGCCGGGAGGAAGTGAAAGGAACTTAACTACTTCCTCCCAGCGCTGAACCAGCGCAAGGGAATTGGCGTTCCGGCATGCGTGCAAGCGGCTCTGCCGAATGAATGGACATGCAGGCGGCTCTGCAGAACGGGAGGTCGGGTGTTTGGCTCTGCAGAATGGGAGGTTGGACGGTCGACTGTAGAATGGGCGTTCGGGCGGCTCTGTGACCAGAGACATCTCAACCTGTTTCTTTGTCGTCTTGTTCTTTTTCCTGCGCGGTCTTAGCGCCGGGAGGAAGTAGTTACAGTTCCCTTCACTTGCGCAGAGATAGAGAGACAGGAGAAGGAGGGGACGGGCTGACAAATCCAAGGTGCCAGGAAAAACTTCTTAGTCGCCTGGGATTTGTCAAACCCTAAAATATATACACAACATAGAAGATCAAGGTACTGTGGTGAAGTGTTGGGCTTAACACGATATGGCCATTTGGTGGAACTGAATCCCCATATTTATTTGCTGCAATAGGTGATTTTAAGTAACCTTGTAAAATGTAAAACTGTATTTTTGTGTTTGCGGTTCCTTAACCTGTATTTTGTATAGGTTTTGGTCTCTACGGCAGCACCACTGCTAAGAAATGCATGTTCCAGATATGCCCTTAATTCCCTTTTTTAAATAAAGGCACTTACAGTTTGCTTTATTTAGACATGTTTGGAAAGGCTAGAGAAATGTTTGCTTCCCTGTGCTGCCCATTTTTCTTTCTCAATTGACCAAAAAATTGCACATTTTGAAGAGACACTATTTAGTTTTAACTTTAATGGACCGCTATAGTAACCTAGAACACTTTATCTCAATGAAGTAGTCTGGGTGCAGTGTCCCTGACCTTTTAACCCTGCAATGTAAAACATTGCTGCTTTTGAAAAACTGTAATGTCCATTTCTAATGGCTGTCAATATGGGGAAGTTTGAATATGCATACAGCACTTGCCGGGCATGTGCATTAGATCCTTAATGCTCCTCTATGAGGAACACTTAAATGGACAACAGCGGAGGAGGTCATGCCTCTTCTGTGACATAGTGGTAAGCAGAGAAGTAAATAGGAAAAAGGTGAGTAAATCTCTTTGTCACATCCTGTTCTTAGCTGCGGATCATTCTGGCTATGGTTTCTGGTATCCAGTACTCTTTTTACAATTCTTGTTTAGTTTTTCTTGGTTTTTCTGGTTTTCTTTATGCTGGGTTTTCTGGGTTCATTCCTTTATTCCGTTCCTGGAATTCCCAGTCTCCAGGATTCCTTTAAATCAGGGCTGTCCAACCTGCGGCCCCCCAGATGTTGCTGAACTACAACTCCCATGATTCCCTGGCTATCTGTTTCATTGAAAGAATCGTGGGAGTTGTAGTTTGGCAACATCTGGGGGGCCGCAGGTTGGACAGGCCTGCTTTAAATGTTTGTTTTATGTTGCCACACCCGTTCCTTTTCCATGATTCCTTTTGTTTCAGTTGGTCCCTGCAGGCAGTTGCTCAAGTCCTCTGCCTTTTCTTGCAGGTAAGTGCTGTGTGTGTTTTATTATTGTTTATTTAGTCATGCATATTTAGGCAGTTAGTTTCCCACCGTAATTGGAGTACTTTGCAGTAGTTGGTGGGCTGCATACATATTGGCCATTTATGTATGTCTAAATCTCCAATGTTTTACATATATAGTACTTGGTTATGTCTCCTCTTGTTTAGCCTATTATATCTTGTCTTGTTTTATTTTGTATTCCCAGTCCATGTACAGTCCTGTCCTGCCCCTGTTCTGTTAATGTTTCCCGTATGTATTGTGTACATGTTCTGGGTTTAGCTTCCTATCCTTTTCTGGTTCTGGGTTCTAATAGTTCTGTCTTGTTTTCATGTTTGGTGCCTATCCTAGCCTTGCTTTGTTTCTGTACTGGATACATTCCTGCTGCAGAGCCTCCCTATTCCGCTCCTGGGAGGTCTGCTTATTTCCAAGCTCCTAATTCCTGGGATCTGCTGAAGCTGCATCAGGGTCCTGGTATGTGGCTGCACAAACGCTGGTGCTCAACACCAGGGGGCGTGCGGTTACCCTGCACCAAACCCTGCTAATCCACTTCCACACTGTGACTCCTACTTTCAATATCAGGCATATTGGGTCCCGGTCATCCGACCGCCGCCCGGACAGTGTCTGGTTCCCGGTCACTGGACCGCCACCCTGACACTTGTATTTCTTTACATTTTTATTGGAATCAGGAAGTGGGGTTGAACCATAAAAAGCATAGGTACACTATAGTGCTAGGAATGTGGATTTGTTCCTTGAAGGCCAAAGTAGCTGAACTGCAACCATAGCTGACATGGTGATTTATATCCAGTTTAGCTATTTTGGCCATAAATCGGAATTCCTGAGAATTCTCACTTTAGTGAATAACCCTGTAACACTGAATACGTCTTCAGACAATTCAGCAGTTTTCTAAGTGACAGAAATATTAGCCAGCCAGGGTTTATATTATATTGCTTTTTCGTGTACACATGCTATGTTTAATACATTATACCATGTGTTTACATATTAATAAGAATATAATACACAGTTCACTTTTATTTTGCATTTTAATAATAAATGGGCAACATTCCTTAAGAATTAAGAATTCTAGAAGTGGCACTAGAAAGTCATAGAACCAAAGTGCTAAGTATGTAACTATACCCTTCCAACTCTTATTTTATACACTAATTACTTGGTAAATGATCTAATCTAATTTTTTTCTGTATTCAAAACTGTAGAATCATGGCATTTTGGCTATTTTCCCATAAACCTGTGCAAATATTTTTGGTTGCAATTCTTTCAGGTATCTCTGATGACTTCATGATCTTTACAATTGTATTTTTTTTTTAATATATCTTTTTTATTGGTTTTCATGTATACGAGGATACAGAAGAAAGAAGGGGCGGGGGAGGGGGGGGGGCAGGGATTACATTTGTAGAACATTTTCCAGACAGTAATACAGCATATAGGGAGTGAAGACGCAGTACTCGGAGGTAGATCATAGACACATTAACGTCTCATCCATTTCATATAAAACTTTAGTTATGTGAGATTTTGCTTCGCTTTCACCATAAGTACTGATGGTTTGGTGCTTTGCGCTTGTTTGTTTGGCGCTTGTTTGTTTGGTTGGGGCATGGGGGGCAGTCCAGTCGTGGGATTGGACCTATCTGTATTGCCTCTTACGTCTCAGTATATAATTTTTTCCATTGTGTCCAGGTGGATTGAAATTGCTTTGAAGGGCATATGTGCGATTTGCAATTTGTCGCTAGGAGGTTTCTAGCTGCTAACAATGTGAGAGCGCATACTTGTCTATGTTCTCTGGTGAGGTCAGTGGGGAACAGCAGCATAAGGTATGTTTGGGGGTTCTGTGGTAGGTGTGCTATGCCTAGCAACCCCAGCGATCTCCAGACTTCCGTCCAGAGGGGCTGAATCACCGGGCATGTCCACCATATGTGTATGAATGAGCCAACTGCCCCGGAGCATCTCCAGCACGTCAGTGGGACATTGGGGTATATTTTATGTAACCTTAATGGCGTCAGATACCACCTATAAAGTAGTTTCCTATGTGTCTCTATGTGTGTAGCACCTAGTGAATTTAGAGAGGCCTTTCAGGGCTTGTACCCAGTCTTCATTTGAAACTGGGAGGGAGCAATCTTCCTCCTATTTCATCTTACAGAGGGTTGTTGGTCTGTCGTGTTTTCCCACATCTTGTAGCATAGGGAAATGGCTTTCGGTTTACCCGGTGTGGTCCAGCATCTATCTATAATCCCGTCAGTTGGCAGTGATTGCTTTTGTGCTGGTTTGTGTTTGTTCACGTGGGTCTGTATGCTGCCCTTGAGCCTGAGGTATGTGAATAGTTCCCTTGTTGGTATGTGCCATTTGGCCTGTATGTCTGTAAACTGCATTATATCTCTGCCGTCCATCATTTGATGGATGTTGGTGATACCTGCTTTAGCCCATTTTGCGAGGGGTAAGTCAGGAGTTGTGCCACCTAGTGCTGACAGGGGTGCCCGGGTATGGAAAGAGGTTTTGCACCCCAGTGTGTCCATGAATGTGTCCCATGTGCTGAGCATGAGACTTGTAGTGGGAAATAAGTTCTATTTAGGGGTCCTTAGATGTTTGGGAGTCCACAGAGTGTCAACTATGTTTAGTCCGGGTAGTTGTGCGTTTTTCATATCTACCCAGTTTAAGTCCCCTTTAGGGGAGTGTAGTAGTATTCCAGCTGTTAGTGCTGACGCCTTATAGTATTGGTTGATGTTCGGTAGTCCTACCCCACCTTGTTTGACCTGGGTGTATAGGAGTTTACTGGGGAGTCTGGGCCGTTTATTGTCCCATATAAATGTGTTACACGTACTCTGCAGTTGTTTAAGGAGGGGTTGTGTCACTCTAAGGGGAAGCATGTGGAAAACGTACATAATTTTGGGTAGTATGGACATTTTGAAGGCATTGATCCTTCCTAGCCAGGACAGGTGTGTATGCTTCCATTTTAGGGTTTCTGCCCTGCACATGTGCGGTATGGGTAGGTAGTTTAATTTAATGACTTTGGCAATCGATGTTGCAATTTTGACTCCTAAATATATAAGAGAGGATGTTCTCCAGTCAAATTGGTATTTGTGTGTTAGTGTCGTTTTCCGTTCTAGTGGCAATTTAACTGTCAGTGCCTAGGTCTTATCCTGGTTGAGTTTATAGTGGGAAACTAGGCCGAATTCCTTAAGGGTATGCATAATGTGCGGTAGAGAACTCTCTGGGTCTGCGATTGATATCAGGACATTATCAGCAAACAGCGCTAGCTTGTGTTCCTGGGCATTAATTTGTATCCCCTTGATGTCTGAGTTTGAGCAAATTTTGAGCGCCAATGGCTTTAGTGACAAAATATATAGGAGGGGGGACAAGGGACAACCTTGGCGTGTTCTGTTAGTAATATGGAATTTATCAGAGGTGAATCCTCCTGTCGAGACTTTGGCCGCCGACATGCTATATAGTGCTTCTATTCCTCTGACCATTTCAGGTGGGAATCTATATTTCTCTAAGACCTTTGTCATGTATGACCAGTTAAGGCGATCGAAGGCCTTCTCTGCATACAGCGCTAACAGGAGGCCTTCAGTGTTATTCCTCTCCATGTGTGCCAGCATGTTAAGGACCCGTCGGGTATTATCCGAGCCTTGACAGCCTCTGACAAACCCCGACTGGTCGTTGTGCGCTAATTGTTTGAGGAATGGGGCTATTCTATTGCTGAGTATTTTGGCGTATATTTTAGCGTCGCCATTTAGTAGTGATATAGGTCTGAAATTCTTGCGGTGGGTCGTGGTTTCCTGGGCTTAGGGAGGGTGGAAATATGGGCCAGGAGTATTTCTGCTGGTAAGGCTCCTCTTTCACTGCTCTGTCTGTACAGTTTTAATAGGTGCGGGGAAAGTGTAGCTGCAAATAATTTATAGTAGTTGTCCGGACCGTCCGGTCCAGGAGATTTATGAGTGGGTAGTTTTGCAATCACTGATGTGATTTCTTCTAGGGATATGGGTTGTCGCAAGGACTGTATTGCGGTAGCAGTCAGGGATGTCTGCTAGTTATGTCTGCTAGAAATGTATCTATGTCTGCTGTACGCGGGACAGTCGTGTCTTTGTCTTCGTGTAGGTTGTAAAATTTGTGGTAATACTCTGCAAATGCGTTAACAATTTCCCTAGGGTCAATGATTTTTTGACCTTTCTCATCACATTGCTAGTGAAGACAGCTACAAGGGTGCACTAGGGGGGTTCGGGTGTACAATCACACATATAATATACATATCTGTATTCATTCAACGTTGGTTGGTAGCGCTGCAGTCTATTGTGCCAGTGTCCTGTGTTGTGTATCCGTTGGGTCTGCAGTGTGCCAGGGGATGGATTGGAAGTCCTTTGTTTATTTCCTGGGTGGAGAAGTTGATGGTGGTCATGCGTTGCTCGGTTGTGTCACAGGAATGTTCCATTCTCTGATCATTTTCGCACCTTCACTTGGTGTGAAGATTGTCTTGTCCACTCCGTTTTTTTTCAGCAGCAGTTTCGTAGGGAAACCCCATTTATATGGTATCTCGGCATTCCGTAGGGCCAAAGTAATAGGTGCAAACGCTCTCCTTTTGACCATGGTCACCGCAGACAGGTCGATGAACAATTTGATGACAGCAAAAGGGTTCGGCAGGGGTGGATTATTTCTGGAGGCCTGCATTATGCGGTCTTTCAATGTGAAATAATTCACTCTTGTGATTACATCCCTCGGTGTTGAGGGTGGCAGGTGTCTTGGTTTCGGCAAGCGGTGCGTGCGATCTAGGCGCAGGTCGGAGGCTTCCAATGCCGGAATTAGTGCTTTGAACATATCTTGGACAAATTCAGTGAGGTCTTGGGGGCCTACCGTCTCAGGTGCACCGCGCAGTCTTATATTGTTCCTTCTCTCGCTGTCTTCATTATCTGCAATTTTTCCTTCAAGGAAGTGCACTTTTTGTTGTAATGCTGTATGTGCCTCAGCAAGCTCATTGTGGGCCTCTCTCAGCCCCTCTGTTGCCTCTTCTAAGTGTGCCGTCCTGTCCCCCAGGAACTGGATATCTGCCCTTATGTCCGCTGCCAATTTGGAAAAATCTGACCTGAGATTTGTTTGTAGCGACTGCAGCATGTTGCTCACAGATGCATCGGTGGCCGGTTGGGTATTAGGGGTGTCAGGTAGATCTTGGCTCTCGCCATCTTCCCGATCTGAAGCCATATAGCTCGGCCCATCGGCGCCATCTTGGATTCCGCTTTTCCCCATTGTTAGGTGGGAATGTAACGTTTTCTGTTTTAGTTTTTTAGCTGATTTGTGGGATATATCTACCACTGTGTCCTTGGTAGCTTGTGGGAGAGTTGCAGGGTGTATTTAGCTGAGTTACTCGCTGTTTTAGTCCACAGAATGGCAGAGCTCTTAGGTTATGCTACTGCATCCATGCGGTGTCAGGCCACGCCCCCACAATTGTATTTTTATAGTGCCAACATATTCTGTACAATAGCTAATCAAGACAAACATTTAACTCTAACACAACATGCATGATGTGGGGATGTTGCTTAGCCGTCAAATCAGAGCTCCTGCACAACATCAAGCCCAACGTACACACCGGCAGCACTAACTGGCGCAAATGGGGAAGACCCATCGGGCCTCAAGCTCCTCTAAGCCGCTGAAGACCAGCAATTCATGACTCCCTCCCTGCGGCAGTATCTTAACTATGCCAGGCTTGGCCGCTCAGCTGGAACACATGGTGAGGGCCTGCTTCTCCACCCCTTTTAATCCCCCTGCTGCCCGCTCCCCCACCCTCTCTTGCACAGACGTGCCACCCGGCAGCAGACCTCTGTCCTTGTCCCCCCAGATCCCAACTGTACTGACACCACTGTAAACTCACGATGCCCACGACTCTAAAATGTGTATCCATCAAAGCCAAAGGACTTAACACCCCCACCAAACGACACGCCCTACTACGATGGGCACACAGACTACATGTGGACATTCTCCTAGTTCAGGAAACCCACCTTATCCCCCAAAGGCACTAATAATATTAATGGCACTAATACCACTAATAAATAGATACTATAAAACTAGCTACCTTGCCAACTCTCCAGATACTAAATACAAAGGTATAGCAATCATACTGAAGTCCTCCTGCCCACTCTCGGACATCTGTACAACAGCAGACCCTCAGGGTCAATATATATTACAATATCAGGCAGCATAGGCAATAATAAGTATGCATTCTGCTCCCTCTATGCACCGTCCATTCCAGATGCCACATTCTGGCAACAAGTCTCCCTCCACATCTCGACCATGACCAACATTTAGGTAGTCATAGGCAGGGATTGCAATGCTGTACATTCCCCAGATCTGAACTGAAGAACACATAATCTAGGAACGGCACGACCTTCCCGGAACGTCACTCTATTTGTGGAATTCCTAAGCTGCCAGCCAGTATTAGACATCTGGCATTCTACATTACATTCTACATGACATTCTACTCCAACCTGCACTACTCATATTGCCATATCGACCACTTTCTAACCTCGCCAGGCCTCACGCATGTTTCAATGCCCAAAAATATTTCCACCGTTTCAGAGGTAGCAGTCGGTCTGTTCCCCTGGCTCATAGGTAGCGTTTGTTCCCCTAATTCGTAACAAATAGCGCTCTCCTGGCTGGTCAGGGAAAAGATGCAGGCGGTCGCGAAGTTGACCGGCGTTTGGGAAGTTGAGTGTCCGATTTTTGTTCCAGACACTCAATGACCATGTCCCGCTGCTTCTTTTCATGCGAACAAGAGAGCACTTAATCCTGTGGTTTTCTTTGTAGATAATGAACCAGGGGGGTGGTCGGTGTTCGGTAGTTTTATCTACCGAAAGAGAAAAATCCAATTTAACGAACCAAACAGGGTAGTTTCTTCAGTTATTGACATCGTAGGGCTGTGGTGTTCCACCATTATTTTTGGTTTGTCTATGGCTGAACATATGAGGGTATAGTGCTTCAACAATAAGGTGGAGTTTTTACTCCTACGAGATAGGGTTGTATAAAACCTTGGGTTATATGTTTGTGTGTGTGTCTCGGTATAACTGTGTGGATATTGTAAAGGTGTCTCTGCCAGGGGCCAGCAAGAGAGAGAAAGCGCTGCCACCTATGCTTTTCCTAATAGATAAAAATTATAATTTTTTCGCTAAATGCGCAAGATATTAACTCGCCCCAAAAACGTTTTAAGTTCTGTCACTCTCTGTGCCGGTTGTCCTCATTTCAATTGCAGTTTACTTTGTTTTACTCCAACTTCTGTAATAAGCTGACCTGTCTCTTGTTGTGAAGTACTGTATAGACTGTTGTTCTGTGAAATAAGCAATTTAACAATCCTAGGAATATGTTAGGATTTTAGATGGTTATCAGTGTTGGCTTATTTAATTATCCACAAAAGGTGCAATTAGGGGTTTATCCACTAAACTTCACATTGTAGTGGACTGAAACTGGTATTACAAAATTTAGGCTACAAAAGTCAAGCTGTAACTATAGCAAAGCTGTAACCATTGGATGTATGCAGTCAGAACAGGGAGTGGGTGTGCATACCTCCCAAGTGTCCCTATTTTAGATGAACAGTCCCTATTTGGTCCCAAATCTCCTTGCCACCCTTTTCTAATCCATCTTTTCTAGGTGCTCCATATTGTTGGGTGTCTGAGTGTATAACAGAGCTCCACAGCAATAATAGTGTTTTTAAACTACAATAAATGTGTTTAGAAAAAGGATACAGTGTTCTTGTTCTAAATTACATTTTAGATGTATAAATTGTTATTAGTAATTGACTTATAATTTCTCAGTACAGCCGGCCTCTGACCACACCCCTGCTCACACACCTTCAAATAAAGTATCCCTTTTTATCCATCTGAAATGTTGGGAGGTATGATGTCGGTCACTAGGGGAATGCCAGTGACAAAAAGGGTGGGCCATCCTGCTTTGAAAGACGGTGTTGCATCCCAAAGAAGGGGCATAACCAGGGCCGGCCTTATGCCTTTAGGCACCCTGTGCAAAAAATCTTCACCTATTCACAGGGCCAATGCTAGACTGTTTAGCACCCTAGGCTACGACAAGCCTAAGACAAGCTACTTGCAGCCCACCCCCCCCAAAAGAAAATTTGACAACTTTGTGTGTCTCTTTGTTCAAACGGTCCCTTTTGTGTGCCTCTTTGCCAACCAAACCCCTCCTTGGTGCTCCTTGGTTTTGCATCCCTCCCTGTCACAAGTGCCTCATTCCAGGGCCCTATTTAGCCTTGTGCTGCAGAGATGGAATTTTTCCCAAAGTAAGTGGGTTAATCTCATAAGAGCAGACATTAGGCTGTTAAAGTAGGACCTGCCAAAGACAGGGTATATTGTTGTTGCGGGAAGCTAAAGAAATGTATGATCATATACTGTAATTAAACTCCCATTATTTTTGCCTTAATGAGGTGTTTTTAAAAAAAAAAAACCCGATACAATCTGTGAGCTTTGAAGTTGCTGTTTAGTGGATTTAGTGGATGAGTGAGTGCGCTGGATCTTGTGTATTGTATAAATTGGCCCCAGAAGCACCGCATTTAAGCATGTTCAGGTGAGTGCAGCCCATTGATTTCATATATATATATATATATATATATATATATATATATACACAAACAAACATTTGGGCTATTTGCTAGGATGCGGTAATGCAACTAGTCTTGGGTATGATTGAATGGTGAATGTGACTAGGTGGATGATAAGTGCTGGGATAAGTGCTGTGAGGTGGTGTGTGTATATGTGCATGGAGGCTGCTTGTGCTGTCTGATGTGTTGCATTCAGGGCCGGACTGGCCCACCGGGATACCGGGAAATTTCCCAGTGGGCCGCAGCACCTGGGGCTGGGCTGACATTCATTGCTCAGGCTCCTGTAATCCCGGCCGGCTATGTGTGAGCTATGCGACCGCACAGGGCCCCATGGGAGCAGGGGGAGGCAGGCAGCCGGCACAGCTCACACATGGCCGGGATCATAAAAATATATATATATATTGCGGCGGGGGCGGAGCTTAGCGTGCGGCGGGGGCCCAGGTAAGTGCAGCATGGGAAGCAGATAGGAGTCCCTGCTTCCCCAACAACCAGCCTCCAAGAGCTCCAAGGGATGTGAAGGTAAGAAGCAGGTCAGTGTGTGTGACTGTGTGTGTGTGACTGTCTGCCTGTGTGTGTGACTGTCTGCCTGTGTGTGACTGTGCGTGTGTGCCTGCCTGTGTGTGTGTGTGGCTGCCTGTGTGTGTGTGACTGTCTGTCTGTGTGTGTGGATGTCTGCCTCTGTGTCAATGACTGTCTGCCCCTATGTGTGTGGATGTCTTTGTGTGTGTGCATCTGCTAGTGAGGGAGCCTCTGTGTGTGTACACCTGCTAGTGAGTTTGTGTGTGTGTGTGTGTGCATGCCTGCTAGTGATGTGTATGTGTGTCAGTGAGCTTGTCTGTAGGGATCATATGTGTGTGTGCGTGTTAGTGTTGTCTATAAGGAGCATGGGTGTGTCGGAGCCTGTCTGTGGTGAGCATGTGTGGACAGTGAGCTTGTCTGTAGTAAGCATGTGTGTGATTGTGAGCTTGTCTGTAGTGACCATATGTGTGTCAGTGAGCTTGTCTGTAGTGAGCATGTGTGTATCAGAGTTTGTCTGTACTAAATTTGTGTGTGCCAGTAACGTTGTCTGTGTGTGTCATTGAGATTGTCAATGAGCCTATTTGTGTGCATCAGTAAGATTGTCTGTGTCTGTGTGTGAGTATGCTTTACTGTATAATTTAATTACCCTGAAAGGACTAATATTTTGAATTAAAAGAAGAAATGTATCAATAATATATATATATATATATATATATATATATAAAACCATGCATAGCACAATTACTAATGGGGCTGGCATAGATTTTTTTCCAGGGCTGCTTCGTATCCCCAGTCCGGCCCTGGTTGCATTTGTGAGTGAAGGCTACTTTTGTTGTTTGTTTCTGGATATGCTGCTAGTGGTGTTGTGTGCATGTGTGGGGAAGCTGCGGGAGTGTGTATTTGAGGGGAGACTGTTTGTAAGGTTGCGTATGTCTGGGATATGCTGCTTATGTGGATGTGAAGGGAATGATGATTGCATGGTTGCATTTATTGGATGTAGGCTGTTGTGAGGTTGTGTATGAGGGTTGTGTATCCAGCTAAATCAGAAGTATTTGAAGGAATCTTCTCTGAGCAATTGCTGCAGTTTAAATCCACAACCAGAAAGTGACAGGACTGGTTGTCTGATCAATAGGGGTGTAACAAGGTTAATTTATAAAAGTTGCACTATCAATTGAAATCTGCACTTTTTGTAAAATTAAAAAAAGGAGGACACAGTCAGTTAAAAAAAAAAGTGCTTTAGGGGATAAGTAAACTCCCAACAGGCAACAAGTGAGTTGGAAACAGTCATGGAGGAAGGAAAAGAGCTGAAAGCTGAAAGGAAAAGAGACAATTATTAGAGTACCTTGCAGGATATGAACGTAAATAATTAAACATTACTACCATTTTAACTTAAGATCATAATCACAAATCATCAATTCCTCCATCCATGACATATAAAACCCACAAAATTAAAAGCATGAAATAATGTATAATTATAAGAATTAATCTAAAATAGACACAACTACTAACACAATAATATGGATTCTGTCCATAAAAATAGAGATAGACGGGGGGCGTGGCTAACCACAGAACGAGATGGCTGCTCAGTAAACTCGCTCCGGCACATGGGCTCCCTACAATCTACTCCAAACATCGCTGAAACCGTTAAGAAACCTACAAAACGATGGCAAACGCTAAAACAAAGAAATCTGCTGCTAAGGCAGAAAAAATTAGCTTCTTCGGACAAAAACTGCAACCCATGAGTGAAACTATACGGGGGGCGGCTGCACAAGATGGCGCGGAGGACTCCGACACCACGATGCCGCACACGGACCCAGAAACACTACAACCTGCAGAATACCTCACAAAAGGCTTCTTTGAAAAAGCCATAGAGGGCATGGCAACTAAATTGATAGCCACATGGCAAACGACCGCGGAACAGATTAAGCGAGAGGTGAGGGATCTCTCCATGAGGACCACATCTGTGGAGCAACACTGCACAGAACTATCATCGGCGCAAGAGGACCTGTCTCAACAACTAAAGGCCCTGCAATGCCAAATGGAACATGTGGAAGCCCGAGTAGCGGACCAAGAAGACAGAGCTCGGCGCAATAACCTGAGACTGCGCGGCGTACCGGAGACCGTCCTCATGGATGACCTGCCAATTTACGTACAGGGCCTACTCCGCGCATATGCCCCAGACATACCGACGGACATGCTCCTCGTGGACAGAGTCCACCGGGTGCCCAAGCCAAAACAACTACCCGACTCTGTACCCCGCGACGTCCTCCTGAGGGTCCACTTTTACCATATAAAAGAGCTTATCCTCCGGACACATCGTAGCAGGGCTGACCCACACGAGGACTACTCCACAATACGCATCATGGCGGACATCTCCGCAGCCACCCTCAGACGCAGAAGGGAATTCCTCCACACCACCACGGAGCTACGCACCCACGGCATCAGATACAGGTGGGGTTTTCCCACAAAACTTATACTCACCAAAAACGGGAAAATGGTGCAGATCTCGACCCCGGAGGAAGGGAAGAAACTGCTCGCCAGCTGGGGCCTAGACCATAACTCCACCACGGGAACAAAGTCTAGCTCCCCCAGGCCCAGCCGCAATATGAACAAAGGCTGAACAAACCATTCAGGGTCGTACAGACTACTCAGCCACTAGAGGCATGCTCACTGCAAGTATACCTGAACTGTATATAATTATCATGTAAATATAATGTCATATATATGGGGCCTACACACGGGCCGAGCAACACCAAGGGCCATCAGTGGCGCAAATACCACACCCATGCCAATGCACTTCACACATAACACACTATGCTAAAAGGCCTGCACTCGACCACGTAGGCACCTCTAAAGCCCCCATACAAGGCTACTATGGCTAAAACACTCGCCAGCGAATTACGCCACATGCACCCATGTTAACGCATGACGGCTGGGAGGCTACAATAAGGTTGAGTAAATGCCCAGGAGATCTACCCAATTAGAACAGCTATGGATGCGGCACTGTAAATAAAATTGTGACCACACTAAGATCATAATTAAACTGCCCAAACAGGCAACAGTAACTGTATATAGTAGGCCGCCCATGTATCTGCATTAGGCAACATAGCTAAACTTAAAACAGGCGCTACACACCACGGAAAGTTGCTAAATATATGACTCGGGGAGCAGGTCTGACACTACCCCCCAGGACACGGTGCAGTTCAACACCCTAACGGTATGAAATACCGTAACCGGGCACGATGTATAAGGCCCCCACAATGTTATTGACAAGCAAGTATTGTGTCTACCGACACGCCCCTTAAGGGGAAAGCGTCACACACCACCGATAGACGCACGGCACCTAGAGCTGCTTTCAAAATACACGTGTAAGACACAATGCTAATGACTGTTAAATCATAAATATGGCAATGAATGTATATTCAGTTGATACTTGCACGCCTCCCACAAAAGGAAAAGTACTGACCTTTGTTTGCAACTGTTTGAAATTGTTACAAATGTTTATGTTCTTATCTCTGACAACGGTTTCGGCCCCAAATAGTTCTACACATTGGAGCCCAATTAGCCACCCAATTGGAAATCTACTTCCAAACCCCCACGGCATGACCACAGTGCCAGACCTACAGGTCACCTGTATATAACCCAACACCCCTGTCACCCCCTAGCTTCTCCCTTCCCCCCCAGTTCCCGGGCAGCTGCTAAACAACATCTGCAGACCAACTCCGCCGACATTGACGGAACGACACCCCCACCAACGTAACACACTACATCCGCTACCCACACCATGATCATCTACTCACACAACACTAAAGGTCTAAACACCCCACACAAGAGGTGACTACTCCTGGACGATCTCAAACGAACCAAAGCAGACATAGTATGTGTGCAAGAGACCCACTTTGTCACCAACCGCATCCCTACGTTTGCTGCAAGAGATTACCCCCTGCAATATCATGCAACACACACTTCAAAATCCAAGGGAGTTTCTATTCTCCTACACAACTCCCTTACAGTAGAGACACTAAGGGTCAAGAAGGACAGCCAAGGCAGATTCGTGATCCTGCAATGTATAATAAATAATAACCCAATCATACTAGTGTGCCTTTATAGTCCAAACGACCAACAGCGCAACTTTCTGCACAAAGTCCTTAGGAATATACCCACAGAAGTAACAACCCCATTGGTTATATGTGGAGACCTCAACCACACCATAGACTCACGTATAGACTCAACAACGCCTAGCGACTCCAACAGGCATGTAAAATTGAAAAACGCAAACAAAGCGCTAGTAAAGCTAACTCAAGAATACGGGTTATATGACATATGGAGAACAACACACCCCCTGGCAAGGGAATACACATTTCTATCACAGACACATAAAACCTACTCCAGAATTGACCATATACTTATATCGGGCACCTTGCTCTCACAGGTGGAAGACTGCACCATTGGAAACATAGTGTGGTCTGACCACGCGCCGGTGACCCTTACAATGCACAATCAATACCAGCACAGAGGAAAACCACCGTGGCGTCTAAATGACACGCTTCTATACGACGACTCATATGTAACAAAACCAACGGAGGACCTAAGAAACTACTTTCAACTAAATGACAACCAAGAAGCATCAATACTTTCTATTTGGCAAGCTCATAAAACAGTCCTACGGGGCCAGTTGATTAGCCGAGCCTCATATCTCCACCGTCAACGCAACAAAACATTCATAGATCTACTCAGAAGACTGAGAGACACCACGACGGCCCACCTCCTGAACCCGACAGACACATCTGCGGAAACCATCAAGGACCTCACTAATCAACTCAACACCAAGGCGCTTGAAAAGACGGCCTACATCCTCACAAAACTGAACTCCTATACCCAAGGTAATAAGGCAGGGAAACACTTAGCTAACGTACTCAGGCAGAAACAGGCAAACTCCAAAATCCCATTCCTGACCACCAATGCGGGAGACAAAATCCACAACCCGCAAGACATAAACGACTGTATGGCTGACTACTATCACTCTCTCTACAACCTCAACCTGGACAAGACACTTCATCAACCCAAAAAACAGGAGATAGATGAATTTCTAACCTCTGTCAAATTACCCATACTTACGACCGTCCAACAAACGACTCTCACGAAGCCCATCACAATAGACGAAATAACGGACACCATCAACTCCCTCCCGAAAGGGAAGTCTCCAGGCCCGGACGGACTGACTAACCTATACTATAAACGCTTTGCCCCTAACATAGCCCCCTATCTTCAAAGAGTTTTCCAACACGCACTACAACAGGGGACACTACCAACAGAGATGCTTATGGCACATGTCGCCACTCTTCCCAAACCAGGGAAACCACCGAACAAATGTCAGAACTTACGGCCCATCTCCCTTTTGAACACGGACATAAAGATACTGGCAAAAATCTTCTCTAATAGACTAACACACATAATCCCCACAATTATAGGAAGAGACCAGGTAGGGTTTGTAGGGGGCAGACAGGGAGCAGACGGCACGAGAAAGACCCTAAACTTGCTATATGAGATGCAAACTAAAAAGAACCCTGGAGTTCTGTTATCGTTGGACGCAGAAAAAGCCTTCGATAGGCTAAACTGGCCCTTCTTACTAGCAGTCCTACAAAAATTCGGCTTCCCTGATCAATTCCTATCGCTAGTCAAAGCTTTGTACTCGTCACCAACCGCCCGAGTAGTAAATGGGGGATTTATATCCAAACCGTTCACCATATCTAATGGTTCTCGACAGGGATGTCCACTCTCCCCACTGCTCTATATCCTAGCGCTAGAACCCCTTACCCAACTCATCCGAGAACACCCAGACATACACGGCATCACAGTAAAAAGGCGGGAACACAAAATGTCCCTATTTGCAGATGACATCCTCCTAACCCTTGAACAACCAAGCGTGTCACTGCCAAATTTTCACAAAATTCTCTCCAACTACAGTAAATGTTCCTATTACAAATTAAATATCGCAAAAACCCTTGCACTAGGCATAAACATTCCACACACAGACCTGACAACATTGAAGCTAAACTTCACATATGACTGGAGGAGAGACCACATTAAATTTCTAGGGGTCAACTTCACTCCCAAAGCGAATGCATTATATAAGGCAAACTATGCCAAACTACAAGCAGAAATCCAAACTATCCTACAAAACTGGAAAGGCAAATATATCTCATGGACAGGCCGTATAGCAGCGGTGAAAATGGTAATCTTACCGAAAATTCAATACCTATTCCGCACCCTGCCGATCAAGCTCCCGAAACGTTACCTACTAGAGCTG
Source organism: Pelobates cultripes (assembly GCA_933207985.1). Lineage (NCBI taxonomy): Eukaryota > Metazoa > Chordata > Amphibia > Anura > Pelobatidae > Pelobates > Pelobates cultripes. Next base: position 201,083,608 of record OW240913.1, on the reverse strand, counting down.
CAGACCATCCTAAACAACTACATCTGGGACTATAAAAAGCTGAGGGTCGCTAAGACAACCCTGCACAGACCATCCGCCCAGGGTGGAATGGGACTCCCTGACCTCATGGGGTACTACAGAGCTGCCCACATAACCCCCTGGTGACTATCTCACACAGACAAGAACCCACATCCTGGGCCGAAATAGAAGAAAGCCACGCACAGGGGTTATCTCTTCCACTCCTAGCATGGCTACCAAAAACCCACAGGCCAAAAGCCACCGAACTACTGCCCACAACCGCACTGACCCTTACAATCTGGGACACATATCGTAAGAAAATGGGAGACACAGCAACGCTCTCCCCAGCACTCCCATTGGACGCGTTCAGAGTATTGATACCGGATTTTAACTATAGACTTTGGAAAAGACATGGGGTGAACACCATCTCACAAATAATGCAAGGCAACAAACTTAAGCCAATGCCAGATCTTCGAACAGAATTCCAACTGTCCGGCACAGCAACCTTCTCCTATAGGCAATTGAGATCGTGGGTGCTAGCCCAGCCAACACCACAAATGATACAACCACCAAACGCACACTGGACAACAGTTATTAAAATGTGCACAAAGACTAAACCCGCCACAAAAATCATCTCCACAATATATGCCTCAGAAAACACACGACTACTGACCAAACCACCATCCTTCATGAAAGTCTGGGAACAAGACATAGGTCACCGGCTGACCGCAGAACAATGGCAAACCATCTACTGTGCGAATAAACGAATGACACTATCCACGACACACATGGAGCTATCCCGCAAGATCCTGTACAGATGGTACCTAGTACCCACAAGACTCAAACATAGTTTCTCGAATACATCAGACCTATGTTGGAGATGCGCAATGGACAGAGGAACCATGATACATATTTGGTGGCACTGCCCAACACTTCGATCCTTTTGGTCCCAAATCAGAGCACTGACGACACACTGCACAGGAGTATGTCTACCAAACACACCAGAAACGCTCCTACTTCTCCTACTCCCACAGACACAACACACGCACATACGCTACTTAGTGTATCACATTGTAATAGCAGCCCTTACCCTTATCAGCAGACAATGGAAGCAAACTAACTCCCCCACAATCAACCAATGCAAAGAAATCATAGAATGTAACAAAACGTACGAACTCATGGCAAGGAAAACAAAACAAGGAAAGCCCTATTGGCTCGAAGCGTGGAACATATGGGACGAACAAAAGCACAAATATACGAACCCGACAGATAATCAAAACATACAAAATAACATCACAACTAGCTAAACACTCCCCTGAAAGGAGGCATTGCACTCAGACAACACGCCCACAAGGAATCAAGTGACAAACCCATACACACACACATCCATGATAGCAACTGACACACCCGCAGCGCAATCCTATACCCTACTCTCACATATCCAAACCCTCTCCCCCCCCACCCACCACAACCTACTCAGACCATAGCCACCCCACATTCACCACATCCGCCAATGCCGCACCTACAGAGACAGCACTCACAGAAGAATTCCAAAGACCAAGAGTACCAGGTCTAGACCACTACTATCGAATAGCTAAACACACAACTGCGGACCTACACAGTCATAAATGTGAGATACCCAATGCAAGGCAACTGAAAGTATTGTATAATCCTGCGATGTACTGCGGAACTTGCAAAGTATTGTACCAGGCAAAAAAAAATAAAAATTTCCCTCCCTCCCCCCCCTCTTCTCTTCTGTACCCCATCCTCCACCCCCTTTGGAAAAAGAATAAAAATTGTCAAATTCAAAAAAAAATAGAGATAGACAATAGAAGTTTATCTCTAAATATCCGTAAAATTAGGATTATTTCTTCACCTAGGCTAGAATAATCTGCAATTTTATTACATGCCAGGAGGCTTCATATTTGCAACGAAAATGCCATGTGCTCCAATGGGCGATGATAGAAAACATGAAATGTCTCCTTTCTCGACCAAACTGACAAACACATAATATCCTGCAAAGAAGCACAGGGGGTAAAAGCCAAAGATGCAGCTGCATCAAACAGAAAAGGTGCCAAAAGATCCCTTCAAATCCAATGCATAATCATCAAAAAGGTCCCATCAAATCCAATGCATAATCAAAATAACTGCAACAGGTTTATACAGCTTAACATAGGAGACTAACAACTAACCAGACCAAGAGAAACCTAAAGACGCCGTTATCTGGATTTTCCAACACACAGTCTGAAACACACACTGTTTGAGTCATCTGGAAAGAAGGGGTAAAAAAATAGAAGCTGAATCAGATTTTTTTAAATGTTAAAGGTGACCCAGTCAGGAGTAAGAGAAACTGCGTCCACATCAAAAGCATAATTATTCTAAATGCGATGGAACAAAACCAAGCATAACAGTAGTGCCAGGTTCTGAAAAACTCATTAAGGGACAAATTGGAATTTTGAGGCCAGGATATGTAACAGGGTTGATGTTCCAGGAGGGATAAGCCAAATGACAAATGATTTAGGTAAACTAGAAAAATGGTCAGAATTGTGGCAACTGACATTTAATGTGGATAAGTGCAAGATAATGCATCTTGGACGTAAAAACCCAAGGGCAGAGTACAGAATATTTGATAGAGTCCTAACCTCAACATATGAGGAAAGGGATTTAGGGGTGATTATTTCTGATGATTTAAAGGTAGGCAGACAATGTAATAGAGCAGCAGGAAATGCTAGCAGAATGCTTGGTTGTATAGGGAGAGGTATTAGCAGTAGAAAGAGGGAAGTGCTCATGCCATTGTACAGAACACTGGTGAGACCTCACTTGGAGTATTTTACACAGTACTGGAGACCGTATCTTCAGAAGGATATTGATACCTTAGAGAGGGTTCAGAGAAGGGCTACTAAACTGGTTCATGGATTGCGGGATAAACCTTACCAGGAAAGGTTAAAGGATCTTAACATGTATAGCTTGGAGGAAAGACGAGACAGGGGGGATATGATAGAAACATTTAAATATATAAAGGGAATCAACACAGTAAAGGAGGAGACTATATTTAAAAGTAGAAAAACTACCACAACAAGAGAACATAGTCTTAAATTAGAGGGACAAAAAATAATTATAAATAATATCAGGAAGTATTACTTTACTGAGAGGGTAGTGGATGCATGGAATAGCCTTCCAGCTGAAGTGGTAGAGGTTAACACAGTAAAGGAGTTTAAGCATGCGTGGGATAGGAATAAAGCTATCCTAACTATAAGATAAGACTAGGGACTAATGAAAGTATTTAGAAAATTGGGCAGACTAGATGGGCCGAATGGTTCTTGTCTGCCGTCACATTCTATGTTTCTATGTTTCTATGGATTTCAAGAAGCATAAGACAACTGACACATCGCCCCCAAAGAAGAATATTTGGGACCTGGAGGACTGGACAACGTAATACCATGCATCAGAAGACAAACCAAGGGATCCTTACCGACAGGCACCCATTGGGAAAGAACGTGAGTAACTAAGATGACTGAATGAACCATGGTAAGGTATCAGTACGATATACTTTGGGTGAAAAAGTGGGGCAGAAAAAGCAGCATAGACAGATGCTGTAAAGGGAACAAGACCCCTTTTCAAACACCTGCACCGCCATTAATCCCAAGCAAAGAGGTAACACTTACGCGTCCCAGGAGCTCAAGAGTCCCATAGGAGTGACTGAGTCATTGGCAACTGGTTTGTGACATCCCAGGAACCCTGAAAGACTCCAAGCCATGAGCAGTAGACATCCTTGAAGAACCAACGGATGTGGTCTACCCTGGGGATCCATAAGCAGAAATGGCAATAACAGGAGTCGGAGTGGAGGTAGAAAAAAGATTTTCAGTAGATCCGGAAACCACGGTTGGCTCTGCCACATGAGAGTAATCGGTGTCAAAGTGACCTCCTTGCGACATAGATGAATAAGATAATGTGGTCATTACAAATGGAGAAAAGGCACATGCCCCCATCTCTGTCCAGGGCTGGAGGAATATGCCCACTATGGAACTCTCTGGATCAGGAAGCCAGTTATAGAATTGAAGGGCTTGATGGTTGGGAAGTGAAACGAATAGGTCTTTTGAAAAGGGACAGGATCCAATCGCTGGAATATTTCTAGTGTCTGGAAAACAAGTCAACTGTAAGGTTGGAGGTTCCTGAAAGGTACTTCTCTTCAAGTGAGATGTTCCGGTCCAAACAAAACTGATAGATGTCTTTGATATTCAACAACTCTTGATAACGAGCACCGCTCAGATGTACAGTTTATGCACTGAATCACTGAGACATTTTCCATTCTCAGAAGAATACAACAATTGGTACTGTTGCACAAGAAACCCCCTAGCACCATGGGCTAGCATCTGATTTCAAGTCAAATTCCAGGAGACTGCCAAAGATGGATCAACTGTTCCAGGCCTCCATGTTCAACTGCCACCAGTACATCTCTGTCTTGTCCTCTTTTGAATAGGCAACAGTCTGATCGTACCAGGGAGTTTGTCTCAGGTCACTGCATTGCTGATAATGCAATGGGCCCGGGAAGATCACCTGAATGGATGAGGACAGCAAACCCACCAGGCAATAGAAGACCCATAAGGGAACATGATCCCAATGAAGTCAGCAAATTTACTTTTTGATCAGGCAAATCTTGGATAGCAAGATACACAGGCCTTAGGTTACCGCATCCACCTAGAATACCAAGAACTGAACCTGCTGAGCTGATGTCCGGGAGAATTTGTTGTGGTTGATCATGAAGCCCAGGGATTCCAGAAAGGTAATGGTGTAGTCGGTTTGAGATTGCAACCGAGTTGCATCTATGCAAAACAGGGGGATATCGTTCAAACAGATGATGCAGCACACTCACAAGGAACAAAGATGATCAACTACCAGCTTGAGAATTTTGGTGACGCTGAGGAGCCGAGTTTAGACTAAATGGTAGGCAGGTGAACTGCCAAACTTAATCCTTCCACAGGAAGCGTAGGAACTTCCAACAGTCTGGATTTATGGGCACTGACAAATGGGCATTCTTGGGGTCCATCCTTGTGAACCAATCTCTGTGAATTCTCCTCAGAAACAGGTGCAGAAGTTGCTGTTGGAATAGCAGAGAAGCATATTCTATCATTCGTTATATGGGCCCCAGACTGTCTGAAGAATCGATGCATCTGAAAAAACATCTGTCCTGTTGTGAAAAAAAAAGAGCCTTCCTGCATTCTAGAATGAAAAAAAAGACTGTTGTAAAGAGGGACTCACCTGCGGGATACTTTGCACGCCCTTGACTTCTGAGCCCCCTAGTGCGGTTAAATCAACCTTGGTTTATAAAAGACTGTCTGTTATCCAGGTAGGAGGATGGTTGTTAGGGACTCTGTCTGCCAGCCCTCTGAAAAATACCTCAGGAAGCATTGCCTCTGAAGACCTTCCTAATAGGGACCTGTGCCTTGTTTGGTGAGTTATATTGATGTGCTTATTAAGCTCCATTCTGCCACAATGGCCAGTGCCCGTGGAATATATTGATTCTTCTCATCCAAGGAGGGCAAAGTCACCCCACTTAAGTCTGGGAGAGAGTGCAGTTTATTCTGTTTTAAATGAGCCTTGCCCTTATGTAGTTTATTGGAAGTTCCCTTCAAAAACTTGCTCAGCAGTGGGGGAAGTTCCATGACTCCCATCATGTTCACAGGAAAGTGCAAGCGGTTGTGCCAAAGTAAGTTGTTGAAACATTTTAGCTATAGCCTTCCCTACCATCACTGCCACTGCAGCATTGTCACAATATGTGTAAGGGAACCCATACAAACAGAACATAAAATACAACAAAGGTATAGAAGCCATGTTTCAGGGCCTTAGAGTGGCCAGACTTAACATATGGAATAGTCAAAAAGAAAGCCGAGGTCAAAGGAAAGAGAAATCAGGAAAACGGTAGACAAGCCAATATTCAGGAATAAGGAAAGTAGAATAAACAAATAACAAGCCAAGGTCAGTAACAAGATAACTTGCACTATTAGGCTTAACAAGAACAACAAAAGTTTAATTAGGACTACAAAAAACAGGAAATAAGTAGCCCATGCCTAACATTCATTGGTTGGGGTCATTTTAGAGTGCCAAAAGATCCAAATTTGGCAAATTGGTAAATTAGTTTTTTGCTAATTTGTTTGGTTTTGAGGGGTGGTCCCTAGGTGTGGCTCCTTTCAAACGTTGGCGCGAACAAGCTTTATGTAGCATCTCTGATGGCCTCGGAACTTTACAGGTAAGTAATACAAGCGTTATTCATAGAATGAAATCCACTCTGTGAGCTAGACAGTCCTTTGTATTAACAACTGAGTTAATATTCCAGCAATAATTACAACAGGTCAGAAAATAATTGCAGGGATTCACCCTATGCGGTATGAGTGCAGCACAATTCAAACACAGCCCTGGCCAATCAGCATCTCCTCATAGTGTCTGCATGCAGAGGATGGAGATACTAAATGTTTGGATGCATTTTAGGCAGCAATGACACAGGAAGGATATCTAACAGCCATCTGAGGAGTGGCCAGTGAAGTTATCACTCGGCTGTTATGTCTGAAAAGACAGTGCTTACAGAAAAAAACCTGAAGGTAATGATTCTACTAACCAGAACAAATACAATAAGCTGTAGTTGTTATGGTGACTATAGTGTCCCTTTAAATATTAGACATGAGGATTCATTTTCAAGCTAGTTAATGTGGATGAAACATCAAATAACTAAATTATAATTTGACAAAAATGACAGAAAGGTCACACTTATGTTTTTTTTGTCAAAGCACTCGATGAGAGATCTTTGATTGAACATGTGTCGAATGCTATGATGTCAGGAGGGAGTATGGAAATTGAGCAGACACAGAAAGGTGAGGCGCACACACAGGGCATTATTCATTTAAAAAAATATATATCTGTAGGGGTTGGAGTAATTCTTGATGGCAGATTAAACAGCTTCAACTGAAAATCAATTAAGCTAATTTACTCAAAGTAAGCTATAGTCTGAACCAGGGCCGGACTGGGAAAAAAATTAGGCCCGGGCATTTTTCAATTAGAGCGGCCCCCCAAGAAGGTGGCGGGGCCAGAGAGGGTGTGTTTTGTCATCACTAATGACAAGCACGCCCCCTCTCAAAGTGAGCATGTTGGTTCAATGTGCAGAGCCCTGCTGAAGAGCTCTGGCTTTAGAAAAAGGCCCTGTATTTGTTCTGCGCAGCGCAAACAAATGTAATAACATGCTTGCACTGTGTTTGCTTTTAAATTGTCTCTGGTGTCTCCACAAGTGGGATACCAGAGGACAAAAGGGCCAGGAAAGTGTATGGTGCATGTGTTTGGCGCCTGCTTGTGGGATTGCCTGTGTGTAGAGTGTGGTGTGGTATTGTGTAAATAGGTGTAATATGTGTGGTGTAATAGGTGTGGCTATGGGCTGTAGAGAATGCGTGTATAGGGGCATAGTGTTATAGGGGACGTAGCGAGTGTGTGCATACGGGCAGTAGTGTGTGTGTATAGGTGATGTAGTGTGTGTAGGGGTTGTAGAGAGGGTGTGTTTAGAGAATGTTGTATGTGTTTCCTTACAAGGAATGTAGTGTGTGTGTGTAGGTGGTGCACTGTGTGTGTAAGAGATCTAGTGTGTAAAGGACCCAGAGTGTGTATAGAAGATTGTGTGTGTGTGTGCAGAGGATTAAGAGTGCATATAGGGTAAGGGATCTAGCGTGTATCTGGAGCGTAATGTGTGTAGTGGTGCAGTGTGAGGGGTGCTGTAGTGTGTGTATATATATATATATATATATATATATATATGTATATATGTGTGCTATGTGTGTCTCTGGGTGTGCTGAGTGTGTCTGGGGTGCTGAGTGTGTCTGGGGGTGCTGTGTGTGTGTCTGGGGGTGCTGTGTGTGTGTCTGGGGGTGCTGTGTGTGTCTGCTGTGTGTGTGCCTGGGGGTGCTGTGTGTGTCTGCTGTGTGTGTGTCTGCTGTGTGTGTGTCTGCTGTGTGTGTCTGGGGTGCAGTGTGTGTCTGGGGTGCAGTGTGTGTCTGGGGGTGCAGTGTGTAGAGTTGGCTGTGTGTGTCTGGGGGTGCGATGTGAGTTGGCTGTGTGTGTGTCTGGGGTGCAGTGTCTGGGGTGCTGTGTGTGTGTCTGGGGGTGCTGTGTGTGTATCTGGAGGTGCTGTGTGTATCTAAAGTGCTGTGTGTGTCTGGGGTGCTGTGTGTGTATCTAGGGTGCTGTGTGTGTGTGTGTCTGGGGGTGCTGTGTGTGAGTGTGTCTGGGGGTGCTGTGTGTGTGTCTGGGGTGCTGTGTGTTTCTGGGGTGCTGTGTGTGTCTGGGGGTGCTGTGTGTGAGTTGGCTGTGTGTGTCTGGGGGTGCTGTGTGTGTGTCTAGGGTGCTGTGTGTTTCTGGGGGTGCAGTGTGTGTCTGGGGTGCTGTGTGTGAGTTGGCTGTGTGTGTCTGGGGTATGTGTGTGTGTCTGGGGGTGCTGTGTGTGAGTGTGTCTGGGGGTGCTGTGTGTGTTTCTGGGGTGCTGTGTGTGTTTCTGGGGGTGCTGTGTGTGAGTTGGCTGTGTGTGTCTGGGGGTGCTGTGTGTTTCTGGGGGTGCAGTGTGTGTCTGGGGTGCTGTGTGTGTGTGTGTGTGTGGGGGGTGCTGTGTGTGAGTTGGCTGTGTGTGTCTGGGGTATGTGTGTGTGTTGGCTGTGTGTGTCTGGGGTGCTGTGTGTGTGTGTCTGGGGGTGCTGTTTGGGAATTAATTTTAAATATATATTTTTTTTTTATTAATAATTTTTTTTTAAAGTTATGTCCCCCCCCCCTCCCTTCTTACCTTTAGCCTGGGAGGGGGAGGGAGCCGTTCTGCCTGGGACGGGGGAGCCTTGAGGGGGGACCATGCTGCATTCCCTGGTGGTCCAGTGGTGAGAGTGAACTCTAACCTGCAGGTTAGAGTTCACTCTCGCGAGATCGCGGCAACGCTCAGAATCTCGCGAGAGGACCCGGCGGAGCTGCTTGTTAGAGCTCCGCCGGGTCCTCTCTCCTCCCTCCCTCACCCAGCTGGCGGCCGCATCTCCCTGTCTGTGGGCCGGTGAGGGAGATCTTTGATCTCCCCACCGGCCCATGGAGACACACAGCAGGGCTGGCGCTCGGATATCGCTGGCCCTGCAGGGGCCGGCCGGGGAGATCTTGTGATCTCCCTGCCGGCCTCGGCCCCACGGCCATCGCGGCCCACCGGGCATTTGCCCGGTATGCCCGATGGCCAGTCCGGGCCTGGTCTGAACAATAAATAAGGTTACGTTACCTATTATAAACAGAGGAATATAGCCTTGAAAATCTTGGCACACCAACTTAGAGAGCCCCAAACATAAACATAAAATGAATTTCTTATATTAAAATACTAGAAACATAGAAACATAGAAATATAGAATGTGACGGCAGATAAGAACCATTCGGCCCATCTAGTCTGCCCAATTTTCTAAATACTTTCATTAGTCCCTAGTCTTATCTTATAGTTAGGATAGCCTTATGCCTATCCCACGCATGCTTAAACTCCTTTACTGTGTTAACCTCTACCACTTCAGCTGGAAGGCTATTCCATGCATCCACTACCCTCTCAGTAAAGTACTACTTCCTGATATTATTTTTAAACCTACAGAAACTACAGAACTACAGAAAACCTTACCCCTTAAGGAGGATAGTACAAATTCTGATCAAAACAAAACCTGGAATTTGCGCTTTATGTCTGTCCAATCATAATTCACCTCTTTTATATTAGGTGCACCCAGAGTTATTATATATAATGTGGTTTAGGAGAAACAGGCTTTCATTTCACACCAAATATTTATATATAAAACATAATTTAATATGAATAAAATGTAAAATTGTTTAATTAAGACTGTTGGCTTTTACTGTAATAAAATACACATATTTGTGTTCAGCGATTTTTTTTAATTTTTTTTTAAGTACAGCAATAAGACCCTTGTACAAGTTTTATGGGGTTTTGGAAAGTTACAGGATCAAATATAGGGCTTTTCCCTTTTCAGTTTATATACATTGAAATTTACCAGATTGGTTTGCTGGGCCTATGTTGCCTTTGAGACCACATGGCAGCCCAGGAATAAAAATGAACCCAATCATGGCATACCATTTGCAAAAGGAGACAACCCATGGTATTCAAAATTGGTTATGTCCAGTTTTTTTTAGTAGCCACTTAGTCACAAACTAAGTTACATGCCAAAGTTTTTTTTTTGCATTTTTCTTTTTCTCCCCCAAAAAACTGATGATTTCATCAGTATTATACTTTTTGACTGCTCTAAAACACTCATAATTGTGTTCAGCAATGTCTCAATAGTACCCCCAATGTACCGGTTTTATGGTATTTTTGATTGATTAATTTCTCTGGACTTTCTACCTGGGTTGTCAGGCAGGTTTCTCAAAATATAATTAACAAAATTACATAATTACCGTATATACTCGAGTATAAGCCGACCCGAATATAAGCCGAGGCCCCTAATTTTACCCCAAAAAACTGGGAAAACTTATTGACTCGAGTATAAGACTAGGGTGGGAAATGCAGCAGCTACTGGTAAATTTCGAAATAAAATTAGATCCTAAAAAAATTATATTAATTGAATATTTATTTACAGTGTGTGTATATGATGAATGCAGTGTGTGTGTATGAGTGCGCAGTGTGTGTATAAATGCAGTGTGTATATGAGTGCAGTGTGTGTGTATGAGTGAAGTGTGTGTGTATGAATGCAGTGTGTGTGTATGAATGCAGTGTGTGTGTATGAGTGCAGTGTGTGTGTATGAATGCAGTGTGTGTGAATGAATGCAGTGTGTGTGTGTGTGATGCAGTGTGTGTTTGTGTTGCAGAGCCTTGGTGGGGGGTGGGCATTTTTATAAAAAAAATTAAAAAAAAATTAATATTATTATTTATTATTTTCATTTTTTTGGTTATATTATTTTTTAATTATTTTTTATTATTATTTATATTTATATATTATTAATTAATATTATTTTCATTTTTTTGTTATATTATTTTTTTTATTATTATTTTTATTTATATATTATTAATTTATTTATTTTTCGTCCCCCCTCCCTGCTTGATACATGGCAGGGAGGGGGGCTCTCCTTCCCTGGTGGTCCAGTGGCATTGGCAGTTCAGTGGGGGGAGGAGGTGGGCGGGCAGGAAGCACTTACCTCTCCTGCAGCTCCTGTCAGCTCTCTCCTCCTCCACGCCGGTCCGTGCAGCTCTTCTCTCAGCTCACACTGTAAGTCTCGCGAGAGCCGCACTATGACCCCGCGGCTCTCGCGAGACTTACACTGGGAGCTGACCGAGGTGCTGACCGGACCGGCGCGGAGGAGCAGGGAGCTGACAGGAGCTGCAGGAGTGGTAAGCGCTCGCTGCCAGCCCCCAGTCTGTATTATGGCAATGCAAGTTGCCATAATACAGACACTGACTCGAGTATAAGCCGAGTTGGGGTTTTTCAGCACAAAAAATGTGCTGAAAAACTCGGCTTATACTCGAGTATATACGGTATGTAAAAAGATTACATAAATATACATGCAGAATTTAAATATATACATATTTGTGTACAAAAAAAAATAATTCTCAGTGTATTTTGACATTATAATATATATATATATATATATATATATACATATATATACATACAAATAAAACTGTGTGTGTAAATATGGAAGGCTTGGCCTGTAATTGTGGGAGGGACTATTATTCCTATTTAAACCCAGTGAGCCCCTGCTTATCTGTCGTCAACGATCTCGGAAGTTCTCCTGTTTACTTCTGGTTCACAGGACCCTGACGTCATTTTCCCGCCTTCCGGCAGTCCGTTGCAAACTTTCTTTTCCTTACGGAGTTCGTGAGTATAACAAAGAAAGCTAACGTACGAACGGCTAACTGTAAGTTATACTCAATTCATTCGAATGCACCTCTGTACTTTTCGTTAAACCACATCTTCGTTTAAACATTCCGTTCGGCTGTAACACTCATTCAAAACCGTTCATTAATTTACCACGGCACTTCATGTAAACTGGCATTCGTTTAAACTTTTGTATCTTTCCTCGTATAGTTCATTTCGTACAATATCTGTTAAGTCCGTTGCCATGCATAACCATTCGTTCATATGCTACTGCCTTTCATGTAAACCCGCGTTTCGTGCAAACTTTCGTGTATAATTCCACGCTTACAGTTCAATCGTACTAAGCAATTGTAGTTTTATTCGTTCATACCAGCTGGTCAAAGCATTGCATTCATGATTTCTGCATTTCGTGTTAAAATTCATCTGGTTCCCCAAGTCTTTCGTTTAAACTTCCAATTTACATTATAATTCACATTGAACTAAACGAACGGCACAATATCCCTAAACAGACTGCATATATACTAATGACTGTTACCTCCATTAAAAATCTGAAGTACTTTATGATACCCGTTTGGCTAAACCCTGCAGACTCATTTTAATTAAAGCCCTAGCTAATGTATTTACATAGTAATTTAAGTATGTTAAATAGGATATTGGGAGACTATTTTACACTCCAGTTTTGTCTTATACATCTCTACTATTTTTACGGTCATGCTCCCCTAATGTATTTATGTTATACAAGTTTCATTTGTTCTTTAAAATGCCTTGCATATAAATAATATATCAATTAGGAAGTTTTTTTGTTTTATTTTCCTGTTTAAAGATTATTCAATTAATGACATTGGCTGCAGCGGTGCCTTCTTGTTTAAATACAACTGCATTATTTAAGAGGTAGGCCTCTAAATTACCTACCTGCTAGTATATTCCATGTGTTCCTTTCTGGTAACCAGAACTATAAATTAAATAAGTCACGTTTTTTCCCAACATTAGTTTAAGCTATCGCCCTACCAGGACAAGCCAAAATCTTCCTAATATTTTAATTTTATATACGGTTAGTATCGACTCTTATGCCTAGTTGTGTCATTTCAATAGTCATCACCCGGGGTTTAGGTTATAACTCAATTATTATGACATATTTTAGGATCAAGTAGGGGCCATTCTTACCACTACCGAATATGTTTACATAAATAAAACCCAGTTAGGTTGTTCGTTAGGTTATAATAAACCCTCACCAATTAGGTATAATCCCATAGGCCTCTTCGCCTATAGTTAAGTGGTCCCGCAAGGCCAACAATCATTCCTTCCATCAGAAGTTCAAGCCAATCGGCCCAACGCATAGTTATAGCCTTGCATCAAGTCATAGTTAGGGCCTCACTCACCAGGGCCAATCGATAATTCAATCTTATACGTGTCACCGAGAGGCCAACACCCCACCACCCACCTCAGTGGCACAAAGGCCCCATGAGCCAAATCATAGGTAGAGCCTCTCAAAGCCACTTGGCAAGTAGTTAGGGCATCACCTGTCACCTAAGATTGTAAGTTAATACATGGCACTATTTAGTAGTCTGGGTTACTGCAGATCTACACAAATACCATACTGTCTAAAGCTTCCATACATGGAGATGACCTGTCGGTTACCAGCACCCCGGTGGTTATACTTACAGTGCCTGCAGACTTCTTCACGTGTGCTCTCTTTGTTACAGGGCGCACACTAAAACTATATGCCCAAACAGGCTGTACCTTAAAAGATCCGCCACACCGATAAACGTTCCTAATTTGCAACGTTACCTGTCTAATTATCCTTCTTTACATCTGGTAGAATTTCTCACACCTGGTTTTTCTAACAGGTTTCACACAGGTTTTGTTACACTCCCCACAGGAATTTTGGAATGCCCTCACAGACCCTAGTAGCCTCCAAGCACTGCTACAGAAGGAAATTAACAATGGTTTCTTCCACTACACCTAGCTTAAATGTACTAATTCCATCTGAAGATTTCTCTCTTCAGTACGCAAGAATTGACTATGCCATACAAGCTATCATTCATTCCAGGAAGGCTGCATGGTTAAGTAAAACAGATATTACTAATGCGTTTAAACTGCTACCTATACATCAGTCTCTCTGGCACCTGCATGGCGTTAAGTGGGAAGACAGGTATTATTTCGCTACCAGATTAACTTTCGGCTCCAAAACTAGCCCCAAGATATTTGATATCTTTGCCGAAACTTTGACCTGGCTCCTACTTAACACATGCAGTGTATTCATTCACTATTTAGACAATCTCCTCACTATCGAACCACACCACTGCACACCAAACAGCCTACATCATATGCCCTCTCTATTTAAAGATTTAAGAAGCCCTGGACAAAAGAGAAGGTCCCAAAACCGAAATTACCTTCCTGGGCATAACACTCAATTGCGTTTCCATGCAAGCTAGCCTGCCCCAAGAGAAAGTAGACAGAATTCTTTCATACATCAACATCTGCACCTCACAAGGCTCTTGCACCAGGAAACCGCTACAGTCACTACTCAGGTCACTTAATTTCGCAATGAGGATAATTCCACAGGGGAGGTCATTTATTTCCAGAATTCTCTCTCTCCTACACTGTCTCCCTGATGACGATGCCACAGCTTTCATAGACGAACCAGCTAGAGCAAATCTAAAAATGTGGCATCTGTTTCTGTCCTCTTGGAATGGCAGGTCACTATTCGTTCCCCCCATTTCTGACGTTTCCCTGGTAATCTGGACTGACGCATCAGGTGCCATAGGTTATGCAGCAATATTTGGTAACGACTAGGTATACGACTCTTGGCCACTAGAGACTACCTTACTAGAGAATTTCAATACCACCTCAGCACTATTTGAAATCTTTCCAATCGTAGCTGCTGCACACATATGGGGTAAAGAATGGAGAGGACAATCAGTCAGGTGCTTTTCAGATAACTTGGCGGCATGTAACATCATCAACAAAGGCTGCTCTTAGTCCATTGCTATTATAAACTTGGTAAGGAGACTTACCTGGCTAGTGGCAAATCTACAATTCTGTATAAATTGTATTCACGTTCCAGGTATTCAGAATAATGCAGCTGATGCACTCTCACGCTCTAATTTGCAGAAATTTTTCAGAGTTCATCCGTCAGCAAACTCGCAACCCAGGGAACCTCCAAGCTTCACAGACCTAATAATGCTTTAGATACCCTGTTATGTCATAGTAGGTCACTCGCACAGGCTGGTTTATCATTTAATACAAATAAAGCATATTCCAGAGCATATGATTTGTTTAAAAGATTTGTACGTGATTACTATGTAATAAATGTTTTTTCCATAGAAACCATGGTCACATTTACAACCTTTTGCCACATATCTCTTAAACTAGCATACAATACAATCAAACTTTACTTAACAGGCAACACTACATGTTAACTAGTTATCCCAACAAAGCTCCATTTCTAGCATTCTACCCAGTCAAAAGTGTCCTTAAAGGTATTCAGAGACTAACCGTTCATAATCCCATTAAGAGACTTCCTATAGATAGTATACTGTTTAGGAACATCTCCGATTTACTAGACAAGTCCCCTTTTGAGAAGGTCACTAACCTCATAATCAAATCCGCAGCCTACATAGCTTTCTACGGTTTCTTGAGACCTAAAGAATTTTCTGTGGAGAAGGCATCCGACTTTAAGTCATGCCTTCAGCAAAAACACCTCACTAAAACACAGGACCACTATATTCTGTCTATCGCTCAGACCAAAATGAGCCAAACCGGACCACCAGTAGAGATTAAATATTATCCTACCTCTACTAAGTGGTATCGAATTCACATTCTGGATAAACTAGTAGAAACTCTGCTTACTACCAACCCTGAAACCCCACTATTAGCCATTCAAGGGAAACCCCTAACCACCAAACAATTCGAGCTTTACATTCGTACGTTATTACTCAGGCTAGGACACAACCTGAATTAATTTTCTGGCCAGTCATTCCGTATTGGAGCGGCCACAGCAGCCTCCGGTAATCACGTAACAACACATATCATTAAAAATATGGGATGATGGAAGTCATCTGCATACAACAGATACATCCCTAATTCAGAGAAAGAAATAAGATTAGCTCTCTGTGAAAAGTCTAAATAATGTATTGCTTAATAAACATATCAGACTTTTTCGAATTCTTTCTCATATTTTTGCCCTGCTTTACAGGTCTAACCTCACTTCAGTTTTGGCACACCTCAACTGACTTTGCTCTTACAAAATTTTCTTCATACCATACGTTCCTCTAAATGTGCCGTACATAAATGGCCTGTAATTGTGGGAGGGACTATTATTCCTATTTAAACCCAGTGAGCCCCTGCTTACCTGTCGTCAACAATCTCGGAAGTTCCCCTCCTACTGCACCCTTTACTATTTTCATATCACCTAGGTGGGCCCTCTTTTACAGGACTAACCTCACGTCAGTTTCGGCACACCTAAACTGACTTTGCTCTTACTAAATTTTCTTCATATCATACCATACGTTCCTCTAAATGTGCCGTACATAAATATATATATATATATATATATATATTTATTACACACACACACACACACACAGGGGTCGCAAAGGAGAGCTGTCACTGGACTTTTCAACCTTATTTAAATATTTATTGTGAATACAGTCCCATTACATTTCAGTCTATAAAAGACTTTCATAAGGATACTGATCAAATTCTTTTATAGACTGAAACGTTGATGTTACATGACTGTGTTCACAATAAATATTTGAATTTGGTTAAAAAGTCCAGTGAGACCTCTCCTTTGTGACCATTGTCAACCAGGGGCATCACTAGGGGGGATCCAGAGGGGGCCATGCCCCTCCTTGTCCCTCCCAATTGAAACTGAAGCCGGGAGTACTGAGTCTCCCTTCAGAAGCTGCAGCAGCAGTGCACAGAGGTGGGTGGAATTCCCTTGTATGGCCAAAGGGGGCACTGTGCTGGGAGGAACTTCCTGGTGAATCACAGAGAGGAGCGCAGGGGAGAGACAGAGAGCGGAAGCTCAGCTCTGCCTGGGGGAATGAAGCACCCAGGCAGCTGCTGGTAAGTGGGAGTCTTTGTCACTTTTTGTGTGTGATTCAGTCTGTGTGTGTGGTTCAGTTTGTGTGTGTGTGTGTGTATTGGTCAGTTTGTGTGTGTGGGGGTTCAGTCTCTGTGTGTATGGGTCTGTGTGGGTATGGGTCAGTCTGTGTGTGTGTGTGTATGGACCAGTCTCTGTGTGTGTGTGTATTGGTCAGTCTGCGTGGGGGTTCAGTATGTATGTGTGTATGGGTCAGTCTGTGTGTGTGGGGAGGTCAGTCTGTGTATGTGCATGGGTCACTCTGTGCATGGGGGGCATCTGTGTGTGTATTGGTCAATTTGTGTGTGTGTTGGTCAGTCTGTGTGGGGGTTCAGTACGTGTGTGTGTATGGGTCAGTCTGTGTGTGTGGGGAGGTCAGTCTGTGTGTGTGCATGGGTCACTCTGTGCGTGGGGGGCATCTGTGTGTGTATTGGTCAATTTGTGTGTGTATGGGTCAGTCTGTGTGGGGGCAGTCTGTGTGTGTGTATGGGTTAGTTTGTGTGTAGGGGGCGTCTGTGTGTATGGATCAATCTGTATGTGTATGGGGTCATTCTGTGTGTGTGTGTGTGTGTGTGTGTGTAGGGGTCAGTCTGTGTGTATGTAGGGGTCAGTCTGAGGGTGTGTATGGTCTGTGTAAGTGCCTGTGTAAGAGAGATACCTCTTATCTCGTAACCTCCCCTGTACCCAATGCATAGGCAGCCTTCTCAACCACCACAGAGCTCCCCTCCCTGCAAGGTAAGATCAAGGAAAGGGGAATATTCATTTTTATTTTTTTTATTTTTTTTTATTCTTATTAAAGTACACCCTCACAGACAGTGAACCCCCCACATTCAGTACACTCCCACCCACACGGAGTACACCTTTGCATACACACACAATGCACACCTCACAAACTTCATCCCACACATTCTTCACCGACATACACACTTCATCCACAGGTACATTCACCCCCCCACACACACACATACATACTTCACCACATTACACACCGAATCATGCACACATACACACCCCATTACACACACACACACACTACAGCTCCATGATAAGCACACAATGCAACCCAAATACACATACACTCACACTGCAGTCCCCACATAGTACACCATAAACAGACTCCTATGTACACACACTTCACCAAAGCCCCTTCTCAAGGACATGAACAATTATCTTGCATCTCCTGAAAAGGTTTTCCAGTTTCCATGACAAGGTGTCTTGCCTGTAATAAGGAAGGCGCAGTGGTGGAACTACAGGCAGTGCAAATGTTGCGGTTACTCTCTACCCTCTCTAAGTTAGTTGCGCCACTGTGCAGCAGCTTTCCTGGCACACAAGCTCTGCCCCTACATGGAGCTCCACCACTCCTCTCTAGCAGAGGACCTTGCTGCAGAAAGAGGACTGACAATGGCCTCCTAGTTCTCCCACAGCCACAGCCCTCAGTGCCAAGTAGACTTCCAATACTTAGCATGACAGAGTGATCTTGTATGTGTATGTGCCTGCTAGTGAGTGAGCTTGTGTGTGTTTTAGTGAACTTGTCTGTAGTGAGCATGTGTGTTAGTGAGCTTGTCTGTAGTGAGCATTAGTGTCAGTGAGCATGTCTGAAGTGAGCATGTGTGTTAGTGAGCTTTTTTTAGTGAGCTTGTGTGTCAGTGAGCTTCTCTGTAGTGAGCTTGTGTGTGTCAGTGAGCTGGTCTGTAGTAAGCCTGTGTGTATCAGCTTTTCACTCCCCGTGGGGGCCGGCTTTAATGTTTCCTGCACGGCTTAGGAAAGGGCTGACATATCCCAGGGCGAAATTTCTAGTCGCCATGGCGACCTGGCGCCTGTGTTTTGTCAAGCTCTGTGAGTGTGTGTGTGTGTGTGTATATATTGTTCAAGTAGAGATTGTAGCCGTATTAGTCCAATGAAAAAGGTATTAAAATATACAAATTTTATTTTTTTATATACATACACACATATATATATATATATATAGGTCAGATGGATGGTCCGCACTCACGTTTGCAGTAAAAAATTAGCTTTTATTGATTACATTAAAACTATGCCAAAAAAATGTCGATGTTTCAGTCCCAGTGCGGGACTTTCCTCAGGACAGCTGCCCAGAGGAAAGTCCCGCACTGGGACTTAAACGGCAACTTTTTTTGGCATCGTTTTTATGTAATCAATAAAAGCTCAATTTTACTGCAAATGTGGACCATCCATCTGAACTCTGTATTTTGATGACCATGGCCCAGCACCCGGATTAAAGAAGTATATGTTTATTTACAGTCTGCAGTGCAAGGAAACATTAGAATATATATATATATATATATATATATATGTACTGGTCAAAAAAATAAAGGGAACACAAAAATAACACATCCTAGATCTGAATTAATTAAATATTCTTCTGAAATACTTTGTTCTTTACATAGTTGAATGTGCTTCCACGTGCCTGTATGACCTCCCTACAACGCCTGTGCATGCTCCTGATGAGGTGGCAGATGGTCTCCTGAAGGATCTCCTCCCGGACCTGGACTAAAGCATCTGCCAACTCCTGGATGTCTGTGGTGCAACATGACGTTGGTGGATGGAGCGAGACATGATGTCCCAGATGTGCTCAATTGGATTCAGGTCTGGGGAACGGGCGGGCCAGTCCATAGCATCAATGCCTTCGTCTTGCAGGAACTGCTGACACACTCCAGCCACATGAGGTCTAGCATTGTCTTGCATTAGGAGGAACCCAGGGCCAACTGCACCAGCATATGGTCTCACAAGGGGTCTGAGGATCTCATCTCAGTACCTAATGGCAGTCAGGCTACCTCTGGCGAGCACATGGAGGGCTGTGCGGCCCCCCAAAGAAATGCCACCCCACACCATTACTGACCCACTGCCAAACCGGTCATGCTGGAGGATGTTGCAGGCAGCAGAACATTCTCCACAGCGTCTCCAGACTCTGTCACGTCTGTCACATGTGCTCAGTGTGAACCTGCTTTCATCTATGAAGAGCACAGGGCGCCAGTGGTGAATTTGCCAATCTTGGTGTTCTCTGGAAAATGCCAAACGTCCTGCACGGTGTTGGGCTGTGTTGGGCTGTAAACACAACTCCCACCTGTGGACTTCGGGCCCTCATACCACCCTCATGGAGTCTGTTTGTGACCGTTTGAGCAGACACATGCACATTGGTGGCCTGCTGAAGGTAATTTTGCAGGGCTGTGGCAGTGCTCCTCCTGTTCCTCCTTGCACAAAGGCGGAGGTAGCGGTCCTGCTGCTGGGATGTTGCCCTCCTACGGCCTCCTCCACGTCTCCTGATGTATTGGCCTGTCTCCGGGTAGCGCCTCCATGCTCTGAACACTACGCTGACAGACACAGCAAACCTTCTTGCCACAGCTCGCATTGATGTGCCATCCTGGATGAGCTGCACTACCTGTGTGGGTTGTAGACTCCGTCTCATGCTACCACTAGAGTGAAAGCACCGCCAGCATTCAAAAGTGACCAAAACATCAGCCAGGAAGCATAGGAACTGAGAAGTGGTCTGTGGTCACCACCTGCAGAACCACTCCTTTATTGGAGGTGTCTTGCTAATTGCCTATAATTTCCACCTGTTGTCTATCCCATTTGCATAACAGCATGTGAAATTGATTGTCACTTAGTGTTGCTTCCTAAGTGGACAGTTTGATTTCACAGAAGTGTGATTGACTTGGAGTTACATTGTGTTGTTTAAGTGTTCCCTTTATTTTTTTGAGCAGTGTATATATTTGTGTATGTATGTGTGTGTGTGTGTGTGTGTGTGTATATATATATATGTGTGTGTGTGTGTATGTATATATATATATATATATATATATATATATATATATCGTCTGTAAGTAGATAGCACTCAAGGGAATAGATAATAAGGTGAAAAAACTTAGCTTTTATTCAGCAGATGCCACAGTGATCAACGTTTCAGTTCCAATACAGAACTTTCGTCAGGATCACTGTGGCATCTGCTGAATAAAAGCTAAGTTTTTTTCACCTTATTATCTAGTCCCTTGAGTGCTATCTACGTACAGACTATTATAATTTTTGCTGACAAGCACCGGACTTTCATTGTATTTTCAGGAGTGCAAGCATTGGACATATTTTTGTGTGTGTGTGTATATAAAGGGAGTGCAGAATTATTAGGCAAGTTGTATTTTTGAGGATTAATTTTATTATTGAACAACAACCATGTTCTCAATGAACCCAAAAAACTCATTAATATCAAAGCTGAATATTTTTGGAAGTAGTTTTTAGTTTGTTTTAGTTATAGCTATGTTAGGGGGATATCTGTGTGTGCAGGTGACTATTACTGTGCATAATTATTAGGCAACTTAACAAAAAACAAATATATACCCATTTCAATTATTTATTATTACCAGTGAAACCAATATAACATCTCAACATTCACAAATATACATTTCTGACATTCAAAAACAAAACAAAAACAAATCAGTGAGCAATATAGCCACCTTTCTTTGCAAGGACACTCAAAAGCCTGCCATCCATGGATTCTGTCAGTGTTTTGATCTGTTCACCATCAACATTGCGTGCAGCAGCAACCACAGCCTCCCAGACACTGTTCAGAGAGGTGTACTGTTTTCCCTCCTTGTAAATCTCACATTTGATGATGGACCACAGGTTCTCAATGGGGTTCAGATCAGGTGAACAAGGAGGCCATGTCATTAGATTTTCTTCTTTTATACCCTTTCTTGCCAGCCACGCTGTGGAGTACTTGGACGCGTGTGATGGAGCATTGTCCTGCATGAAAATCATGTTTTTCTTGAAGGATGCAGACTTCTTCCTGTACCACTGCTTGAAGAAGGTGTCTTCCAGGAACTGGCAGTAGGACTGGGAGTTGAGCTTGACTCCATCCTCAACCCGAAAAGGCCCCACAAGCTCATCTTTGATGATACCAGCCCAAACCAGTACTCCACCTCCACCTTGCTGGCGTCTGAGTCGGACTGGAGCTCTCTGCCCTTTACCAATCCAGCCACGGGCCCATCCATCTGGCCCATCAAGACTCACTCTCATTTCATCAGTCCATAAAACCTTAGAAAAATCAGTCTTGAGATATTTCTTGACCCAGTCTTGACGTTTCAGCTTGTGTGTCTTGTTCAGTGGTGGTCGTCTTTCAGCCTTTCTTACCTTGGCCATGTCTCTGAGTATTGCACACCTTGTGCTTTTGGGCACTCCAGTGATGTTGCAGCTCTGAAATATGGCCAAACTGGTGGCAAGTGGCATCGTGGCAGCTGCACGCTTGACTTTTCTCAGTTCATGGGCAGTTATTTTGCGCCTTGGTTTTTCCACACGCTTCTTGCGACCCTGTTGACTATTTTGAATGAAACGCTTGATTGTTCGATGATCACGCTTCAGAAGCTTTGCAATTTTAAGAGTGCTGCATCCCTCTGCAAGATATCTCACTATTTTTGACTTTTCTGAGCCTGTCAAGTCCTTCTTTTGACCCATTTTGCCAAAGGAAAGGAAGTTGCCTAATAATTATGCACACCTGATATAGGGTGTTGATGTCATTAGACCACACCCCTTCTCATTACAGAGATGTACATCACCTAATATGCTTAATTGGTAGTAGGCTTTCGAGCCTATACAGCTTGGAGTAAGACAACATGCATAAAGAGGATGATGTGGTCAAAATACTAATTTGCCTAATAATTCTGCACTCCCTGTATGTATATATCTGTGTGTGTATATATATCATTTTTATTCACAATATATTTATATTTATTTTTTAATCTTTATTTCAGCTTGGCTTATCTGCCTCACAACCCAGGCAGGCCCTCTGCAGACAGTACAGCTTACTGCCAGTTGGGTCATATGATTGTGATCACATGGCCCGGGGGGGGGGGGACTGCCTGGGTTGTCAGACAGTCCACCCAATCGGGTGGGTAAATATAATTGGGTGCGGGGGTTGATGATCCGCAGGATGTTTTATGCCATCCTTGCTCCATTACAGCACACATTTTACAGGATGGCATAGTATGCCCACCGGCATTCAGGTTTTAAGACTAGTAACACTCCCTACTTTAAACAATGACCAAAGAGGGGATTTATGCTGTCCAGTAAATACAGACAAATTAACTAAATCATACTCCATCCTACTTCATAGTTGAACCTAGATGAAAATGTTTTGCGAAATTGTTCGCACAATTAGTTCATTCATACGAAACATAATAATAATAATAATAATAATAACATGCAAAATATATGTGTGACTTACCTGTCAGAGTGCTCTGATTCTTTTGTATATAAGCCAACCAAGAATGAAATTGTCTGTGTGACATGCCTCTTAGTAGACATGCCTCTACCCACCGTGCCATGGGTGAGGCTAGTTACGTGGCTTCTTTATTTTGGCTTTGTTTTTTTAAAATAAATCATGACACGGTGTAATATGTCATGTGTTGTTGATCATATAAGGTTGTATTTACCTAATTTTAAGACCTGCTCAAGAACAGATGATTGCTATATGCCCTGATATGTAAAACCTTACAATTCAAAGAAGGTGTGCTTTCTTTCTCCCATGAATATATACACACATATACACAAGCCCGGAGTTGAGGGAAGGAGACAATGGCTTGCAAGTATGGTTCTAGAGTGAAAGTGGCCTCAGATTTTAAGGTAGGACAAAACAATATATAATAAATAGGATACAATAAAAACAATGTATGTTAACCTGCTGTTAAAACAAAAAAACTGCGCTCTATATTTTACAAACTAACACACGTAATATATGTCGTTTGTAAAAAAGGCATGCCTGCATATTTGAAAACAATGTAGTCCAAAATAATGAACTTTAAACCATAAACTATAATTTAAGTTAACTATTTATTGTAGATCAGAAATATCTTGATATATATATATATATATATATATATATCTTTTCATGTTCTGGAATAAATTAATTATTGGCTTATGTCACCACATGCTAGTTGTAATACTTGGTTCATTGACAGCAGGTTGAAAGTAACAGCTTAAAGACAGAGAATGTGTATCTGATGAGGATTATAAATGCAGAAAATTATGACTGTGTGTATGGCCTCTGGGGCTGTACGCAAGTAAAGAGCTTGTTTGGGATAAGTATACATTCACCATATGGTTGGTAGGTAACATGATTGATGCATGTTCAGACTTTGTTTGAACTTGAAATGCCTTGTGCCTAGTAACACAAAAAAAATAGTTCAGAAAAATTAAACGTTGCTTAGCCATACAAAATATTCATAGGGTTTTTTGCATTTGCAAAAGGACAAATCCTATGTATTTAAAATGCCCGAGTGCATAAGTAACCCTTTCTTTGTCATCCAAACTGTATGTAAGGCACTAAAGAAAATATTTTCTCATAATCCACAGGGTTTATATTTCCACTACCCCTCCTCCAATTTTAATAACAGATCAAAAACATAGAACTTTGGTTTCAATATGAATGCATCACTTTGATGAATACAGAGATATAACTGCTCCAGATATGGCCTAGTTTTACAGCTGCTTGAGTTTGGTAAATAGAACATAATTTTGTGTTCCATGAGTAACAGAATTACGGTACTAACATTTCCCATTGTTACATTAAAATGACTGCACATACTGCAAAGCATAAGATGAAATAATTATTATTTTTAAAAACTACAAACATTTGGTCCAAAACTTAAAGAGAATCTATAGTCCCGAAAATACCAATCATTATTCTGGGACGATAGGTTCCCTTCTGTCATACTGACAGCCGCTAGAGATGGATTTAACCCTGCAATGTAAACGTACTTTCTAAAAAACTACAATGGTTTACATTGCAGGATTAAAATGAGAAGACCACTCCACCCACACCATTTCATTGACATTATATCACAAATTAGGATTATTTAAATTACAGTTCCTGATGTGCTGGAATTCTGATTTAACATAAGCCAAAACGTTGAGACATATTTTTTGTTAAGCTCTCCATAACTTACTCTTCAGTGAATAAAGCGTCAGTACTTGGTTATAAACTACACCACTGATTGGTAACTCACACAACAGGATTCATCACCCATGTTTATACATTACATATTTGCAGCTGTAGTAGACTGATTTTAGGATGAATGGTTTATGATCTGCAGCAGTGTCCCCTGGAACATCATCCTAACAGCCGTTATCACATGATATTTTTTAGATGATGCTGTTGATGCCGAAGATCACTGGATATAGCCTATGGTAGAGAAGCTCTTTTGCACTTAAGAAGGGCACTTTAACAAGCAGGGTAAATTGGGTACAGAATAGTTGAAGAAAGTAGAGGTGGAAACACATGTGCTAATTTACATCCAAAAAGGGAAGGCCTCAAACAGAAAAGAATGAATAATAATCCAAGTATGTACGTTAGCAACTTACTGCAGTGGTTGAACATTATGAGAAAGAGATAGAAATGGGTGCACAGGTGCATCTGTGTGATCCATGTTTACAATGTGTTTCTCTGCTTCATTAAACATTTAAGGATGGTACAGCATCATCTAGTTTACGTATCTTCACAAATAACATCTCTTAATGAACGGAAACTACCAATGTGTTAATTAAAAAGAGGTCCATATACTAGAAGAACATTTTGGATAAGAGTGCCAGTTTCATGGAATGTGACAAGGGAAACAGGCAGAATTGCAGAGGGGTAAAGAAAGACACCCCAAAATATATTTGCAACTAATGAATTAAAAAAAAAAGCATGGTCAGATAGACAAAGTAGTATAAAATAAAAAAATATTAGAATAACCAGGAGGGCAGTCCAGGAACCCAGACCAAAGTCGCCTGCGACGCCTTAAAAAAAGGGTGTGGCCGTTAAAAATATACCCACAAGAAGAAAACAGGGTCCCTATGCTAATAGCAGAGGATCCTAAGAAGGAGGATGCATTTGGATAAAATCTTAAGGTGATAAATAGATAAAAAGAGTTCAATACATATGCAGAAAGGGAACAATGGCTGTAGTAAGGTGCTGTGGTTTCATATGGCCATCAGTCTCCGCCTAACACACGGAAAATCAGTGTTTTCAACCACAAGCTACCCTAGAACCTTTAGTAGCAGAACCTGAAATTGGAAGGTAGGACAAAGAGGCAAATAGTATCAATAAAATAATTATTGTGAGGAATTGGGAGTGATGCAGTCCTCAAAGATAAACTCATAGCTAGCCCTTAATTACCTAGGTATTAAAATTAGAATCCTCCACCAATCTAATAGCCAACCCATGTAACTCTCCCTCTATATTCTTTTTTTACAGTGCCCTTGGATTGCGCACTCTGTGTCCAGCATCACAATATCAACTGCTGCCCATAATTTATTCATCTCACATTTCCAAACTTAATGACACTAACTAAAGCCTGCCTATCCTTTTCTGATTCTGCTACCCGTGCCTTATTATCCTTTGGCGGTCTTTAATTAACTCACACCCCTAGACAATCTGACCGTAAGGGTGACGGGCTAGGGTTTCTGTTCTCCCTTCAAACCTCTTCCCACCCCACTCTCCCTCTTTTCCTCCTTATTTGAAGTTCACTTTTTTTGGTGGCCTTCCAACATTAGGAAGAATACACATAAGGAAGAATACTAAAGGATGCTGACAACCATTAGATGCGCTTCTGCTGCAATGACCAGGTTTGACTAGTTTATGTGACAAACGAGGTATATGAAGATGTCAAACATAAATAAGGAAACATTGGATTCAATGAATCCCTATGAGAAGTATTTGATTGGATGAATGCTGTGCATTGCCTGCCAGACTAGGTAACGGGAGGAGGAGCGGACGGCAGCACAGAGTGAACATCGGTCCTGGAAAAAAGGTACGCAAAATGCCTGATTTTTTATTGCAGTTTGCGGTGGGGATTTAATCAAATTGGGGACTAGCACACAATAGAGTTAGGAATACATGTTTGTATTCCTAACTGTATAGTATTTATTTAAAACATTTATATGGTATGAAGTATCATTATACTGTACTCCACCTGATATTGCTAAGTATTGCTTTTTTTGTCACTGTGGTGCACACTTTATATTTTCATTTGATATGCTTACAGTTGCATTTTAAGCTTTGTCTGATCTTAGACTCAAAAAGCCTACTTTCGTATTTTTATTTTCCTGAAAATTAAATTTTCTGTGCAAGTTACCTTTACTATTTTTATTTTATTTGCAACAATTAGATTTCTGCTCTGCAAAAAAAACCCAGTTCAGCTGAATTGATTTTCCTGGAAAAAATGCAGTAGTCCAAAACTTGTTTAAATGGCATTTCAGTTAGGATGAATTTCGTCTGTGCAAATGATTGTGAAAAACAGTTCCGATAAATCAAAAATGGGCTCATCAGAGTGATGAAAAATGTAAATATTACACTTGTGCATAGTGCAAAAAATTTAGTTTAGTTGTAGCAATTCATCCATCACAAATTTAGTTTGGATAGTCCAATATTCACCCATGTAGCAGTTCTGCTTCTCTAAATATCGTCCATATAAAAATGTTTGGAAAAGCTATTCTAACAAGCCAAAAAGTCCTGAAAACAAGCCAATCAGTGTACCGCAAAATATTAATATTATGTATGTATTTTCCAATACACTTTTTCAGTACAAACTTTCACACCTCTTGGTTCATGGATCATGTGAGAAAAATTTACTAATAGAGTGAAAAAGACGAAGAACAGTAAAACAAAATAAAAATGCATTTATATATTTAATTAATATATACATGTGTGTGTGTGTATATATAAATATATATATATATTTTTTTTATTTAATTTTTTTAATCTTCTTATTTTTAACTGCTCATTTACTACTTTTTTCACCTCCTACGTAATCTGTGAATAAAACCAACATTTTGTGGCTGTCCTCTAAGCATGCCACTGATGGAACTCCAGATCACAAAACAAACAAAACAGCTCATCCATTATCCATTTTGTTTGTGATTTGTTCATATGATGTTTCAGGGTTACAGAATTTGGATGACCTGCCAATCACCCAAAATTTGGTAAAATTGCCATTTGTTTGAAACAAAAAGCACAAGTCTAATAGCAATCAGAAATATTGCTCCGCCCGCCCACGGTTTGCTTTAATGATTTAGCCAATAGTTGGTTCGCTGGTTGACCAGTTAATACACACAATCCTACATTCCATTTACTTTTATCTTTATCTTCAAATACTTAAAGACAGCAAAGTGCCTTCTTAAAAAAGTAAAGCAAAACACAAAAACCTACCATTACCCACCTTTGTAATATTATGTATAATTTATCATTCTTAAATTCATGAAATCCATGAAAGGAAACGTAAAAAATGCCTCAAAAACATAGTTATCTGTTATTTGCAGTAAAACCACTTTTTATATCAGGGTGTACAATGCAATTGAGTGTGGGCCAAAATGTGCCTGGGATAATATAAAATTATATTATAATTGTAGATTTCTTAATTTAATGTTATTTTTCCCATATTTATCAAATAAAGGGATAAGTAAAGAATATACGCAACAAATTCTGGAAGTGGCAGTTCCTCTTTAAAACTGCTGCGATTTATATAAATGACTAGTGTCAACAGTAGGCAGCTATATAACGGAGCTTCCTTTACCCCGGTTGGGTACCTCTGCTGACGGATGCTCCTAGTGCTCACCAAGGACCATCAGCACCACACAGGACACCATAAACACTGCAGACCCCAACGAACCGCCGCAGCTTGGTTGGGGTCTCGCCGTCTCCTACCCACCCTGGACCTATGACAAGGCTCCAGGTTCTAGTGGGTGAACCTCTCTTTCCCCAGAGAGTGAAGCAGGAACAGGAACAAGCTCTCACAAGTGCTTAGTGATTAGTCAAGGGAGTATGAAGAGCATAGCAATCCCTTGTAGCAGATTCTCCCAATTAGAGACAGGACTCTAGATTGAGGGTGAAGTAGAACTGAAGGTTTATTGTCACCGCTTGAAATATATACAGTTTTTCAGGCCAGAGGCACACCCCCTGGACTTGATGGAAAACAGAGACACAAGGAACATAAACCAATGGGAACAATAATTATCACTGTAACACTCCCACATACAGTCAGCAAGCCCTCCCCTCTGCCTGTGATATAATTAAGGTAGAGAGTGTACTAACTTAATTATCCACAGGCAGAAAACACACATTTTTACCAAAAGTAAAACACCCCCAAACTCCATCATATCCCCATAAATATTACATCCCTGGATAGCCCTGATCTGGGTGAACAACATATCTAAAAATAACCCAGATCAGAGCAGGGGTTCAGGAAATTCCTGGAAGTCTCTTTTGACTGACCGCACGCACATTTTCATGCCCAAAACAGTTCCAGAGAATTAGGCTGTGCGGCCGGTCTATTTCCAATGCTAAGTTCAGTTTGAATGCACGAACGGGGGCCATTCGTGCAAATAGCCAATGTTAAAGTGGTGTTCGAATTGTCTAATGCCGTTCGACTCCTGTCGAAGTTCCGGAGAAGGTAAAGTTCAGTGGTGTTCGTGCCGTTGTGTGTCCGATTTGAGTTCCATGAACTCGACGACAAAACACAGCTGAACACGTTCGACTAAACAAGATGGCCGCTGCCACATGCTCGACTTTACGAACGGCGACCACCCAGCTGTTCGTCAATTTGGCTGCGGTTAACTCCCAGCCTGGGAGGTAAATTGGCTGCATACTCCACTTGTATGTGGTCCGGCTGTTCTGTAATTCGAAGTTCCACTTCAAAAGTTTAAAGGGGCATTGTGCTAAGTCCCAATATGCACAAATAGTCGTTTTAAGCACAGTCACAAGGCAGGAGGCTGGCAAGCAGTCCCCTCCAAAAACTCATGGCAAACTCCCTTAAAAAGGGGAGTTTGTCTCACAGCTACTTAACCCTGTAATGTAAACATTGCAGTTTCTGTAAAACTACAATGTTTTCAGCTACAAGATTAAGGGGAAGGGACACTGCACCCAGACTACTTCAATGAGATGAGGTGGTTTGAAGGTCTATTGTGTTTCTTTTACTTTGCAAGGGATAGACGGGTTGGATTGTCCCCTAACACCTTTTCTTATAGTGACAGTTAAACAGATAATACTCTGCTAACCCAGCAAATATGTTTGAGTTTAGACAATGGAAGCAAGGGGTTCTGAGTTAAGGGGTAACTAGCTAGCTATTTAAATAAAATTAATTATATCTGAAAGTATTGAAGTGTATTATCAAATATGTCAGTTCAAAAACATGTTATGGCAAAGTATACATAATGCACAAACCATATATAAGTATTTTCACCCTACAGCATCAAACATGGGAATTTCCCTTGTACCAAATCTTGACAGAACAGTACAACATTAATTACTTCTCTCACCTTAATTTCTTTCTGTTGAAGTCAGATTTCATATGAACAATGTCATCAAAACTGCAAATTATTACTCTTTAATTGCAAATGGGCTATATTACTAGAAACATGTCTCCGCTTACCTAACTCCCTATGAGAGTATAGAAGTTCTATCAAAAGTTTAACTGTTACACTTGTTATTTATATCATTGCAGCAATTTTAAAGAGTAACTGCCACTTCCAGAATGTGTTATATTCTTTACTTATCCCTTTTATTTGACAAATATGGGATAAATAATATTAAATGTAGAAATCTACAGTTAGTTATCACAAAAACTGGGCATGCAGAGATAAAGAGAAATGAAATGAATATGTTTCTACTTCTCCTCTTCATTTGCATGTCCAACCTGGCTTTGCCTTTTGTGGACTGGATTGTGAGGTTATTTGCTAAAAATGTAATACAAATGTAAAAGAAAATTGAGCATATCACGTGAAAGGCTGACATAACTTCTAGGTGATTCTCACTGTTTTATTCAGTAGCATATATTCTTGAGAATTGGCCGTTCCCTTTAAATAAATCATCAGGAAATGTACATATCAACCATGATACAGGAGAAGGCTTAACACCTTAACCAAATCTCTGTGTAATTGAGGAATATGTACAACAAATGAAACATGTAAATTCAGTGTAAGACTCACAGGAATGGTACTCTCTTACTTGTCTCTAAGCATTGCCAAGACTATTCACTATCTATAGATCGAATGACCTTGTACCAAACTGGGCAAAACCACCTGGCTGCATATGGGGCTATTTGGAATGCAAATCTGAACATTGTTAGCACAAGCTAACATTGCAGTTCAACAATGCAATGCAAATGGTCCTGATTACTAAATACCTGAAATTCCTAACACAAAGCTTAAAATCCAGACCAGGATGCTTTAAATCCAAGCCCAGATGTAAATATGCTGAATTATTTGCCCTATGGTATCTCTAGCTTCCTGCAGACAAATGCTAAAAAGCCATTGCCAGTATGAGAGTTAATTATGTGGTGACTGTAAAAAGTAAAAAAATAAATAAAATATCTGTCGTTTGCTCTAGGGAATTCCATGCAGCTGAGGCCACATCACTTTTCCTTGTGGTGGGTGAACAGGTGAATTCTTATGGTGCGAGAACTCCTCCCTAGACATAAGCCTATCCCTGTAATCATTATGCAGGAATTATTTAATCTGCCTGAAACCGAGTACTTTAGCTTTAACCCAATGATGCATTTTGTTTGATCCCACCTGCCATTCCCTACAAGCATATCCAATTGGCCACCCCACTCCATGTAAAGAGTTCTATTAACAGAAGGTCAGGTCCTGTGGCTTGATCTCCATTATCTATGCCCATATCGAGGGCATTCTTTTCTCCAACCTGCCTTATTATGTCTGGCAATGGCAAACCGACTTAGGGGAGAATTGGACCACAATTTCTGAAGATTGTTTTCAAGGTTACAGTTTGCACCCTGCTCTAGAGAAAAATCCTGCAAGACACTTGTATCTATCTGTTCCATTCCCACATTTTGCTTCCATGGCTTCGGTGAGGAAAGTTCATATGTACAAATGTGGTGGATCTCTCTTCTGGCTATCTGGCTTTGGCGATGGGTACTTGATTAACTTGGTACAACTCTTGGAGTGGATTTGGAGCCTAATCCTTAGTCAGCCGTAATTCATTGCCCATACATTCTTAGGGAATTAACCCTTACTGCCAATAAACTGATTGTAAAGTTAGGCACGGAATCTTAAGTTTGTATTGCTAAACACTGGAAGGTCTACCTGCCTGCTAATTTTGATATCTTGTGCAAAGTTCAATATATTTTAAACCACCCCAGCCCCCACGCATTGCTAGAGCTGCCAGTGACCAAAGAGTACTTCAAATGATCAATTAACTTGCAGAAAAGAAGTGAAATGTACATGACGGATGCATTTGGTTTTTAATTTTATTAATATTGGTGCTTTGTGTATCTCTGAATCCTTTACTTTGTATAGGGTTGCAATGCAAAAGCACTGATTTAATTTTTTTAAAATTCTTTATTTTAGCTGTGCATGAATTTTACAAGTATGCTCGCAGTGCCACAACAGCTAGTGCAGGCATGTCAGTAAACAGAGAAAAACATATATATGGCATGTGAAGAAATATCCCCATCACTTTTGGCTCCTTTCGTTTATTTTGTTCGGTTCCATAGTCATTTAGTTTATTTTGTTCGGTTCCCAAACCAAGACCACCCCGGAACCCAATTAGAACATGGAATGTTGTGTATCTGTAAGAAAACCGCAAAGGAAATTATTAATATAATGCTCTACTGGGTGGCCGCCATTTCGTACAAATGAACGCATGTGGCTGATACAATGGATGGTGGCCATCTTGTCTCCCAAATGCTGGCAGCGGGACTTGGTTGTCGAGTGCCTGGAACTGATTTTGGCCAGGCACTCCCATGAATACTGGTCACCATGGACCCAAGGCTCGTTCTAGTTCCAGTTCACCAATACGAACGGCGTTCTGGAGTTACAGACTAACGAACATGGGGAGCATTCTACACGAACCAGTTTTCCTCTATCTTATGTGGTTTTTGTAGAACACCCCACAAACGAAGACCAGCTCTTGCCACCATTTCCATGGAACTATTTTGGGATTACTTCTCGTGGCAGGTCGGTCAGAACTTCCCTGCGATGGCGATTCAAAACTACTAAACGGATCTGGATGATTTTCGGATATATTGTTCACCCAGATCCCAGGTTATCTACGGATGTGACTTTTGTGGAGTTTTCCTGTATTTTATGGGTACTTTTGGGGTGTTGCAAAATTGTGTATTTTTCTGTACTGGGAGATAATTGAGTTTAGTATATTTACTGATTTAATTATCTCTCAGTCACAGAGGAGGAGTTTATGGACTGTATAAATTTGATGTCTGTACTTCCATTAAAATCAGTGTTCACCCAGCATTAAGCATTGGCGCATGTGTGGGGGGTTATTCTATGCCAGTGATATTTTGCCTGTGGGAATTATTTGCTGTTTCTCTTGGAAAAGGGGTATCCATGACAGTAATACATTGGCAGACCGTCACATGGCATTTGATAACATTGCACATTTTAAAGATAATTATTGTAGGATATGACAAACAAGCTAAGCTTGAGTTCAGGGGGTAAGTTATGGGCATTTGGGTGATCCCTTCCTTATTAATGAAAGCACTGATTTTAATCCAAACACTGAGTGCATCTGGGCAATTGCTGCAGATTTCCTTGGGAAGACAGAATTCTGAACCATATTTGACTTTGGTCTTGATTTAATATTTTTAGATAAGCTTTTCAAATTATTTATATTTTGAAAAATATTTTAATACAATATTTTAATATCTGATATATATATATACAGGGAGTGCAGAATTATTAGGCAAGTTGTATTTTTGAGGATTAATTTTATTATTGAACAACAACCATGTTCTCAATGAACCCAAAAAACTCATTAATATCAAAGCTGAATATTTTTGGAAGTAGTTTTTAGTTTGTTTTTAGTTATAGCTATGTTAGGGGGATATCTGTGTGTGCAGGTGACTATTACTGTGCATAATTATTAGGCAACTTAACAAAAAACAAATATATACCCATTTCAATTATTTATTATTACCAGTGAAACCAATATAACATCTCAACATTCACAAATATACATTTCTGACATTCAAAAACAAAACAAAAACAAATCAGTGACCAATATAGCCACCTTTCTTTGCAAGGACACTCAAAAAGCCTGCCATCCATGGATTCTGTCAGTGTTTTGATCTGTTCACCATCAACATTGCGTGCAGCAGCAACCACAGCCTCCCAGACACTGTTCAGAGAGGTGTACTGTTTTCCCTCCTTGTAAATCTCACATTTGATGATGGACCACAGGTTCTCAATGGGGTTCAGATCAGGTGAACAAGGAGGCCATGTCATTAGATTTTCTTCTTTTATACCCTTTCTTGCCAGCCACGCTGTGGAGTACTTGGACGCGTGTGATGGAGCATTGTCCTGCATGAAAATTATGTTTTTCTTGAAGGATGCAGACTTCTTCCTGTACCACTGCTTGAAGAAGGTGTCTTCCAGGAACTGGCAGTAGGACTGGGAGTTGAGCTTGACTCCATCCTCAACCCGAAAAGGCCCCACAAGCTCATCTTTGATGATACCAGCCCAAACCAGTACTCCACCTCCACCTTGCTGGCGTCTGAGTCGGACTGGAGCTCTCTGCCCTTTACCAATCCAGCCACGGGCCCATCCATCTGGCCCATCAAGACTCACTCTCATTTCATCAGTCCATAAAACCTTAGAAAAATCAGTCTTGAGATATTTCTTGGCCCAGTCTTGACGTTTCAGCTTGTGTGTCTTGTTCAGTGGTGGTCGTCTTTCAGCCTTTCTTACCTTGGCCATGTCTCTGAGTATTGCACACCTTGTGCTTTTGGGCACTCCAGTGATGTTGCAGCTCTGAAATATGGCCAAACTGGTGGCAAGTGGCATCGTGGCAGCTGCACGCTTGACTTTTCTCAGTTCATGGGCAGTTATTTTGCGCCTTGGTTTTTCCACACGCTTCTTGCGACCCTGTTGACTATTTTGAATGAAACGCTTGATTGTTCGATGATCACGCTTCAGAAGCTTTGCAATTTTAAGAGTGCTGCATCCCTCTGCAAGATATCTCACTATTTTTGACTTTTCTGAGCCTGTCAAGTCCTTCTTTTGACCCATTTTGCCAAAGGAAAGGAAGTTGCCTAATAATTATGCACACCTGATATAGGGTGTTGATGTCATTAGACCACACCCCTTCTCATTACAGAGATGCACATCACCTAATATGCTTAATTGGTAGTAGGCTTTCGAGCCTATACAGCTTGGAGTAAGACAACATGCATAAAGAGGATGATGTGGTCAAAATACTAATTTGCCTAATAATTCTGCACTCCCTGTATATATATATTTAAAAAAAACAAACAACAACATTAAATTGAGGCCCATGCTGAGATATCAGTACATTATGAAATATACACACTATATAAATACATGATATATAGTTGAAATTTACATTACAAATATCTGACTATAGATGGCTTACTAAAACGTTGTTTTGAGTTGATAAGAAAGCTCTAAAACACAGGGTGGCAACCTGCAGCTTCTGTGCCATGCATGGTATGTGAGCCTGCTGGACCCAAATGGGCTAGTCCTGTCACATGTTCAACCTCACCTTGAGGTGGCCATAATAGAAAATGCCTTTCTGGCATTAACAGAGGTGCTACCTACTTAGCAGCCATGTGTCAGTGTATCTGACTCCTGCAGCATGTTGAAGGCCTCTGGCCGCGGCGGTTCCATTCCAATTTATAACCCCATGTCTGCCCACGGTATTGTCGACGACTCGTGTGTATGACATGACGCAAAGTGCATGCACGTTCTGGGGTCAAAGGCCGGCTACGGCCAATCAGATCTAAGGGAGGCTTATTTAAACTCCTTTTTCCTTTTTCTCATTGACCTGTCGTGGTTTGCCTTAGTTGTTGTCCGACAGTGTGTTCCTTAGCGTTTATTTCTGGTTATTGATTTTGGCTTCCTTTGACTTCCCTGTATTCTCGTACCCTTAACTTTTGGCTTTCCCTCATTGTTGTGTCTCATTCTGTGCCCCCGACCTCGGCAAGTATTCTGACTATTCTCTGGTACGTTAAGTCTGGCCATTCTAAGGCCCGGTAAGATGTTACCTTTAGTCCTAGGTGTGATATAGTTCTGCGTGCTGGATCAACTAGTAATCCTGACGAGTCCAGCCCAGAGCACCCCAATGCCTGGAGGGCAATGGAATCTGCAGTCTATACATCCTGCGTGTCACTGGTGACAACTCACAGAGAACAAGGTTTCACCACAAGACCACTAAGGAAAAATGAGGATTCATTAGTTTTTTGCATTTTTCACACACTGAACGCTGAGTTTGGCCAGTGTTTGTCACTAAGTGGCTACAAAACAAAAAATGGACATACCCCATATCACGGTCGTGTGGTAACCCAACACGCAGTATGTAAACCCACAGAAAACCTTAGAATGGTTGGATTTAACGTAGGTAGAAAATATCCTGATATGAGGAAGAAAGGCATAGTTCGATGCCCAATTGTTTGCAAAAAGCCCTCCTGAAACGGGATATGAATTGTGGCCCTCTATCTGAGATGATTTCCGTGTGTAAACCATGCAACCGGACTATTTCTCTGGTGAATATAGTGGCCAATTCGGTTGAGGTAGGAAGTTTAGGTAGAGGAATTAACCCCTTAAGGACACAGCTTCAGAAGCTTGTCTTACGCTTAATGACACAAGCAATTTTTGCATTTTCTTGCTGTATGCGTTCAACTGCAATTTGTATCCCTCTCGTTTATTGCACCGACACATTTTATATACTGTTTTTTAAAGGACAGAAAGGGCTTTAATTTGATGTAACATATATATATATATATATATATATATATATATAAATGCTTATTTATTATAAAAAAAATACAGAAAAATGCAAAAAAAAAGAAAACTTTTGTGTTTTTTGTACAGTTTTTGCAATAATAATGTGTGCCTAATTAGTGCAGGTTAAATAAAGTAATTAAAAATAAATTCATTTAGTTGTTCTGATTTACAGAATATATAATGTGTCTGGGATTTTAAGTTTTTTTTTTGGTAGTTACAGGTCACAAAGCACAAAGAGTAAAATGAACTTTTAATGTGGAGCGATTTTAGAATTTGGTATGTTTGTCTTGTAAGCTTAATAGCCATAAAAGAAAACAAAATTGCCACACAAGAGTATATATTTATATAAAGTAGACATCACAGGCTATTGTCCTAAGGTTGTTTTGATACTTTCTACATAGCCATTTCACCACCAATCTCTGCTAAATATTGGAGTAAAATTTATTTTTGGGGGGTTTTTGGCACACAAACTTATAACAAAGAACTTCTCATGTGTATTTTGTAAAGTTGGTGTGTGCTATTCCTGTACAAAGTTTTATTTTGTGTTCAGTTACTTCTGCTGAGTACAACGATACCCCCATTGTATGTCTTTGGCACTATTTCGTGAAGCTACAGTGCCATATAGGAGACCTGTCCGTTTCAACATATACAGTAAAATTCTGAGAGGTAGATTTAATGGGCCTATGCTTCAATTTGGGGTATTATAGCAGTTTGACTGTTCAAAAAAAAACCCACAAAGGCCTACCATTTGTAAAAGTAGACACTCCAGGGTATCTCATATGGTGCATATTGTGCCTTAACATGCCCCCATTTTTTCACCAATATATGCCAAAGTATGTGGTAAAAAATAATTTTGGGCATTTTTTACATACGGATTACATTTTTGCTGGGCATTTTATACATTTCATATGTGCCACTAAGTTCAAACCCCCCAAATTATACTCAGCTAAGTCTTCTGAGTAAAACAATATGCCCAATGTATGACTTAGACACTATTTTGTGAAGTTGCACTGCTGTAAAAGAGACGTGACAAGTTAAGGTTTTTAAGTGTGAATTTTCATGGAGGGTTTTGATGCTTCCGTGTCCCACTTTGGAGCACTTGAGCAGGCTACATATTACAACTACACCATAAAGGCATACCATTTCTTAAAGAACACATCCCAGGGTATTTCAAAAGGCATATTTTGAACCTTGGCGTGGGATCATTTTTCCGCTAGCTTGTACCAAGTGTAGTGGTAAAAAGCGTTTTTTTCTGCCTTTTTGACACACAAAGTGAGTTTGCACTGTATATTTTGCAAATCGTATGTGTGCTACGACTGTATAATACTTTATATGTTGCTCAGCTATGTCGGCTGAGTACAGCAATACCCCCGTATGTACCTTTGCCTGGTATATGTGGACATCGGATGGGCACATTTGGGACACAGCCATTCCAGTTCTTTTCAAACTTTAAATTTTTACACTGTGCCCATGTCCCATTTTAGAGTATTTTACCAGGCTATATAATCCAAATACCCCATAAAGCCATATCATTTCTTAAAGAAGACATCCCAGGGTATTTCAAAAGGCCTATTTTGAATCTTAGCGTGGGATAATTTTTCTGCTAGCTTGTACCAAGTGTAGTGGTAATGAGCATTTTTTAATGTATTTTTTTACTTTGTAAAACTTTTTTTAATTTGTAAAACCCATTTTTAAACTTTTTTTTTTACTTATTAAATATTTTACACTTTCTTAACTTTTTTTACACTTTTAAATTTTTTTCTAAACTTTTCTTTTACCGTTAACCCCTAACTAGCAGTAAGCAGCACTAACAGTAAATTCCCCCCTTTCCCATAACTCCCACCCACTCCAGCTAGCAAAATATATATAATTATAAAATATTTAAATTAATTAATTAAATAAATTGAACCCCTGAGGGTTATAAAATAAATAAAAGTTAATCCTCAGGGGTTAAAAGAAATTAGATTACAGTATAATACTGTGATCTGTATTTTGATCACTGTAGGCAGTGATCAACTGGCAGGGAAGAGGTTACTTTTTATTTAGACTGGGTAAAGGGGGGTGGTATTTTTTTTTTTACTTAAACTTTACTAAAACATTTTTTTTAAACTTTTTTTTACCTTTTTAAAGCTTATTTTAAAACTTTTTTTAACATTAACCCCTAGTTAGCCTAACACCAAATTCCCCAATTCCCCACTAGCTTCCACCCATCCCAGCTAGCTAAATATATAATTTTTAAATATTTAAATTAATTAATAAAATAAATTTAACCCCTGTGGGTTAAAAAAATAATTAAGCCTCAGGGGTTAAAAAAATAAATCAGATGACATTAAAATGTATACTCTGCCAATTGATCACTGTAGTCACTGATCAATTG
The DNA here is from genome assembly GCA_933207985.1 of Pelobates cultripes. Lineage (NCBI taxonomy): Eukaryota > Metazoa > Chordata > Amphibia > Anura > Pelobatidae > Pelobates > Pelobates cultripes. The sequence continues at coordinate 201,044,532 of OW240913.1, read as the reverse complement.
GCAGGGAAGGGGTTAATTTTATTAAAGCAGGGGAAAAGGGGGGTGGGATTTAACTTTTCTTTTTACACAGTAAGAAGATCAGCAGCACTGATCCGTCTCCCTGCACTTCACACAGAACCCGGAAGTGCAGGGAGGCGGAAGGTGAGTATACTGAGCACATGTACTCGCTCTGACAGCCTGTCAGAGCGAGCACCGATACCGGGGCAGCCCGATCGGGTGCTCCTGGTCTGCCTCTAACGGCGATCTGGGGTTAACTTTAGTAAATGACGGAATTTTTCCGTCAACGGTCCTTAATTGAAGGACAAGGTTGAAGGAAAATTTTCGTCTGTGGTTGGGAAGGGGTTAAATGAGACATTTTGGAAAACCTATCAATGACTGTCAGTATCATCTTTTCGAATACATGTAGGTCTACTACAAAATCCATTGCCAGACTTGACCAAGGTTTGCTGGGTATAGGCAAGGGTTGTAATAAACCACAGGTTTGTTTGTATAATAACTTGTTAACCGCACAAACAATACAGGCTTTTACGCAATACTGAACGTCCTTTCTATAAGAAGGCCACCAGAATTGTTCGGTTAGAAGAGATTCGGTTTTGTGGATACCTGGATGACCCGCTATCCTAGACTCATGCATGAGAGAGAGAACGGAATCTCTATGATCTGTAGGGATGTACAACTTATTAGGTGGTGTATCCTCTGTAGCTTGATTCTTTTGGTTTTCTAATAACTCTATCAGTGCTGATTTAATCTGTAACATAGTAGTGGCCACTAAGCATTCATTAGGAACAATCGACTGCAATTGGGGTTCGGGACTAGCCTGGTCTTCGAAATGGTATGCTAAAGTGTCAGAGACAAGAACAGAGACCAACGTGCTTGCCTATCTGATAGCCTCTTCGCCTCTCCAAAATAGGACAAGTTCCTATGGTCTGTGAGGATTGTTACAGGAATCGAGGATCCCTCTAATACATGTCTCCACTCCTGCAGGGCCATGATTATAGCTAACAACTCCCTGTCCCCAATGCCATATCGTTTTTCGGTTTCATGAAAAATTACCACAAGGATGAAGGGGTAAATCAGCTGCTGATCTTTGGGAGAGAACTGCCCCTACAACGGACTCGGAAGCATCTACTTCCAACACAAAAGGCAAAGAAGGGCCAGGATGTACCAGTATCGCTGCCATAAGCTACAAAGGCATTTTTATACCACCTAAATTGTTACCTTCCTCTGGGAATGGATAAACATCCGTCCAAAAACACCCGAAGAAACTCCTGGACCAGGGAGCGATGTTGGCCTATTTGCGGCCTCGAGGGCCCCTCAGCCCGGACCACAAGATGGCGGCGGCCCGGGATTGCCGACCTCAAATGCGCCACAGTGGGCTGAAGCCATCACAGCAGGGGAATCCGCCGAGCCAGACACGGCATGGATCCTGTCGACCCTAGCAGATGTAAAGACTTACCTGGTTGGAGCCATCACAGCGGGGGAATCACCCCAGCCGGACACAGCTTTTCTCGGCACCCTGGGGGATGAGTGGAAAACAGCATTTAATACACGATACGGGCATTATGAGTACACCGTTATGCCATTCGGTTTATGTAATGCCTCAGCTGTTTTTCAGGACTTCATAAATGACGTTTTAAGGGATTATTTACATGAATTTGTTTAAAGTGTATCTGGATGATATTCTTATCTATTCTAAAGACCTTGAAAGTCATCATAACCATGTGAGACTTGTTCTTGTTCGAGTACACTACCAGCCATGGGAGCTGACTCCACCGATCTGCCTCACCTACCAAGAGAGTAGCTCCAGGCTGGGAAGTTGTTCCAGACGAGTGGTATGGTATGGAGGGGACTCCCACTTTGAGGGGTGGCGACTGGAGAGGCCTTTGGGTGGAGGGTTATGTTTGAGGCCATGTTTTTTCCCTTGATAGCTCCATTGGGCCTGATGCTGGGGCGACATTTCTTTGGAGAGGGCATGATGTGTAATCCCCTCTGCCCCCGGAAATGCTTCCTGGGTGTTTCAAATCTTGAGCTTGTGATGGGTGCTCTTTCCGGGTTCGGCCTTGAATATTTTCAGATGGGTCTGGGCATACTGGATCTTAGGAGAGCTATTACCGCTGACCCAGGAGGGTGACTTTTTTTCACTTGACAAGACTGAGGGGGGTTCAGGGAGCTGGTTCAGGGAGCTTATTGGGGTGGGGGGTCTGTCAATGCTTATATATGTGTTTGTTCCCTTATGCTCATATAATGACTGTGGGAGGTACGGTTGGACCCTCAAATATTGTAAATATTGTGTATATTGTTGCTCGCGGGGAAAACAAACACAATTCAGAACATCAGAAAGACCAAAAAAAAAAAAACAGACAACAAAAAACAAACAAAAAAAACCCCAAAAAACAGAAACAACAAAAAAGCAATTTTGTTATAGTGCATTGGTTGTTTTGTAAATAATATCCATTTGCCTTATTACTACCAAAAAAGATATGTAAAACGTGGAAAAAGGGGGAAAAATAGGGATATAATGATTGAAAATGAGGACAAAGCGGGATTTGGGTTTCCTACAGGTGTAACCACAGAGGTGGGGGACCACGCGATGCTAAACGGACATTTAATATTTTATGTTTCACCCAGTGGTTTGGGATCTGAGTATATGGCATCACGGGGAAGAGAGCAGGAATGGTGTAGGTGTGGAATATTTAATTCGATGACAGCAATTTGCCCGGATATATTTAGTGGAATTTCTGGTTTAAGGGTTATGTCTATACACCATTACGAGGCAAGGTCAACTGCAAAATTTCTATGCCACAATGGTTCTGTTGGCTCGGTTGCATAGTCCCTGACAGTCTATTGTGGGCCAATCATTCATATTGGCTTTAAAAAATCAACCCAGTGATGCAATTGGACATGTTTCCGTGAGGGTTTGAAATGATAGATTAGACCACAGTTATGAGGCCCACCTATTATCATCATGCAACATTAAGAACACTGTTCAATGTGAGCTCCACTCTTAAGAGGTTCTAGATAGTTTTGGTATGGATAATAAGTCCAGGCGATTAGTACTTAGCACGTGGTTTGTGCTACTTCTTGTCTGTCTCTTTTTATCTCCTTTTCACTTCAATATCTTTTTCTGGTCGCTGTGGGGGGTGGTGGGTCGGGGGGCGGTGGTGGGGGGCTCCACGTACTGGGTGGTCATGATGAGTTTAGGAAAGCTACTCTTTATTCATCACTCTTTTGACGCAGACGCTAGCGGACTTATCAACTACAATGACATTATAGATTGCATCTTTGAATGTTAAGAGTTTGAATGCCCCGAGGAAGAGACGGCTTTTGTTTAGGGAAATGAAACGTTTGTCTTCAGATATAGCCTTTCTCCAGGAAACACACCTCCCAAAACATGCTGGCATACCCCTGAGGGATCACTCCTATCGTGTAGTCTACGAAGCTAGAGACATTCGTAAAATTAATGGAGTGGCGATTCTGATTCACAATAGATCTCCATTCCATTTCACTAGTTCTGAGTTGGAGCCGGAGGGCAGATATGTGATATTGTCTGGCACCCTGCACTCCCACGTGATCCATTTAAGTAATATTTATGCCCCTAGCACCCCTGATCCAGATTTTGGGGATTTTCTTGAGACTAGAGTTCGGGCCTTACCACATAGTATGATCTTGATGGGTGGTGATTTTAATGCTGTGCCCTGTCCTGCCATCGACCGCAGCTCTCACAGAGAGGACTCCCATATTCACAGAGTATAAGGGGACAGGACCAGCTGGTCCATAAGTTCATACAGAATACTGGGATTATAGACGTCTGGAGGGCACAACACCCCACGGACATGGACTATACTTTCCATTTAGCGACCCATGATTCGTATTCCCGGATAGATTATTTCCTAGTTAACAATCACTGTCTAGCCCAAATCATTGGCTCCAGGATCGGTTTGATTACTTGGTCGGGCCATGCGCATATTTCCCTTAAGTTAGGCAATCTGTGTACGGCGTCGCCGTGGTCTTGGAAACTGAACGATTCATTGTTGCGCGACCCTACGATCGTTTCAGCTATTCCTAAAGAATTACAAGAATATTTTCTAAAAAACATTACAGGTGATCTCACGCTGAGCACGATTTGAGCTGTTATTCGAGGGACATTTATTCGGCTGATGATGGTTAAAAAGAAATGCAAGACTCAACTCTTGCATTCATTATTGGAATTGCTATGCAAGCTGGAACAACGCCATAAAACGGACCAAGCTTTTGATGCCCTACCGCTATTGAAAGCAGTTCGGTTATCAATCCACCTCATCCAACAAGGTATCTGAGAGACCATTCATAAATACGTCTACGAATGCCTGGTTGTTCCATCGCACTTCTGCAGCATAAGTTCAAAATTCTAAAGTGTACTCAACAAGAGAGCGGGATCCTTGTTTCATCTTAAGAAGAGTTTTGGCTCATCAAACTCAGCATAGTTGTATATCAAGTTGTTATTCTCCCATAAGGGGTTTGCCCATATCAATGCCATATCTACAAGTAGGTTGATCATAAAACCCACTCTAGCCTTGTCGTTGGCGTAGGCTCTGGGTTGTAATTCAGAGTGTATGTTGACTTGGTTTAAAAACTCTTGGCATGCACTTGGATCACCTCCGTAACGTAAAGAGGACGTCTTATGAGTGGGCGTACTAACTGTTGCAACCTCTAGGTTAGGGGAAGCAATTACTGGTATAGGATGTTGCGCCTCGGTTTGCAGATGTGCTGTATGAGCCAGTAAAGTCTGCAGAACAAGGGCAAACTGGTCCATGCTGTGGTCCATTTCCTCAAACCGCACGTCATGACCAGAAGCTTGTGGGTTGACACCTGCAGGGTCTATGGCCCTTTTGTAATATCACGGTCATGTGATAACCCAACATGCAGTATGTGTTGCGGTGCCGCGGGCTTCTGTCGGTATGACAGCATTGAAAACCAGCAGTCACACCGAAAGAAATAACAAACACTCACCTCACCCGCAGCAGATCAAGACCCAACATCCTTCCATCTCGGTTCCCGGCGTGTGCTGTCTTATCTGAGATGCCGGCAGCTGTGGTTCCAGTTCTATTAAAGAAATATCCCTTGCCCATAGTAAAAATGGCACTTACGTGTGTGCGTCGTTGCGTCATGGACGTGCACGCACGTTTTGGGGTCAGAGGTCACATATAAGCCAATTGCAGCTATTTAGACCCAAATTACCTTTTGGTCAGTTACCTATTGAGGTTTCCCTTAGTAGCTTATCCGCGAGAGTGTCCCTGACCGTTTATTTTGGGTTTTTGACTTCCCTGTATTCTGGTATAATTGACTTTCGGCTTTTCCCTCATCGTTGTGTCTCCCTCTGTGTCCCTGACCTCTGGTATGTTAAGTCAGGCCATTCTAAGACCCGGTAAGTCCTATGTGTGACACAATTCTGCGTGCTGGATCAACTAGTATCCTGACATTACGACACGGCCATAGATCCTGCAAAATTGTGTCAGCACATAACAGCTTGTGAGAGAAAACTAGGGGAGAATGATCATCGTATGGATCAATTTGCCCAGGCTTTCAGTACGCTTCTTACTTGAGCAGCGCATCTACAGCCAGAGGTTTCTCCGACTATGTTATATCTGCCTAAAGTACCTCCACCTATGGTATATAAGGCACCTACTATCTCCCTATTTCCTCCCCCGCATTTTGATGGTAATATTCAAGAATGCCAGGGATTTCTGAATCAAACTGAGTACCACTTTGAGGTCTCACCAGGATCTTTTTTTCTCAAAGCTGTTTATTGAATGCAAAAAATCAAAATACAGTAAGTCGGACTCGCAGGTCCGAACATCAATAGTTTAGTCAGCAGTGTGTGCATTGTCAGGCAGTTATACGGTTGTTTTCGTTTATTTGCTTACAATAAGCGCAGTTAATCAGGCAAGCAGCTAAGTTTTGACTTATGGAACGTTAGACTATAAGCAGTATGCTGAGTTTGACAGAGATAATGCGTTCATCACGACTTTTTTGGGCTTCAGATATCGCCTTATGGGAGATATGTGGGTCTCATGAAGTCGTGGGTTCCAGTGCTATCAAGTAAGCGTAGGTGTGTGGCTTTGTTGGCCGTGAGTGCCTATTGCGTCGGTCAGTGTTTTCAGGGGGTGACTCTGCTCTGGCTTGTTGGGTGGCGTGCGTTCGCCTAGCCACTTCGGAAGGGTCCGTGTTTGGGACCAGTTTGTCATTAGAGTATCACCTTATGTCTCTGGGGCTCACCGGGATCTTTTCCCTCGTATAGAGCTAATATTGGTTACCTAATGAACCAACTAAAATGTAAAGCCTTAGCTTGGGCCAATCCTTTATGGGAGAGTAATAGGAGTATTGCGTATAACTACCAGGAATTCCTTGTGGAATTCAAATTAACATTTGAACCATTGGGCAGGGAGGATGACGCTTTCACTGCCCTAATGCGTATCAAACAGGGGAACCGGTCTATCTCAGATTATGCCATAGAATTTCGCACCTTGGCTTCTGAGGTAGACTGGACTAATAGCGATTGAATCTCTGCATTTAAAGAAGGATTATCCAAGGCAATTCTGGATGAAATTGCTGCCAAAGATATACCTAAAAGGTTAAATGAGTTTATCATATTTGTCATGCAGATTGATAACAGACTTAGAACCAGAGAAACTACCAGAAATAGAACCAGACGTATGGCTATGTCATTGGCACATCGTTTCTCCAGACCTGTTGTTCCTGACCTCCATGTAAAGTCCAAACCTGAACCTATGCAGTTGGGGGTCACTAGACTGTCAGAGGCAGAGAGACAATATAGGAGAAAAGAGGGTCTATGTCTATACTGCAGTAAAAAAGAACACATGTGCTTGTACCATACGTCCGGAAAACTTCCGCACCTAAGAACCCTAAGGGGACAGGTCTTAGGTGTGATGGATACGTCATCTGGTAATAACAAAAAAAGATTTCTCCTTGATATTACAGCCAATTGTAACAAGAAGAACTTTTCATGTAAAGCCCTAATGGACTCAGGTGCGGCAGGAAACTTCATTGACATACATTTTGTTTAAAAACATTCTATACCTATCAAGGAGAGATCACCTCTTCTGGCCATTGAGGCTATTGATGGGAGACCTCTCTCTCAACCCTTGATAACCCACGAAACCTTGCCTATTGACATAAAGACATAACACTCCAGATAATTGCTTCTCCTTCTTATCCCATCATATTAGGATTTCCTTGTCGCATTAAGCACAATCCTCATATTGACTGGGAAAAAGAGGAAATACTGGAATGGGGTAAAGACTGTACAGAGAGATGTATGTTACCCATTACCAAAAGGGTGGGCATCGTTAGTTTACCCACTACTACGCATCAGGTCTCCGAAGTTCCCATACAATACTGGGAGGTTAAGGAGGTATTCAGTAAGAGTCAGACCGATTTACTACCTCCTCACAGATCTTATGACTGCTCCATAAATCTGCTACCCAGCGCTATGCCACCCAAGGGGGCAGTTTATGCATTATCTCCACAGGAGAGTAGAATAATGGATGAGTACATCAAAGACTCCCTAAGTAAGGGCTACACACGTAAATAATCTTTGCCTGCTAGTGCAGGGTTCTTTTTTGTATCTAAAAAGATGGAGAGTATGCCCATGCATTGACTACAGGGCATTAAACAAGATCACCATAAAGAATGCCTATCCCATTCCCCTCATTTCTGAATTGTTTGAGAGACTCCGGGGTGCTAAAGTCTTTACTAAACTTGACCTCAGGAGTGCATACAATTTGGTAAGGATTAAGGAGAATCATGAGTAGAAAACAGCATTTATAGAAACATAGAAACATAGAATGTGACGGCAGATAAGAACCATTCGGCCCATCTAGTCTGCCCAATTTCTAAATACTTTCATTAGTCCTTAGCCTTATCTTATAGTTAGGATAGCCTTATGCCTATCCCACGCATGCTTAAACTCCTTTACTGTGTTAACCTCTACCACTTCAGCTGGAAGGCTATTCCATGCATCCACTACCCTCTCAGTAAAGTAATACTTCCTGATATTATTTTTAAACCTTTGTCCCTCTAATTTAAGACTATGTCCTCTTGTTGTGGTAGTTTTTCTTCTTTTAAATATAGTCTCCTCCTTTACTGTGTTGATTCCCTTTATATATTTAAATGTTTCTATCATATCCCCCCTGTCTCGTCTTTCCTCCAAGCTATACATGTTAAGATCCTTTAACCTTTCCTGGTAAGTTTTATCCCGCAATCCATGAACCAGTTTAGTAGCCCTTCTCTGAACCCTCTCTAAGGTATCAATATCCTTCTGAAGATACGGTCTCCAGTACTGTGTACAATACTCCAAGTGAGGTCTCACCAGGTCTGTACAATGGCATGAGCACTTCCCTCTTTCTACTGCTAATACCTCTCCCTATACAACCAAGCATTCTGCTAGCATTTCCTGCTGCTCTATTACATTGTCTGCCTACCTTTATGTCATCAGAAATAATCACCCCTAAATCCCTTTCCTCATATGTTGAGGTTAGGACTCTATCAAATAGTCTGTACTCTGCCCTTGGGTTTTTACGTCCAAGATGCATTATCTTGCACTTATCCACATTAAATGTCAGTTGCCACAATTTTGACAATTTTTCTAGTTTACCTAAATCATTTGCCATTTGGCTTATCCCTCCTGGAACATCAACCCTGTTACATATCTTAGTATCATCAGCAAAAAGACATACCTTACTATCAAGACCTTCTGCAATATCACTAATAAAAATATTAAAGAGAATGGGTCCAAGTACAGATCCCTGAGTTACCCCACTGGTGACAAGTCCAAGCTTCGAATATATTCCATTAATTACAGCCCTCTGTTGCCTGTCACTCAGCCACTGTCTTACCCCTTCAACAATATTGGAATCCAAACTTAAAGATTGCAGTTTATTGATACGCCTTCTATGTGCAACAGTGTCAAAAGCCTTACTGAAATCTAGGTAAGCAATGTCTACTGCACCACCCTGATCTATAATTTTAGTTACCCAATCAAAAAAATCAATAAGATTAGTTTGGCATGATCTCCCTGAAGTAAACCCATGTTGTCTCTGATCTTGAAATCCATGTGTTTTTAGATGTTCATCAATCCTATCCTTTAACATGATTTCCATCACTTTCCCCACTACTGAAGTAAGGCTTACTGGCCTATAGTTGCCCGACTCCTCCCTATTACCTTTCTTGTAAATGGGCACAACATTCGCTAACTTCCAATCTTCTGGGACTACTCCTGTTAACAATGATTGGTTAAATAAATCTGTTAATGGTTTTGCTAGTACACCACTAAGCTCTTTTAACTAGAAGTGGGCATTATGAGTACCTTGTCATGCCCTTTGGGTTATGCAATGCTCCGGCTTTGTTTCAGGACTTTATTAATGATGTACTCAGAGACTATATTTATTAATTTGTCCTAGTATAACTGGATGATATCCTTATTTATTCCCCTGACCTTCAGACTCACCACAAACATGTCAAACAAGTGCTGCAAACCTTGCTTAAAAATAAACTTTATTGCAAACTTGAAAAATGCATCTTTGACCAGACTGAAGTACAGTTTTTGGGGTATAACATTTTCGCCTCTGGTTTTCAGATGGATCCTCATAAACTAGAGGCTGTTCTACATTGGCCATTACCCAATGGACTAAAAGCCATCCAAAGGTTTATTGGGTTTCCTAATTATTACAGGAGATTTATCAAAGGGTTCTCTTCTGTGATAGCCCCCATCACCAATATGACACGCACGGGGGCTAGCAGTACGATATGGTCTAAGGAAGCTAAAGAAGCTTTTGAACTTCTCAAACAAAGGTTTGCTTCTGCTGACATATTGATACATCCCGACACCAGCAAACCTTTATACTGGAGGTTGATGCCTCCGAAACTGGGGTAGGGGCTGTACTTTTTCAGAAAGAGAGTCAGGAGACCCCTTTGCATCCATGTGGGTACGTCTCTAGAAAGTTGTCTCCTGCTGAGCATAATTATGATATTGGCAACAGATAATTGTTGGCCATTATACTATAATTGTTGGCCGAAAGAGAGAATGTCATCCTCACAAGACCTAGTTATTTAATACGAGAAATAGTCCGACTACATGGCATTCCTCACAATATTTTATCTGTTCTCAGTTTTGGAGGGCTTTTAATAAACAGTTGGGCATTGAATTGTCATTTTATTTCTCTTACCCAAACTAATGGCACAGCTCAGATGAGCTAACCCATCATTGGAATTGTACTTGTGTTGTTTTGTTAATGGCACACAAGATAATTGGTCCGAATTACTACCCTGGACTGAGTTTGCTAGGAACAATGCTACCCATGACTTTTCCGGATATAGTCCATTCTTTGTTAATAACGGTTGTAATCCTACTCTTTTCTCTGACACAGCTATCCCTGCTTTGGATGATCACCTTACTTCTATTCGTGACACCCCCCAAAATGTTCTGGGCCGGTATTGGAGCTTAATCCCAAAGAGGATCGCGGCGGAGGTAAGTATCTCCTGGCTCTTGTGGTAGAAAGCCGTTACAGTGTTCTATGCCGCCGCAACTGCTTTAAGTCCATTATAATGGGAACGGCATGGAATGCCGTAACGCAGTTAAGAGGTTAAGGAATTAAAATAACTACAAGAAATTTATTTGACTATTATTTTGATTTAGTTTTAACACACTATCATACTACTATTTCAGACTCTGTATACTGTCTAAAACTTTTCTTTCCCCAAAGGTTTCTAAAAAAGATGAATAAATAAATGAAAAATAAAAATTGTGTAGATTTAAATAGTTTTAAATTTTGAAATGTAATCTGTATAAACATTTTTATTTGCTTCATTATACAGTTATGTAGTAGCTATACATCTATTGTTAAATAATATTTTTTCAAACAAAAAGTACTTGGTAGTAAAGGCTTCAACAACCAAACAAAGTATATTTTACAAGGTCAATTTTTATATTACATAGCTGAAAAGAGACTTGCGTCCATCAAGTTCAGCCTTCCTCACATATGTTTTTGCTGTTGATCCAAAAGAAGGCAAAAAACCTAGTCTGTAGCTCTTCCAATTTTGCAACAAACTAGGAAAAAATTCCTTCTTGGCCCCAAAATATCAGTCAGATGTCTCCTTGGATCAAGCAGCTATCACCCCACTTATTAGAAATTATATCCCTGTATGTTATGTTTTTGCAAGTATTTATCCAATTTTAGTTTAAACATCTGTATGGACTCTGATAAAACGACCTCTTCAGGCAGAGAATTCCATATCCTTATTACTCTTACTGTAAAAAAACCTTTTCTTTGCCTTAAATGAAATCTCCTTTCTTCCAGCCTAAATGCATGACCTTGTGTCTTATGTATAGCCCTGTTTATTAATAGATTTCGAGATAATGGTTTGTACTGGCCCGAAGTGTTTGGTTTTATTACGCCTTTAGCAGTGTTAGCATGTACCCCAAAAGTCATCTACCCCTAGCATCATATTTTCGTTTCTTTTTTTTTCTTTTTTTACATAACTACAATCCCATGCATTACTAAGAAATCCTAAACTATGCCCTGTTCAGTAAACATTCATTGAGAAACAGCTTCCAGCTTTCTGTTCCTGTACTTGTCCAAGCAGATTAGTTAATTTACCAAATATTATCCCATGTAGTGAGTTCTCCGTCATCTAGTGCATATAACGTTAATACCATTCAGCCTTCAGATACTTAATGTAAAAGCATTCTTTTTTTTCGCAGGATCAGTACAGGTTTCGGATGAGCTGTTAAGTGTCTTCCACTTAAGAGAAGTTGAGTGATAGTTTATGCCTGAACAAAGCTATTGTAGTATATTTTACACAAACATTTTACAAACAAAACACAAAGAGCCAAAAAAATGACATACGTATTTTCCTCCTGTTTCTTTATTTTTATACATATATATATTATTTTTTTTATTACAAATATTATTACATATCATGTACACATATCAAACTCGGTTAGAGTTGATATAAGAAAAACTGGGGTCTCTTGTAAAAAAACAATTGATATCTTTGCACTGAGCACTAGAGATTTTTCACAGAAAAAGATGGTCACTGGTAAATATTTTATTTTAAAAAATCTAGATATTCAATTTTGTGAAAATAAGATGGGAAAAATTGGAAAAATAGAGGCAACATTTAGGAGGCTAGTCACTAATTAAATCCCTAATTGCTACCCATCTGAAACAAGCTTACATGGCCATAACTGCATAATTAGCCATTAAGCATTTATCATATCATTCATTAACATGAAAATATAATTGGCATACATTGCAAGTGCCTTCAATAGTCTTTTTCTAGTATCAAATTATTTAGTGCGTTGTGTAAAGAGATTCCTACACTGTAGTAAAGTAGTTACCTGGAGCCTGATGGATTTAGTGCTCCAATTCTAAACAATGTGAATCCAGTGAAAAGACAAGGGGACCCATTTATGGCTCCTGTGCCATGATTTATTATTATTGTTCCATGCAAATTTAGCTAAATGATATGGTTTAAATAGGGACCGTAGTTTATTGTCGTGGCTGGCTTAGATGGAGATTTTATACAATTTGATTATTTGAAGTTACATTTTGCTCTCTCTTACAAGTTGGCTCTGAGTTCACCAGAAATCATAATTCAGTGAATATAATTCATGTGTTGAACTTTGTTACATTGTGCCTTTGTAAAATGATAAGCCTTTGATAAAAAAAAAATCAAAAAAAAAAATCATCACAATACTGATTGTAATCTGTATAATCTACATTAGAATATGTATTTTTTTTATCTAAATTTATGTATGGTCTATCTTCAGATCACATAATAAAAAAAAAAAAACCACAAGAAAGGGCAAATGAGTATGTAAGGGTTCATGACATCTTTGGTAATTAGTCACAAAGGAAGAGGTAACTGACATTATTTGCTAAAATAAATGGGGCAAAACTCTAATTATTAAATAACAAGTTTCTCATAGACTTTAATGGAGGAATTGCTAGTCAGTAACAGGGCCGGTTTGGCCCACCGTGATACCGGGAAATTTCCCGGTGGAATTTCCCAGTGTGTGGCCACCTAGTGCGCACAGGCCTGCGGGCCGCACGGCTCACTTACAGAGTAACCGTCAGGTGGGGGTGCGCTCCCCTCTTGCCGGTCACAGAATGTAGCGTGGCCGAGCTTTCTTTTCCCATACCCAGTCTGACAGGCAGTGCTCACAGAGAGCATAGAACTGCTTCTTGTCAGACCGGGTACAGTGAGCATGAGCTCCTCCACTGCGATTTGCCTGCTCGGCCACACTACAGCAAGGTACAGGGAGAGTTAGGGGGGACTAATGGGACACATGGGGCCTGGGGGAGAACTAATGGGACACATGAGGGCTGGGGGGCTACTAATGGGACACATGGGGGTTGGGGGAGGAACTAAAGGGACACCTGGGGGGAGAAACAAATGGGATACCTGGGGGGAACTAATGGGACACATGGAGGCTTGGGGTGGAACTAATGGGACACATGGGGGCTGGGAGGACTAATGGAACACATGGGAGCTGGGGGTAATGGGACACATGGGGCTGTAGGGGCTATAGGGACACATGAAGGGCTGGGAGGGGGGTATAAGAACACATGAAGTGCTGCGAGGAGGTGTAGGAACACATGGAGGGACTGAGGGAGATAATAAGGCACATGGAGGTCTTGGGGGTGAAGAGACATATGGAGGGCTGGGATGAATGGATTGAGACATAGAGGGATAGGGGGCTAATGAGACACATGAAGGGCTGGGGTCTAAAAAGACATAGAGAGCAGTTAATAAGACATATGGAGGGACTGTGGTAGCTAATGAGAAACATGGAGGCCTGGGGGGATGGATTGAGACACATGGATGTCTGGGGGGATGGATTTAGAAGCATGGAGGTGTGGCAGGGGTAATGATACACATGTAAGGTTGGAGGGGGTGGAATGAAACACATAGAGGTGCAGGGGATTAAAAGAACACACAGAGAGGCTAGGGAGAAAAAGAAACGGAGGGGTCTGGTGAGAAAGAGACAGAGAGGCTGGGAAAGGGGAACAGGAGACACACAGAGGGGCTGGGGAAGGGGAGAATGAGACACATAGATGAGCTGTGGGGAAAAAGACACACAGAAGTGCTGCGGCCTGGGAAAGAGTCTAACAGAAGGGCTTGGGAAGGCGAGAAAGAGACAAAGGGGCTTGGTCTAAGAGACACATGAAAGGGGCTTGGGGAAGAAAGACACAAACAAAATGCATCTTCACTTGTGTCTCCTGCTTTCCCTGTAATTTAGAGTCGACCGGTGAAAGAAAGACTTCATTTTAAAGGGACACTATAGTCACCAGAACTTCTACAGTTTAGTGTAGTGGTTCTGGTGTCTAAAACCTGTTCCTGTATGCTGAGCACTGTAAATGCTACCTTTTCAGAGAAAAGGCAGTGTTTACATTGCTGCCTAGGAACATCCCTAGTGACAGTCACTCAGACGGCCACTAGAGCTGCTTCCTAGTCCAGTACTGCACAGTGTGCAGCACCTATGTTGAGCATCTCCACCTTCTGCATGGAGGCGCTAAATGCTCCCCATAGAGATGCATTGATGCAATGCATCTCTATGAGGAGACACTGATTGGTGCAATGAAGCACAGTGTTTTTCCTATGCAATGGCAACCTCCCATCTTCTGGCATAGGCTGAGTAATCCGTGTGGACAAAGTGCAGCCGCCCTGCTGCTAAGCCCATTATCCTGGCTTGTTGCATAATGATATTCTTGCTGTGTTAAGTCTATGAGCTTAGTTTAGTGGGTCACCTGTGAGCACTTTACATGGGCCAAATATAATTAATATGTCTGGCATAGGGTGATCTAGTTACTAACAAATCACAGCGTGTTATATTCTGTGATGCAGACTACCTATGCTTTTACCATATATTTTCATACCCAGTGCCAGTGGTATCTATTAATTAGCAACATGTCTTCATGTCTATTGCTGACATGTTTTGTCTCTTTCTTGCTAATACAGCATACATACTTACCTAATAATCTTGTTGTCAAGACAGCTTCTCCTCTAATGTTTGAGTTTTCTATCTGTTGGTAGTCTTGACACACCTGCCTAGCATTTTTACTCTTGTTTTTATTTTAAATTTTTAAATGAGGCAGTCCTAAATGGGAGTTTATTCTATTGTTCGTTGATACTCTTGTTTTGTGTACATCTGATTTATCTCCTTTTCTTTTTTCTGTATCGCTCAAATCAAATGTCTTAATAAAAGAAAGATGGACAAACTTTTTTTGGAAACAACAATCAGGGGCAAAAATGTTGCATTACAGTCAAGACAACTAACCTGTGACAACAGGCCTCCCAACAGTCACGCTTTGTGTAGGAGAATCCAATTTCTCAGTTATGTTCCACCATCCACTTTGGTTTCCTAGTGTCCCCGAGCAAGACAATCAATTCCCTTCATGGTCCTGAAGGTTGGGGGACCTCTAAAAACATGTAATTAAGTTGACTTGGTCATTTTGAGCATGGCCAGTGACATGGATCACATCACTGGTAGTGCCCCATCATGGGACTGCCCACAAATCCCAATTTCCCTGCCCAGATAGTTTGGAGGTATGTGAAAGAGCAATACTAATACAATCCAACTGGTTTACAAAACCATAGAGGTACCACAGTGTGCCCCTCAGCTACAACCTAGGCAATATTTAGTAGCCCAGAGTACTAAAAATGAATTGCTGAAGAATAACAAAAAGATTTGAATCTGACATTGTTAAAGCTCAGCCGTATTGAGAAAGAACGTACCCTCTTTGGCTTAGATTTACAAAGATTACCTAGAGAGGAATTTTGGCTTCACTTGTCTCTTGAAGTAAACAATATTTAAATGTTCGTTTACATAACCTGTCATTATGGCAAAAATGATATATTATTGGCAGAAAAAGATGAGGAAGTAATGCATTAGTTACAAAGTTCTATGCATAGCAACTAAAACCATTTTACAATAGGACTTTGTGTCAAGGGCTCTAGATGGATGTAGAAATATTTAATTTCCTGAAATCAACTTATTTCTAATGGGATGCTGTTAATAACACTTAAAACTACCCAAGTGACATTTTGGTAGCTAGATATAGGTCGGATGTTAAACAGAAAGTTGTGGTGACATGGCATTCAGCCAAAATGTTACCTAGATTAAAAGTTGGAAAATATATCCAGATCAGCTAACATGAGGATTTATTATTTGGTGTACATTTTGCAACTCACCAAAGTTTACTGCAAAATGGTCTGATAAATTACATGGCGGCAACCAGGTGCTGGTCACCTTTTCCTTTAAATTCCAAAAGCTCCTGCAAAGAGCTTCCAATTACTCAACTGAGCTAAGCCCTGCAGTGGCCAACTCACTAGCTGAGAGTATCACAAGAGGATCTGTTTAGTGGACCCCAGGGGAAGTTGTCAAACCATTTACGTATCCATTAAAGTCCTAATTTTCAACCAAACAAAAACATACTTTAAAAAGTCAGGAATTTAATATAATAATAATAATAATTATAACCATAAATTACCAAATCAAAAAAATTATTCTGACTTAGTGCAAGATCCCTTAGTGCCTTTCACCCACAGTCAAGATTGAAG
>OW240913.1:200886085-201027809 GCA_933207985.1 Pelobates cultripes | reverse complement strand
TGTTTTTATAAATATATAGATCTTTGAACCGTGTTGTATTGCTATATTTAAAATACACTTACAAGTAGTAAAGATAGACAGTCAGAATTATCATATTGCCCAGGGCTGTCACTATTGGCCACTCTCCAGATGGGGTAATTGTTGGTGAAAGCTGTATCTTTAGTTGATGACAAAGAGTCAGAATAATTGTGATCACACCGAAATGAAATGAAACACAATTTAGATCTGAAAAAGCAGTAAGTGCAACAATGATGTACATGAAATATAATACTAGCACTCCTTAGATAAATGTTCCCTTTGTGCCAGAATGTCATCATAGGAAAGGGCTAATCTACACCCAGGTACCCAATTTATCAATCCATAATTATTGAGTTGCAAACAATCCTATTGTGGTTTGTCTCTACCAGTTGTCAAGGTAAGTAAAATAACCTATCTGTCAGCAAATCCATGCTTACCATTTGTAACTCCCTGATTTGGCAGACCACCTTCTTGCCCACTTGGCAACGTCGGACAGACTACCTGACGCAGTAGGCTGCATTCCTGCCTCCATGTGAAACTTTGCACTCGTGTGCCAGCATCATGATATCATAGGCACAGAAGTGCATCTAGGTTTAGGGGCATGCTTAAACAGTACACCCAACATATAAATAGGAGTATTGTACGGCCCTCTGTGCCCTGTTGTGTTTCCTAGGACAGCCACTGCAAATTTTGAAAGCATATATCAGATTTTTGGTTTATTGACTTGGATATTTCTGACAATATTGTGTCTGGCTTCCCTGACCTGGTTATGTCCCTCAAATATCTGATTTATGCCTGGCTACAGTGATATAAGAGAATGGCATAACTCTCTCCGGATACAAGTGGTAAATTGTGTACCTCTGTCTGAGAGGATAGATATAGGTACTCTGACAATTTCACTGAAGAGGGATGCAGTTAAAGTTACAGGGTCAAATATAAGGCTTGATTTTCCATTTTTTCACATTGAAATTTGCCAGATTGGTTATGTTGCATTTGAGAGCGTATGGTAGCCCAGAAATGAGAATTACCACCATGATCAGGGGAGGGCTGGCAGCCTTAGGCCTGGGGGGCAAAACCAGTCAAGTGGCCCATTGCACCAACCAAATCAGTTCACCATCCATGCCCATCTTTTCCTGGTTTTATAACGGATATTGATGTTATGCTAATCAGCAGCTCTTTGCCATACCCGCTCCTTCACAGCTCTGACTTTCAATGTTGTCAGAGCGCAGGCTGAGAATCTCTGAGCCTGTGCTTCGACTCACTAACTGAGTGCCGGAACCACGAGGGAGAGGCTATAATCTGACTGCACCTACTGCTGGTGAGCACCAGTGGACCACCAGCGAATCATTTAAATTGAATATGCTGGTGTCCCCAACTTGTGAGCTGTGTTGGCCGCCGAGCGCCTCTGTTGTCATGGCACCCTGCGTGACCGCACAGCTTGCACACCCCAACGGCTGGCATAAGGGATGCAAGGTGTGTGTCTGTATGTGTGTGCATTGAGTGTGTGTGTAAGAGATGCATTGTGTTTCTGTGTGTATGTAAGAAAAGCAGTGTGTGTGTTTGCATGTGTGTGTAAGGGTTTGCATTGTGTGTTTCTGTGTATGTGTGCAAAGGATGCATTGTCTTTGTGTGTAAGGGTTGCATTGTGTGTGTGTAATGGATGCATTGTGTGTTTCTCTGTGTGTAAGGGAAGCATGTTGTGTTTCTGTGTGTGTAGGGATGCATTGTGTGTTTCTGTGTATGTATAGGGATGCATTGTGTGTGTGTGTGTGCGTAGTGTGAAAGAGCTCCCTGTCTTGCCCCCTGTCCTATAGAGCTGTCCCTTCTGTCCCTTAGAGCTCTCCCCTGCCCCTTAGTGGTCTCTCCTCTCCCCCACCCTCCCCTAGCGGTCTCTTCTCACACTCACCCACCCTCCCTGTGCTCTTCTCATCCCCCCTCCACCCTCCATGTGTTCTTCTCACCTCCTCCCTCCATGTGTTCTTCTCACCTCCCCCCTCCCTGTGTTCTTCTCACCTCCCCCCTCCCTGTGTTCTTCTCCCCTCCCCTTCCCTGTGTTCTCCTCACCTCCCCCCTCCTGTTGTGTTCTCCCCTCCCTCTCCCTGTGTTCTCTCTCATCTCCCCCTTCCTGTGTTCTCCCTCCTCCCCTTCCTGTGTTCTCCTCACCCACCCTCCCTGTGTACTTCCCCTCTCCTCCCTGTGTTCTTCTTACCCCCTCTCCTCCCTGTGTCCTCCTCACTTCCCCCTCCCTGTGTTCTCCTCACCACCCACCCTCCCTGTGTTCTTCTCAGTCCCCCCTTCTCCTCATCTCCCCTTCTCCTCACCCTTACTCTTCCCCCTCCTCCTTGTGTTCTTCTTACTCCCCTTGTTCTTCTTACCCCCATTTTTCATACCTTCCATTCTTCTTCTTACCCCTTCTTCTTCTTACTCCCCTTCTTCTGTTACTCCCCTCCTCCTTCTGTTACCCCTCCTTCTGTTACCTCCATTCTATTACACCCTCCTTCTGTTACTCCTCCCCTTCCTTCTGTACCCCTCCTTCTGTCCTCCTTCCTCCTCCTTCTGTTACCCCTCCTTCTGTTACTCCCCCTCCCTTTACTCCCCTCCTTCTGTTACCCCCCTCCTTCTGTTGCCCCCTCTTCTGTTCTCCCCCTCCTTCAGTCCTCCACCCCCTTCAGTTACTCCACCCCTCCTTCAGTTACTCCCCCCGCTTCAGTTACTCCCCCCACCTCACCTCCCCTCCCCTGTAGCGTGGCCGAGCTCCTCTCCGGTCCCTGGTGCCCGGCCGGAGTGATAGGAAGGTGCCCAGCCCACCCCTGCCCATGATGGCATTCCATTTGCAAAAGAAGACAACCCAAGGTATTGCAAATTGATAAATTTTAAAAATATATATTTTGAAACAGCAATGTCCTACTTGTACTTATAGCCCTATAACTTGCACACAAAAAAAAAGCTAAGAACATGTTAACATTGGGTATCTAAACTCAGGACAAAATTTAGAAACTATTTAGCACAGGTGTTTTTTGGCGGTTGTAGATGAGTAACAGATTTTGGGGGTCAAAGTTAGAAAAAGTGTGTTTAATTTTTTTCCTCATATTTTAGAATTTTGTTTTATAGTAAATCATATGATATGATGAAAATAATGGTATCTTTAAAAAGACCATTTAATGGCGAGAAAAACGATATATAATATGTGTTGGTACAGTACACCCCCAGGAGAAGAGGCTGGCCACCTCAGGACCCCCAAGGCTGGCCCTGGTGACACTGGGTGGGTTGGCTGGCGGGCGCACGAGGGAGCACTCTCCCCTGAGTGCTCTCTCTTCAGCTCCCTCGCGCACGTCATATTCCGGCTCCGGCATCAGTACGCGGCGTGCGAGGGAGCTGAACAGAGAGCACTCAGGGGAGAGTGCTCCCTCGCGCGCCCGCCAGCCAGCCCGCCCGCCCGCCCGCCCGGTGACCGGCCGCCCAGCAGCACCACTTGACTCCAGGGAATCCCCTCAGCACTCCCAAAGGTAAGGGGGCTGGGGGATTAAATTTAAAAAACGTGTGTGTGTGTTAGTGTTAGTGTGTGTGTGTTAGTGTGTGTGTGTGTCTGCTAGTGAGTGTCAGTGAGTGTGTCTGTTATTGAGTGTGTGTCTGCTAGTGAGTGTCAGTGAGTGTGTTACTGTGTGTCTGTTAGTGAGTCTGTTTGATGTCTGTCAGTGTATGTGTGTCTGTCTGTCAGTGAGTGTGTATGTATGTCTGTTGCTGAGTGTGTCTCTGTCAGTAAATGTATGTATCTGTTAGCTAGTGTGTATGCGTCTGTTCGTGAGAGTGTGTGTGTCTTCAGCACTTACCTTTCTCCAGTGCCGGACTCCCTTGGCGCTTGGGATCCCTCCGCCTCTCAGCTCCGAATGTGCACGCGCGGCAAAATCCGCGTGTGCATTCAAACCGCCCATAGAAAATCATTACTCAATGCTTTCCTATGGACGTTCAGTGTCTTCTCACTGTGATTTTCACAGTGAGAATCGCGGAAGCTCCTCTAGCGGCTGTCAATGAGACAGCCACTAGAGGCTGGATTAACCCTTAGTGAAACATCGCAGTTTCTCTGAAACTGCTATGTTTTCAGCTGCAGGGTTAAAACTAGAGGGACCTGGCACCCAGACAACTTCATTGAGCTGATGTGATCTGGGTCTCTCTAGTGGTCCTTTAAGTGTGTGTGCATCTGCGACCAGGTGCCCGCCAACATGTGTTGCGGCCCTGGCCCGCGCAGAATAAGCGTGGGGGGGCCCACGGATCAATTTTTGCACTGGGGCCCCATTGGTCGTGTGTACGCCACTGGCCCTGGTCCTTAACGGTAAGAACATTGAAAAATGGTCTGGTCACTAACGGATTAATAATGAAACCCAGAAATTATACATACTCGTCCCTCCAACTTGCATTGGTTCCTAGGTTTGCACATGGGAGGCAGAGGCTGAGGAAGAAGTTGTGAGGTATAACCAGAGGAGGGATGCTTAGGCATAACTGTACAGGTAGCTGCTCTTTCTTGTTGCCTTACCTTGAGGCATCGGTCTAATTGTATTGTGTGTTGCATAAATGTGCCAGGAATTCGGGAAAAGGTAAAGCCGTCCTATAGGATTTCAGACAACACCAAGCATAAATTATTTATAAGAACAATCTCGTTCCAAACAGTGTAAGTAGCAAACTGTTTGAAATCAGTGATGTAGTCTTCTACTGGTTTGCGTCCTTGTCATAATTCTCAGACGGCACTTTGTGCATTTTTTTGAATATTAGGGTCATTCTCAAGAGAAAACATTGCCGCAACAGGACTGGAGACATGACTGTATGAACCATAACAACGTCAGATTGATAAGTTTGGGACTTCAGATTAAATAATAGTTTGCATGATATGATAAAGAAATGGTATTTAAACCTGTCCCCCATGAAGTGTTATGGTAGTGAGATTTGGGGACCAGATGCAGAGATACCAGGTGAGCAGTAGGAAGTGGTTGAGGTATTCCAGGCATAGATGAGGCAGCATGAGCTTGTAACTCTTCAACAGCTTGACTAAACATGGACACTTGTCTGATTAGTGTGTGCATATTAGCCAATTCTGCAAGCTCAGTTTTTCTGTTAAGTGGGACAGGACGAGCCCAACAAGCTCTACACAAATAAAATGGAAGCAAAGTACCAGTAGGGATAAAGCATAGACGTGGTCGGGAATAGCTAAAGGTCAGGTCAGGCAGCACAGGTTCACAGGCTACAAACAGGCAAAATTGACTGAGATTTACACTGAAAATACACTGAGAGCACAGTACAACTGAGCACTGGAGACACAGTTGTTTTCAGATATATAGGGAAGAGGGACACACCTCAACTCACATCATCAGTACCACATCTCCAAAGTAATCATTGGCACGCAGGTGCCTATGGGTTTCCTGGCATTTGAGAACTCCTCCCTCACCGCGGAAACTACTGCCTGATATTCTAAGTGGATCATGGGCTGTGGCAAGAAGGAGAGAGCTGAGGTGCCTCTTGCACTGTATGGGAAGATGATATACTTATATTGAGTACGTTGGAATTTCATTGGCACTTCTTGACACTGGCCGAGCTACCGCCATCAAGAAATGTCAATCCCCCCAGCCATCATTTGTGATGGCTACAGTAACAACGGCTCCTGGCAGCTGAAGCACCAGGAGTAAAAAAAGGATGGTGGTGTCTGCAAGGGACAGGTTCAGGTAAGTAATACTGACCTTTGCCTGCCTCTTCCTGGCTACCAGACTCCAAGCAGTGATGTTACTCTTAGGGGTGTTTGCAAATGCTTTGCTTATGCTTTAATCGCAGACTGTAAGTGTTACTGACTAAAGTGAGAATTGTGGGGAATTCAAAGCAAAAGAGGGACATTGCTAAGTTACAGAAACACCTAAGACTTGAGCCCAAAAGGCAAACTAATGTTTGCCTTTCTTAGGTATGTCCCCTCCTTTCTACCCATGAACAGTGTGCTGTTGATGCTCTACACAATTTTGTTATTTTATATCAAGTATGGCGATTGAATTCAATTTAATTCCACGGCTGCATGCTTTGAAAAATATTATTCTTCTCGTGTTAAACTTTATTTTACATTTATATTTTTAGTTTGGCAGTCCAGCTGCCTAGCCTTTGGCAAACATAACATTCACAGGGATGTGTATATATGTTCTCCTTAAATTAACAAAGAATGAACACAGAGGCACATACTAATTACTTCATGAGATATTGCTTCTAATCTAGGCTGTGTTATCACAACTAGAATTCCACTCTGATAATACATTTTCACCCTAACCACCCCAGACCCTCTCCCTCCTCCTGCTTAGTCACATTGCTTGACATCACTGAGGACATCTGATCTGATAATCTGTTTTATTTTAAATTTACATGATTATCTCTAGCACCAGGCATAAATGTGAACTTTACAATAACTATTTTACTCCTGAAGTTGTTTGAAAAAAATATTTTGCTCCACTGGAAACAAAATTCATACATTATTTTTGGGCTCAAACTTTCCACTCACTTCTGCACAATTGCAAATGAAACTTGGGCACTGCAGAATTGTAACTTTTAATGTCTGCTAATAGCACAGGACTTGAAATTGTAAGCCCTGATAATATTAAAATAAAATATTGACTTTCTTACCCCCTCTTAGTGGTATTTTTGTGTAATCCATATTCTTGGGTCATGTATCAGGGCTTGGGAGTCCAACGGTTTAGCGCAATATATAATTTGTTTCCAATCTCTTCTGGACAGAGATCTCAAATGTTCCATCTGGAATCTGCTGAAGCGACAATCGCAACTCCAAGTGCTCCTATCACAAATGGGAATAATACTGCCTTCACTTTCCATATTTAGCTTCTCTTTCAGTTCTTGGTATTTGTCTACATTCTCATGTTCTGCTTTAAGATGTTATAGTCACTGAATAATGCCACTTCCACCACCACTGCAGTTTTCCATTCCTTGTCTACGACCACATGTCAGATTGGTTGGCCAGGACTTACTTGTCTGTCTGGATTTAGAAGTACCACAGGATCTTAGCCCGGCCATTCTCAACAACCATTTGTGGTACTTCCCATCTGGACTTAGACAGGTCCATCACATATTTTTTGCAGATGTTTTGGAGCCCTTTTTTGCAGAGTCGGCACCTTGAATTCTGTCTGGTGTGATAGACCATCACTTCAGTTGATCTGGTTCTAAGTACATGTTCCACTGATGTTCCTCAGAGCTGTCTTTCAGTTCTGCTTTTTCCAACCACTGGTAGTATTTTGTAATGTGAGCCACATCCACTATCTGCTGTTGATAAATCCCATGGAGTGATTTATCTTGTCATGGAACCTCCTCCCTTTCTGCATCCTCTGTTTCTGCATTTTCCTTTTCGAAGTTCATCTTTGAGAACCATCTTCCTGATGTACTTATGGATGCATTGTGTTTCATCAAGGACTGGGGCTTTGACACTCATCCAGCCCCCATCTCCTAGCTTCCAGCTGGTGCACAGTCCTCCCTTCAAAGTGAGTAGTTTCTGGGACTTGAAATCCATGGTCATGGGCGTCCGCAGGGGAGGGCAAGGGGGGGCACTTGACCCCTCCCCCGGATTTTTCAGCTTGTTCTGCTATTTATGTGAGATTGAAAATACAGTGCAATACCGGCGCCGACCAGTAGGTGATGCTGTGTATGGAGAGAGACAGAGATAGGAAGCTATATTTTATCCCTGCTTCTCTCTCCTGACTGAAACCGCAGGGGAGCAGCACATGCAGCCAGCAACTCCCAGCCTGCAGAGACAGCTTACAGATCAGGTAAGTGAGGGATGGGGGGACAGCCTACAGATTAGGTAAGTGAGGAATGGGGGGGCAGCCTACAGATCAGGGAAGTGAGGGATGGGGGAAGGGAGAGACAGCCTACAGATCAGGTAAGTGAGAGATGGGGGCAGACTACAGATCAGGTAAGTGAGAGATGGGGGGCAGACTACAGATCAGGTAAGTGAGAGATGGGGGGCAGCCTATAGATCAGGTAAGTGAGGCATGGGGGCAGCCTATAGATCAGGGAAGTGAGGCGTATGGGGGGCAGCCCTATAGATCAGGGAAGTGAGGCATATGGGGAGGCAGCCTATAGATCAGGGAAGTGAGGCATA
This sequence comes from Pelobates cultripes, assembly GCA_933207985.1. NCBI lineage: Eukaryota > Metazoa > Chordata > Amphibia > Anura > Pelobatidae > Pelobates > Pelobates cultripes. Next base: position 201,019,660 of record OW240913.1, on the reverse strand, counting down.
TGGGGGGCAGCCTATAGATCAGGGCAGTGAGGCATATGGGGGCAGCCTATAGATCAGGGAAGTGAGGCATATGGGGAGCAGCCTATAGATCAGGGAAGTGAGGGATGATGGGGGGAAGAGGCAGCCTATAGATCAGATAAGTGAGGGATGGGGAGGGGGAGAGAAAGAGAAAGCCTATAGATCAGGTAAGTGAGAGATGTGGGGATCCATCTACAGATCAAGTAAGTGAGGGATGGGGGAGGCAGCCTACAGGAAGGGTCAGCAAGGAGAGGGAAGGTAAAGTAAGAAGGAGCAGAAAGGAGAAGGAACAGAAATGAGCAGGAAACAACATCAAGGAGCAGAAAGGGGCAGCAAGGAGCTGAAAGGTAGAGCAAGGAGCAGAAAAGGTAAAGTTGGAGAAGGAGCACAAAGGAACAGAAATGAGCAGGAAGGGGCAGCAAAGAGCAGGAAGGGGCAGCAAAGAGCAGGAAGGGTCTGCAAGGAGCAGGAAGGGTCAGCAATGAGCTGGAAAGGGCTGCAAGGAGCAGGAAGGGACACGAGCACAAAGGTAAAGTAGGAGGTGGAACAGAAATGAGCAGGAAGAGACATCAAGGAGCTGGAAAGGGCAACAAGGAGCAGGAAGGGACAGAAGAAGCACAAAGGTAAAGTAGGAGAAGAAACAGAAATTAGCAGGAATGGTCAACAAGGAGCAGGAAGGGTCTGCAAAGAGCAGGAAGGGTCTGAAATGAGCAGGAAGGAGCAGGAAGGATCTGCAAGGAGAAGGAAGGGTCTGCAAAGAGCAGAAAGGGACAGAAGGAGCACAAAGGTAAAGGAGGAGAAAGAATAAGAAAGAGCACAGAGGTAAAGTAGGAGAAGGAGCGGAAATGGTCTGCAAGGAGCAGAAAGCATCTGCAAGGAGCAGAAAGGGATCAGAAAGAGAAAGGATCAGAAGGGCGCGAAATAAGCAGAAAGTAGCAGAAAGGTAAAGGAGCAGAAGGAGGCAAGGAGGAGAGAAGACAGTGTCAAAAGAAAAAAAAAACTGTGTCAAATGAAAGAGAAGAAAAGGAGATTGGAGCAGGAAGGACAAGTGAAGTGAACCCTCCACTTTATTCCGGACACCTATATACCTATATGCTTCAGTTTTAATTCTCTCCCTGCTATTTTAATGTCTATATTGTTCGGTTCCAAATGTTGAGAAAAAACTGTGTCAAATGAAAGAGAAGAAAAGGAGATTGGAGCAGGAAGGACAAGTGAAGTGAACCCTCCACTTTATTCAGGACACCACATCATAAAGCTTTGGACCTTCTCATCTTCCCAGGTAAAAAAAAAATATTACTGTTAATGTGTTAATTTTTATTTACTGAGTGTCAGGAAGCACAGGGTGCCACTGGGTAGGGGTGTTGCTGATTGACTAGAGCAGTCAGCTGGCACTCTAAGCCAATCAGTAGCTCCCCATTCATAAAAAAGTTAAACATTTTTATGAACCGGGAACTAGCGATTGGCTTAGAGCGTCAACTGACCACTCTAGCCAACATGCAGCACCCATGCCTGACGTCAATCTGCACTTCCTGACACTCCGTTTCAGATGCCAAATACCACTGAGCGGCCTGGATATCTGGAACTGGAGGAAGCCTTTGGGGTTAAACCATTTGAGAGCGGTTTAACCCATCAAAGGAAAGAAAGCACCCAGGGGCTTCCTGGCATCATAGCATTTTCATTTAGATGAAGTTGTTATGGTGACCAAAATGTTCCTTTAATTTGCTTAAAGGAACATTATAGTGTCAGGAATACAAACATGTATTCCTGACACCACAGTTGTGAAAACGCTATTAAACCTGGCTTTATGTGATAATGATTATGCCCCTTCCCTTTCATGACACTGTCAAAAAGGGACCAAGCATGGATGTCATGACAATTATGCCCCCCTGCCCTGGAAAAATTCATGCGGACGCCCATGCTTGTGACACCTTTTAACTACAAGACCAAGAAACCCTTGCTGTACCCATTATACACTGTGTATAATCTGAGTGCAGGTTTTGCAGTATTATAGAAAGTTAAGTGCACCGAGTAACTTTGCATTTTGATGAGAAAGCTCAATGCAGAATGAACTATAAATTAGTTCTATGACTATGAATTGGTGGGAAAACTAAATGTATCTTTATACTTTTAATTATGATTGTGCATGTTTTTGATGTACTATTGTTGAATAACCTGTTTTCATTTGTAGATATTTTTTTAAAGTGTGTATATCTTGTTTCACTGTGTAATCTACACATTTTTTTATTAACTAGAATATATTTGCAAACCTCACAATTTTATCTGATTTCTCTGAATTCTACTTTCATGAGACCCAAGTTTTTCCATCTCAGCTTGAGACAGACGCAGCCTGTCTATCTTGGTCCCTGGGAAAAAAATGCTAGCAGCTATGCATGTGTGTGGTCGTTCTAATCTTGTGCATGCACAGTGAAATATACCTAGCTTGTTCCAAAACACATTTAAGTGTACTACTGCTTGCATGGAAAAGTCTCAGAGTTTTGCAGGTTCCAGAGGCAGTTTTGTAAAATATACTCTATCCATTACAAATCCTTTGCCACGTCCAGTTTATATAAAAAAAGAAACCTTGTATGAAGAATTTTAGCTAAACTGCTCATGTACAATCAAGCAATTTACCAAGAATATGATAGCACTACCCAAATATATACAGGGTTAGTTCAAACCGCTATGTTCTAACACACAAAATTAATTTTCACTGACGTTCAGGTATTGAGTGAAGCTTAGAAGATACTTCATCTTGTTTATTCTAAGCGTTGTCACCATGTGTGAAGGACTTTTATGCAATTGCTTATATGCTTCAGTTTTAATTCTCTCCCTGCTATTTTAATGTCTATATTGTTCGGTTCCAAATGTTGAGAATGAATGTATTCGTGTACCGAACGGGGACCACACACCCTGGGTAGCAAGTAGCAATTAGAACACACAGAAAACCGCAACTTAATTGCTACTAGGTGGCCGCCATTCGACATACGAACACGTGGCGAGAACAAAGGATGGCGGCCATCTTAAAACTCACGAATGCGGTCAGCGGGGCTTACGCATGAATTGCATGGAACTATTTTCGGTACGGGAAACATGCGAACGCCCGGTCCCCCATGGAAGTCCTGGATGAATACGTTCCCCTGCACGAATCAAACTGGCGTTCGGTAGATGGTATCTACCGAATGAGGGGAACATTCACAGGTAACCAGCTGAACCATACGAACGTTAGTTTTCGTGTAGTTAGATGCGAACGGAGACCGGCTCTTGCTACTGATTCTATGGAACTGTAACTCGGATACCTCCACATGGCAAGCCGGTCAAACTTCCACACGATGCGACACGGAAACTACCGAACGGAAATTCGTGAGATTTGGATATGTGACTACCAGTATCCTCAGCTATCCAGGGATGTTAAAAGTATAATTGTATGTCTTATAGAAAGTATGTTTCTGAAATTGTTATAAATTGTAATGTTTCTGGCCAGCAGATAATTGAGCTTTGTGTATTGTAGAAACTCAATTATCTAGCCTGGCCCAGAGGAGGAGTTTTGTGTTGCTTAAATTGTGAGTTCTGTGTGCCAGTAAATCAGTCTTGTTCCAGCATTAAGCTTTGGCTCATGTGTGGATTATTCGGCGATTCCAGGGATATTTCTGCTTATGGAATATTGAGTGCTTTTCTTTTATGGGAAGAAGGGAATGCTTGACGGGGATATTTTCTACTACCGTCACACCATGTTATTATTTTTATTATAACAATGTTACCATCTTTACTTGTAGTTTACCAGTGTACTTTCTGTGCTTGCATTTTTTTATTCTTTATTTATTCACAGGCATTTTTCAAGTTCAATGTTATATTTTCATGACATTTCGAGTATGTGCCTGCAATTGTAAAAATTTTTAAGTGTAACATAGTAATATTATAACAACTGCGTAGTTGCATTTTTTCATTGATATTTTCAATGAATGTATTCCAGCAATATTTAATATACCTATAGTTATTTATATATGTATGTGCATATATATATATATATATATATATATATACATATTGTGATCCTTGTCAGCAGGTAGCACGGTCCTCAAGTCAAAAACATGCACAGTCCTTTGCTTTGCATATAATCCAGTCACTTTATTGTTAAATCCACACAGGATACAGCAGTAAATTAAAACATAAATGTAACACAAAACCCTATAAACAAAAACCTAGCTCGGTCTGAGCACTAACTCACTTTGAACATCCCTCTCTATCAGGGTTAAACTAACAAAACATATGGCACCAACCTTATTAGTTAGCAACACTCTGCTGGCTAGCCTGTTGAGTTCCTTTCCGCACTCCTAGTGCTCCAAGCCAGCCTTGCCCTGACTGCTTCCTCCTGCACTCCCAGTGCTCCAAGCCAGTCTTGCCCTGACTGCTTCCTCCTGCACTCCCAGTGCTCCAAGCCAGCCTTGCCCTGACTGCTTTCCTTTCTGCACTCCCAGTGCTTAGTCTTCTTGACTCTCTATATGGAGAGAACAGCCTCTCTCCTGCCTCCTTCCTGGGAGGAAGCCAGCAATCCCTCTCCTTTACCTGCCTAGCAGGGAGGAGTTTATTCCCACTGCAACAGCTCATTAACTGCAGCTGAGCAGTGGGTTGGAGACGATCCAAAAAACCCTGGCCTGGATCCATGTCTCCCCAGAAAACTACTAAACTGTCGAGTGGAGCATTGGCCCACCCTTCTCTCCAAATGCTCCACCCCAGGGGCCCATAACTAAACAGTGTTTTGTGTTGCCTACAACACATCCTACACATACTCCCCCTGGGGTTAAAAGGCCTATCTGCCTTCACTTTATCACAATATATATATACATATATTTATATATATATATATATATATATAAATAAATAAAATATAAAAATAGGGGGGTGTGGCATGGTCTCCATGCTGAGCAGATACATGGGTATCGATCTCCCTGAATATATCATTCTAAAACTCAAGAAAATATCATTAACCCCTTAAGGATGGCGGGCGTTCTATGCCGTCCATGGGGACCCGGCTCTAAACGTTGGCGGGCGGTATAGAACGCCCAATTCGTCCTATGTACTTACCCGGTCGCCGGCGATCCCAGGGAGTCCCCCTCCTTCCTCTTCGCCCCCCCCTTGGCCATGTGATCGTGAGGTCCTTGCGAGGACCTCACTATCACATGGACAGCATAATTCATGTCAGTCCCAGCAGGGGGAGTGCCCGGTACTCCCCCTGCTGCCTGTAAAAAGTAAAAAAAATTTTTAAAGATACAGTTTCAAATAAAATATATACTTAGATCATATATATATTATATATATGATCTAAGAATATATATATATTGAAGGACCTCAGTCAAGACCCTAATATAGTAATCCGTGGGGCTGATAAAGGGGGAGCAACGGTGATACAATCATACGACCAATACCGGAAAGAAATACTGAGACAACTCAGTGATACCTCTGTGTATACGAAGCTTACGTTTGATCCAACGGCTAAATTCCAAAAAAGAATAAAAAATCATGTTGAATTGGGATTACAATTGGAGTACTTGGATACTCACACAGCTCAGTACCTCACAGTTGAGCACCCCAGATATCCGGTACTGTATACGCTACCCAAGATTCATAAAGACCCACTACAACCACCAGGAAGACCCATAGTTTCGGCTAGAGATGGCATAATCGAACCAATTGCCAAATATATTGATACTTTTATTAAAGATAGCATTATGGCTTTGCCTACATGCTTACGAGACACACAGGACTTTATGTCCAGAATCCTACAAACACCACATGTGGAGTCGACATCCTTATTAGTTACGATGGATGTCCAGAGCCTGTACACCATCATACCTCATAGGGAGGGTGTACAGGCTTTGAGGGAGATCCTGGTCAAATCTACCATATATGAAGGTCCGCCAATTGAATTCTTGTTGGAATTTCTAATGATTGCACTTACATGCAACTATTTTAAATTTGAAAACCAATTCTATGTGCAAGTATCCGGCACTGCGATGGGGGCGGCAATGGCACCATCATATGCTAATGCCTTCATGTACATTTTTGAATGTGATCATATTTTGGAAAAATTTGGACAACATATTCAACATTATTATCGGTTTGTAGATGACCTGTTCATGATTTGGACAGGTACCAGGATAGATCTGGAACAAATGATTCATGAAATAAATCAATCTTCTACACCTGTTATACTGAGTTATCAAATTGATGAAAAATCAATTCAATTTTTGGATGTCACCATCTATAAAAAAGAAAACAAATTGGAATTTACTTTATACCGTAAAAATACGGATCGTAATACTCTCTTATCTGCCTCCAGTTTTCATCCACAACAACTTAAGAAATCACTCCCGGTCTCCCAATTCTTAAGGACATTAAGATATAATACAGAAACCGAAAAACGAAGAGCCCAATTGGAAGAAATGTGGGAGAGATTTCGTATGCGAGGTTATCGTCCACAAACTCTCCAAATAGCACAAACTAAAGCTTTGAATATATGGAATCAAGAAAGATTGAATGATAAAACTAAGAAGGTACCAAAAGAACCAAAAATGTATCTTCCCATGACTTTTCACACTGGAACATCGAAAATTAGACAATCTATCCAAAGACATTGGGATATATTACGTTCAGATAAATCACTACCTCATACATTCATGAGTTCCCCTGTTATCAGTTACAGAAGAAACAAAAACTTAAAGGACCTTCTGGTGAAGAGTGACCCAGAAATTTGCTACCGTAAACCGAGGAGTATTGTGAAGAAAGGTTGTTATAAATGCAGTGGATGTGTGACATGTAGTCACATGGTCAGTGGCACGACCTTTGCTCATCCCCATAGCGGTCAGAGAATTAAAATATCTCATTATATCACGTGTACCACTGACCATGTGATATACATGATCACATGTCCCTGCGGACTTTCGTACGTTGGCAAAACCGACTTGACGTTGAGAGACCGCATAAGGGGACATCGGTCGACCATAACAACAGCATTTAGAGATCAATATAGCGATAAGCCAGTCGCTAAACATTTCCTACATATGCAACATAGACTTCCTCTGTTACGTTTCACGGCTATTGATCATGTCCCCCCAATGTCCAGAGGGGGTGACAGATCAAAGAAACTACTTCAACGTGAGGCACAATGGATCCATCGGCTGGACACAGTGACACCAAGAGGACTCAACGAGAATATTGTGCTCTCTATGTTTCTTTAATAATAATGTTCTTTGAATAATCATATGGTTTCCCTTTTTCTCTAAGTATATTTGTGATCCTTATTGGTTTTTTGGAGCCTTTATTCTAATGGCTTTTTTTTCCCTTTTTTAGCCTGCTAGTTTTTTTTTTTTTATGTTATAGATTGCTTCAGCTAAATGCCTTCTAAACTTGACATGGTTGGTGAAATGTTTTTAACATAACATTCTTTATTTTTTTGATCACTTCTTTAGATATATGGTGACACTTTACACAGTATATTTGATCTTATGATCTTTGCTTATTTTTTTATATTAGGCTGCATTTTTGCGGATTTATGCACTCTGCACTTTAATCAGATTTCATCAATAGATTGATATTAGACATTTCACTTGCACATCTATGAGATATTTACCGATCTTATAATTAATTGTTTTCCTATCGGTATCTTAGCAACACCACATGATCACTTATGCATGGATCATGTGATCGTGGGTTCTATTTCCGGTTTCACTTCCGGGTGTGCACGGAGGGATTCAGGGGGTTCTTCACAGATTGGTGAGTACTTCTTTTTATGTCCTATATAAATGGCTTGTAAGCACAGGTACATTGACCTTGAGAAAGACCCGAATGGGTCGAAACGTCGGCAAACTTTGATGTTATACCTGCTGGAATAAATTAACTATTTTTTCAAAGTCCTGAGAGTGCATCTCTTTATCCTCTATATATATACACACATATACATACATACACTGTCTTAGTGTATTTTAATATTAATATATATATAATTATATATATATTATCAAAATACACATACAATGATATTGATTAAATATATAGAATTTAAATTATATATTTATATATAATATAAAATAAATATGTAAATACGTTAAAAAATTCAATTAAAAAATAATAAAAATAAATAAAATATATAAATATGTTTAAATTTATTCTAACAGTATTTTAAAATTAATATATATATATATACTGATATCAAAATACATGTAGAACGAAATAATATATATATCTAAATACGTATATATCACTGTATATACCTATATATAAATAAAAATAATTGTAAAAAATTATATATATATGTATTAAGGCAATTTGCCTGCATTTGTGGGAGGTGCTGGTTTTCTACCCCTAGCCTACTTAAGGCACTCCCCTTGCCTGGCTCCTTACCGTTCGAGGTCAGCGTTGAATGAGGATCCACTTCCGGGTTCTCTCAGACGCCATCTTGGTTTCAGTATCCAGGAGGTTTCACCACGTTAAGCTGTGTCCAGGAATCCTGTTCAGGCCTTTCCGCCCGTCCAGCTTCTTCTGACTCCGTTCTCCGTCGTAGATCGCGTCCCAGGGACTCCTAAACCGTAAGTCAGACCTTCCTGTCACGCCAGGACTGGTTCCCACGGCGTACGGTACAGCACGGGTCCTCGCTTTACGGCTTTTCCCTGGTTATGACACGAATGTTTCAAGCCATTCGCGGGCTTTTCATTCGTACGGTCATTCGGCTGAACATGTTTTAAATCGTTCAATAGTCATTTCGCATATCCTATTCATGTTATTTAAACGAATGTTCATTCGGTTGTTTTGCCGTTCGGCAAATTTTACATACGCTCATACACGCTTTGGTTCGCATAAATCATACGGTTAAACTATTCTAACTTCTGTGTTCCCCTCACATTTGCTTTCGGCTGTTCTGTGTGTTCACGTATAATCCTTTCATGAATTATATTCACCATTTCATGTGTATATAACATTCGGTTAAAGTATTGCTTGCTTAAATAGATTATTGTTGATTACTTTTAACAATTGTCAGTATTGTATTACGTCCATAAATCAAGTCCACTTCTCTGTGTATACCATTTGACTCCCACGCTTTCAGGGGTCTGCATTACTTATCCATTTATACGAATGGACTCAGCCTATGTTACAAGCCTCATTTCTGGGTTATTTATACAACATATACAAGGATAGGTTCATTTAAGCAATAATTCTCGGGTTGATACGTCTTTGCTATACATACATATCATATAGATATACATCACTTTACATCATGTTAAATCATTTTGGGGTATCCCTGCCTTTGGTCTTTCTGCTACATATCATACATAACGCTGTGTTAATTAGGCCATGACCTCATCCATGTCCCTTTCTATAAAACCAGTTACATTTCGGTACAGATCATTGAACTCCCACGCCAGGAGTTTTATAACTATCCATTTCATTTCAATTTACTCAGCCTACATTACAGGCCTCATTTCTCTGTCATGACGATGACACATAAGGCTTAAATCCTTTTGCATGCATACTCGGGTTGAATCACACGTACTGATCCAACCAATCATACGTCCCCTACACAGTCATATACATATGTATATAACCTACGTTTCATGTTTTCCTTTACACACCATTATCACGTAACACATAGATTGTTTGTACATAGGCCACGGCCTCCCTCAGATGTCTTATTCAAGCATGCAAACATTTCTGAGCCACTCATAGCTATTCCCATGGTATCAACATAATTTTATACATTGCTGCTACAGACTATAAGTCTGGTTCTTTTTACACCCCACACTCATCGTACTACTCTCTTTTACCCATTTTTAGGCTGTCGAGCTTATATAATTGCTCCACACGGTTTATTCCTGTGATTTATCATACTACCAGGTACGTACACCTGCTCATATGGTATTCTACCATACATTTCATTTCATCCCCCTAGTTTAGAGTACTGGCAATAGGGTCACAGGATTCCCAATAGGTATTTACCCCATCTTGGCTGTCGCCATTAGTTAGTGGTCCCGCGAGGCCAACACCCCGCCTCAAATGTTTCAGAGGCAAACATCCATCGGGCCACATGTTAGCTAGCCGCCTCGCATGTTGCAAAGAGAGGGCCTCACCTGTCACTCCCTTCCCCTGTTTTCTGTCGTACAGTCACCGAGAGGCCTAAAACTCCTGCCACTACGTCAAGTGGCCTCAATAACCCCTCGCGCCAACGCATAGATAGAGCCTCTCAAGCCGCTTGGCAATTAGTAGGGCCTCACCTGTCACCAAACAAGCATAATACTTTCGCCATCCGGCCTAGCTAGCCTGCCAGTACAATTTGGTGGTTCTATATACTAATTATTGTTTTATTTATAGTATGTCTCAGGAAGGGGTAGAGGATTTCTCCCTGCCTAGCACCCCGGCTAGAGCTGTCACTCCCACACAAGGAGGAGAGCTAGCTAGTCCAGCATCAATTAGATCCTGGACAATCCCGCGCATAACCACGGAATTAAGGAGACGACAAATCCCCTACCCCGCTACAGCAAGGAAGGCAGAACTTTTCAAACTGCTACGCACATCAACCAATAACATGGAAGCCGGGGAAGGATCTAGCCAGTCCAACCCAGGGGACATACAGGCCATGTTATCCTCACTCATGGCATCCATGGGCAAGGTCAACTCCAGGCTGGAGAAACTTGAGTCGGTCACCACGGCCCTCACTCTAGCAGGGCCACCCGCGGCTGCGGTACAAACACCAGCCTTGCCATTAGTCGCTCCAGCCAGCCCCCTGGATGACCAGGAAGTTAGCCCGGCCCACATGATACCTGAGCATATCAAAAGGGATATCCTGGAAGGTAAAGACGTCAACCTGGCTTCCCTGTTGATTGCCTCCCAGGACATTGTGGAACATAAGACGTATGCTTATGATGATGTTTCTGTTATTGTCAGATCTAGGGATGCCCGCCTGAACAGGAAACTGACTATCCCTGAATTTGTACTAGCGTTTGGTATTTACAGGGATGTCGTCTGTGCGGTTTATCCCAACAGAAGAGAGGAGTTTGATCTCTATATGCACAAGCTGGTAGACCTGGGCAACAAATATGGTGGTTCAGCATTCTATGACTACCATAGGTCTTTTTCTGCAAAAGTGGCTGGAGCCTTCTCCCAGTACGGTACACGATCCAACTGGGGAAGGATTGATACCGTCTTATTCTGCAGACACTTTGCAGGTCTAAGAACACCAGCTTGTGCATACTGCTCCTCCACAGCCCATACTACTAATTTTTGTCCCAACACGGCAGACGGACATGCCTCCACACAAGGAACTAGTTCCTCTGGGGATCCAGGGAAACTATCCAAAGACAAATTGGGACGCCCAATCAAGTTTCTGGGCAAGTCCCAGATATGTAATAATTTCAATGTTGGGTCTTGTAATTACAGTGGATGTAGACTATTGCATGTCTGTTCAAAATGTTTTAGGGCACATGCTAAGACCATGTGTCCAAATAAAATGTATTCTAAGCCTTACCTTACGTCCATTAATATGCCAGTATTCACAGCATTGATGTCTCAGCACCCATCTAGACACCTGGTAGATTTTCTTATTTCTGGTTTAACAGAAGGCTTCCACACAGGTATCCTACACATACCAGCTGGCACTCTGGAATGCCCAAACCTACAATCCGCCCAACACAACCCCACAGTGGTTGACACCCTCATAAACCAAGAAGTGGAGGAGGGCTTTGTATTGGGGCCTTTTAGAACTCCCCATTCACAGAATGGCGCACCAACCCTATTGGTATTGTCACAGGGAAATCTTCCCAAAAACAGAGACTCATCATTGACTTATCGGCTCCCCACTCATCGGCCAACCCCAGTCTTAATTCCCTCATACCCTCTGAGGAATTCTCTCTGCAATACACCACCATAGATCACGCCATTACAGCCATCATACAAGCAGGGGTGGGAGCCTGGCTCAGTAAGACCGACATTACTAACGCCTTCAAATTACTCCCTATCCACCCCACACTGTGGCACCTGCATGGCATCAAGTGGTCCGAGAACTACTATTTTTTCTCCCGGTTAACTTTTGGGTCCAAAAGTAGCCCAGCTATTTTCGACACATTTGCCGAAGCACTATGCTGGTTACTATTGAACATAGCCGGATGCCCTACAGTATTACATTACTTGGACGATTTCCTACTGGTCGAGGAGAATACTGCACCTCCCACTAGCCTCAAAGCTACCACTAAGCTGTTTGAGCAACTAGGTGTACCCATCTCCCCAAAGAAAACAGAAGGGCCAGACACGGTTATCACTTTTCTGGGTATCCAGTTAGACTCTGCCACAATGCAAGCAAGCCTACCTTACGAAAAGATAGACAATATTCTCACTTACATAAACAACTACCTACAGCTCGGCACTTGCAACCGCAAAGAACTACAGTCCCTGCTGGGGTCACTAAATTTTGCAATGCGCATCATACCTCAAGGCCGCTCCTTTATTTCACGACTATTGCATCTTTTCCCACTTTTTCTACATGACACGCGCAGGTTGTCCTTAGATGCCCAAGCTACGGCAGATCTAAACATGTGGAAGAGGTTTTTAACCACTTGGAATGGTTCCTCCCTCAATTGACTGAATCATCTCCTACCATTTGGTCAGATGCGGCATCTACCACTGGTTTTGCAGCAATTTTTGGGAACGAATGGCTTTGGGGCAGCTGGCCTTCAGCAGTTCTGGATTTTTAAAGGTTTTTCCACTACCTCAGCTCTTTTTGAGATCTACCCCATAGTGGTGGCTGCCTTAGCGTGGGGTCATTTATGGGCTAATACGCCAGTGCGTTGTTACTCAGACAACCAGGCGACCTGTCACATCATCAACAAAGGTCGTTCCAAATCTCTTACGATTATGAGATTTCTGAGGAAACTCACTTGGTTGGCAGCTTGTCATAATTTCTTCCTATGTTGTTTCCATGTGCCAGGTGTATACAACACAGCTGCTGACAGTTTGTCTCGCTTTAAATTTCAGGAGTTTCATCAAGCACTCCCGTCAGCAGCACCCACAGCCACCATCACTCCAACATTTCAACAACTCATACTGGACTAGACGTCATCATGCAGCATAGCAGGACATTGTCTCAGTTGGCACTTTCACACAATACAAACAAAACATACAACAGGGCTTTCACACTATTCAAACGATTCCTTCTGGAACATAACATCATACAACCGTTTGTTATGACATCTTTTTTGGGGTTTGCTTCCTTTTGCCACCTTAAACTCAAATTGTCATATAACACCATCAAACTCTATCTCACTGGCATTCAACACCACATGCTCATCTTACACCCAAATAACAACAGTTTCATGGCCTCTCACCAAATTAAGACCATACTCAGAGGTATTCAAAAATCAGAACCCACACATTTGGCCCAGAGGCTACCCATAGATAACCATATCTTCAAAGCTTTATCTAACCTACTCGACCTGAAACCGTTTGACACTAATACGAATTCTATCATCAAAACAGCAATATACATCGCTTTCTATGGATTTCTACGACCCAGAGAATTCACTACGACCTCCACGACCCAAACCACTCCATTCCTCCTCTATTCCCACTTGACAAAACATATGGATCATTACATCCTGTCTTTACCTCACTCCAAAACCAGCCAGCACATACCTGTAAACATTCCGTACTACCCCACGCACAACAGATGGTGTCCCGTAAAAGTTCTTGATGCCTACATACAGCACCATCACTTACTGCCCTCGCAACCGTTATTACAACTACAAGGTGCAGTACTCACCACTACAACCTTCATGACCTACATCAGGTCCTTGCTCACACAACTGGGTCTCAACGCAAACAATTACTCAGGACACTCCTTTCGTATAGGAGCCGCGTCCACAGCCTCCAGTTTCAACGTCCCAACTCATGTTATCAAAACACTGGGGCGCTGGAAGTCATCCGCTTACTCACGGTACATACCGAACCCAGTACAAGAGTTAAGAGATGCTTTCATAAACATGTCTGGTTGATAAATGTATATGTATTGGTGGTCTGTTAATAAATTGGATTACTTAATTTTTGCCCTCTTCTTTCTCAGGCCTACCTCATCGTCGGTTTCGGCACACCACAACCGACTTGCTCCTTTTATCATCCTACGCTTATTCATGGTATTTCACACTGTACTATCTTAAGCACCTAACACAAGTATTAAGGCAATTTGCCTGCATTTGTGGGAGGTGCTGGTTTTCTACCCCTAGCCTACTTAAGGCACTCCCCTTGCCTGGCTCCTTACCGTTCGAGGTCAGCGTTGAATGACCCTCCCACCACACCACTTTTAACATTTATTTTCCTTTCTATTTCTTTTCCTGGGTGGGCCCTCTTCTTTCTCAGGCCTACCTCATCGTCGGTTTCGGCACACCACAACCGACTTGCTCCTTTTATCATCCTACGCTTATTCATGGTATTTCACACTGTACTATCTTAAGCACCTAACACAAATATATATATATATATACACGTATATATATAATAATTCTACGTATATATTTATGTAATAATTTTATTAATTACAATTTGCAGGACCTGCCTGACAACCCAGGCTAAAAGTCCAGGGAATTTAATTTGCTACCACTATATTTAACCCTGTAACTTTCCAAGACACCATAAAACCTGTACATTGGGTAATTTTCATTCCTGGGCTATCATACGGTCTCAAAGGCAACATAAGCAACCTGGTGAATTTCAATGTGAAAAAACTGAAACGCAAGCCTTATATATGACTATGTAACTTTTGAAAACACCATAAAACCTGCACATGAGGGGTACTGTTTTACTCGGTAGACTTCGCTGAACACAAATATTAGTGTTTCAAAACAGTAAAATGTTTTACAACGATGATATCATCAGTGAAAGTGAAATTTTTTGCATTTTACACACACAAATGGCACTTACACGGACAATATAATTGTTGTGATACGTTTTACTGTTTTGCAACACTAATATTTGTGTTCAGCGAAGTCTCCCGAATATAACAGTACCCCTATTATGGTTTTTTATTTTAGAAAAAAGACCTCAAATGTTAAGTTTTATTTCTTTTTTTATAGGTTATACTCAGTTATTGTCCCCCCCTCACTATTTTTAGGGTAATGGGAGTAGGTAGGGGTTTATTTTTTATTTTATTTTTATTTTTTGGGGAGGGAGGGTGACTAAGAGTTTGGGGACCCCTAGTCACCTGGGTCCCCCCTGTTCTGATTTAGGGTCCCTACCCGCCGCTCAGGTGTGAGAGCCGGGGGGGAGGACTATAGGTCCCCCTCCCTTATTCTTCTTTAGTGCCCCCACCTGCCGCTCAGGGGTGAAGGCCAGGGGGAGGACAATAGGTCCCCCCCTTATTCTGATCTAGGGCCCCCACCCACCGCTCAGGGGTGGGGGTCGGGGGTAGGACAATAGGTTCCCCCCCCCTTATTCTACTTTAGGGACCAAGCCCCCACTCAGGGGTGGGGGATGGTGGGGAGGACAATAGGTCCCCCCTTATTCTGATTTAGGGCCCCCACCCGCTGCTCAGGGGTGGGGGCTTGGGGGAGGACAATAGGTCCCCCAACCACCTCTTAGGGGTGGGGGCTGGGGTTGGAGGACAATAGGCCCCCCTTATTCTACTTTAGGGCCCCCACTCGCCACTCAGGGCAGGGGTGGGGGCTCCGGAGGGGGGACACTTAGATTTTTTAGGCTGCTCACTGTTTACTAGACATGCCCCTACTCGCAGTATAGCAAGTAGGGGAAGAATTTATTAATACTAAGTAATCTTGAGACCAAGTCTCAAAAAGTTACTTCCGCTAGTAATTTTATTCTTCTTAGTATTAGAATTAAAACATGTATAGTATTTTTTTTTTAAGTTTTATTGAGTGATAAAATGCAATACAACAAAATAGTGCATTTTGAAGATAGTAAAACATTGCATCAGTGGTATAACATTAATGTGAAAATGCAAACAGTAGTTGGTACGCTTTTTACATACATTAGTTTTAAAAGGTTATCAGGCCCAACATGGTGGAAGGTTGGTGCTGTGCGTATTTGGGAGGGTTTTTACACTGGTTTTCGGAGTCGGTATCCGGCTATTATCCATGGTTCCCCTGGAGGAATTGGAACCAAGGAGACCAGGTAGTGTGATATTCGTCATATTTAAGAGTAAAAGAGTAGGATAGTTCTTCCATTGTTCTAATGCAATCTACCCTGGCTATGCAGGCTCTAATGGTTGGGGCTGAGGATTGTTTCCACATTGTAGGAATGAAAGCGTTCGCTGCTGTTAGGAGGTGGTTGCAGAGGATACGCTGGTGTTTGTCTAGAGGTTGGTGATAAAGTAGGAACAGCATGGTTTCGGGTTTCTTGGGAAGATTGATGCCTGTTATAGTACCTATAAGGTTGGCAATCTGCCCCCAGTAATCTTGGATCACAGGGCATAGCCACCAAATGTGGCTTGTGGTTCCTGCTACTTGTTTGCACCTCCAGCATGTGTTGGGCGAATTAGGGAAGATCCTATTGATGCGGGTGGGGGTATAGTGCCACCTAGCTATCCTTTTATAGTTGCCTTCGTGGGTGCTCCTAGATGTGTGGAAGATGTTTTTGAAATTTTTTTGCCAATCTTTTGTTTGAATCTGTGTGTTCAACTCCTTGTCCCACTGTATCGTGTAGTTTGGTAGGGTCTTCTCCTGTTGTTGGCGGATCGTTTTATAGAACTATGAGATTAGTCCCCTATGTAATGTGTGGTGTGTACATTGCGTTTCAAATAATGTGAGGTTTCTATGGCCTTGGAGGAGTGTTTGGTCTGATTTTATGAAGTGTTTAATCTGTGAGTGTCTAAGTCTGGCCATACCAGCAGGTTCAGCGTTAGGAATTAGGTCATCTAGGGGGGCTATTCCCTTGTCGTTGAGAACGTCGCCTAAGGAGAGTGCGTGGGTCTGTTTAGGGAAGCTTTGGAAGGCTGTTGGGTGTGAGCCAGGGAGAAAGGAGGGATTCTCCATTAGTGGATATAATGGTGATGGGTGAGGGGCTATATGTTTTTCTTTCCTGAGTTTATGCCAGGTCTGAAGGGTGTGTGTTATCGTCGGGTGTAATGTAGCGTTGCGTGTTATTAGATCCGTCCCCCGTCCTAGCCAAGGAACGTTGTGGAGTGAGGTCTTAAAGAAGTTGGCTTCGATCCCCATTGGGTGTTATTATGGGGATGCGCCCAATCGTATATTCTCGTGAGGCTAATGGCTTTATGGTAGGCCACTAGGTCGGGGAGTCCAAGACCTCCCTTCTGTTTACTCTTAGTTAGACAGTCATATTAGAGTCTGGGAGATTTTCCTGCCCATATGAATGTATTGAACATGGGCGTGGAACCAGGGGGATGGGGGGGACGCATGCCTATCCCACGCATGCTTAAACTCCTTTACTGTGTTAACCTCTACCACTTCAGCTGGAAGGCTATTCCATGCACCCACTACCCTCTCAGTAAAGTAATACTTCCTGATATTATTTTTAAACCTTTGTCCCTCTAATTTAAGACTGTCCTCATGTTGTGGTAGCTTTTCTTCTTTTAAATATAGTCTCCTCCTTTACTGTGTTGATTCCCTTTATGTATTTAAATGTTTCTATCATATCCCCCCTGTCTCGTCTTTCCTCCAAGCTATACATGTTAAGATCCTTTTGCCTTTCCCGGTAAGTTTTATCCCGCAATCCATGAACCAGTTTAGTAGCCCTTCTCTGAACCCTCTCTAAGGTATCAATATCCTTCTGAAGATACGGTCTCCAGTACAGTGTACAATACTCCAAGTGAGGTCTCACCAGTGTTCTGTACAATGGCATGAGCACTTCCCTCTTTCTACTGCTAATACCTCTCCCTATACAACCAAGCATTCTGCTAGCATTTCCTGCTGCTCTATTACATTGTCTGCCTACCTTTAAGTCATCAGAAATAATCCATTTCCTCATATGTTGAGGTTAGGACTCTATCAAATATTCTGTACTCTGCCCTAGGGTTTTTAAGTCCAAGATGCATTATCTTGCACTTATCCACATTAAATGTCAGTTGCCACAATTCTGACCATTGTTCTAGTTTGCCTAAATCATTTGGCTTATCCCTCCTGGAACATCAACCCTGTTACATATCTTAGTATCATCAGCAAAAAGACATAACTTACCATCAAGACCTTCTGCAATATCACTTATAAAAATATTAAAGAGAATGGGTCCAAGTACATATCCCTGAGGTACCCCACTGGTGACAAGTCCAAGCTTTGAATATATTCCATTAACTACAACCCTCTGTTGCCTGTCACTCAGCCACTGCCTTACCCATTCAACAATATTGGAATCCAAACTTAAAGATTGCAGTTTATTGATAAGCCTTCTATGTGCAGCAGTGTCAAAAGCCTTACTGAAATCTAGGTAAGCAATGTCTACTGCACCACCCTGATCTATAATTTTAGTTACCCAATCAAAAAAATCAATAAGATTAGTTTGGCATGATCTCCCTGAAGTAAACCCATGTTGTCTCTGATCTTGAAATCCATGTGTTTTTAGATGTTCAGCAATCCTATCCTTTAACATGGTTTCCATCACTTTCCCCACTACTGAAGTAAGGCTTACTGGCCTATAGTTGCCCGACTCCTCCCTATTACCTTTCTTGTGAATGGGCACAACATTCGCTAACTTCCAATCTTCTGGGACTACTCCTGTTAACAATGATTGGTTAAATACATATGTTAATGGTTTTGCTAGTACACCACTAAGCTCTTTTAATAGCTTTGGGTGTATTCCATCAGGTCCCATTGACTTATTTGTCTTTACTTTTGACAGTTGAAATAGAACCTCTTCCTCTGTAAACTCACGTGTAATAAATGACTCCATTTATCTTTTCTCTTAACTGAGGCCCCTTTCCTTCATTTTCATCTGTAAATACAGAACAAAAATATTCATTGAGGCAGTCAGCTAGACCTTTATCCTCTTCTATATACCTTCCTTCTTTTGTTTTTAATCAAACTAATCCTTGTTTTACTTTTCTTTTCTCATTTATGTATCTAAAAAAAGTGTTGTCCCCCTTTTTTACTGACTGTGTGTGATTTGGAAGCTCTTATAACTTGCTTAGCCTCTTTCTGCCTAATCTTATAGATCATTATGTCTTCCTCACTCTGTTTTTTTTTTATAATTACTAAATGCTAACTTTTTGTTTTTAACTATTTTGGCCACATCTGCGGAGTACCACGGTGGTTTCTTTTTTCGTTTTTTGCTTTTACTGACAAGCCTAATGCAATTTTTCTGTTGCCTTCAGTAGTGCAACTTTGAAATAATCCCATTTCTCTTGGACTCCATTTAAATTGCTTCAGTCTGATAATGACTCCTTTACACATATTCTAATTTTAGAAAAATCTGTTTTTCTAAAGTATAAAACCATTGTTTTTGTGTGGTGTGACTCAGTCACTGTTCTTATATTAAACCACACAGACTGATGATCACTGGATCCTAAACTTTCACCTACAGTAATATCTGATACCAAATCTCCATTTGTTAACACTAAATCTAGTATGGCCTCTTTACGAGTTGGCTCCTCAACGACTTGTTTTAGAGACAATCCCTGTAGGGAGTTTAGAATATGTGTGCTCCTGGCACAAGCAGCTATTTTTGTTTTCCAATTTACATCAGGAAGATTAAAGTCATCCATGATGATAACTTCCCCCTTCATTGTCATTTTAGCTATTTCCTCAACTAGTAGATTATCTAATTCTTCAATTTGTCCTGGGGGCCTATAAATCACACCTACACGAGTTACTGTATGATTACCAAATTCTAACGTAACCCAAATGGACTCTATGTTCGCCTCACTAACTTTTATTAGGCTAGATTTTATGCTATCCTTCACATACAGGACCACCCCTTCCCCTTTCTTGCCTTCCCTATCTTTTCTATATAAAGAGTATCCTGGTATTGCAATGTCCCAGTCATTTTTCTCATTATACCATGTCTCAGTAATAGCGACTAAATCTACACTATCAGTTGCCATTATTGCCACAAGTTCATGGATCTTATTCCCTAAACTGCGAGCATTTGTAGACATGACTCTAAGCTTATCATTTTTTAACACACTTGCTACAGGCACCTTCTGTCCTTGTTTTGGGGAACAATTGGATTGATGTTTTATCACCCTTTTGCCCCCCCCCTCCTAGTTTAAATACATCCTAGCAAAACCTCTGAACTGCTCACTGAGAACATTTGTTCCCTTTTGAGAAAGATGCAAACCATCTTTTTTGTACAGCTTATTTCCATTCCAAACAGAGCTACCATGAGAAATAAAGCCAAATCCTTGCTCCTGACACCATTCACTAAGCCACAAATTAAAGTCCCTAATACGCATCCGCCTGTCGTTCTGAGTGTTATGCACAGGCAGAACTTTAGAGAATGACAGTGTGGAAGCAACCTGCCGTATATCATTGGCAAAAACACTAAAAACTTCCTTAACCTCTGAAACCTCATTGCAAGCCAAGTCATTTGTCCCTAGATGGACAAGGACATCCAATTCCCCTTCCTGCTTTGCTTGCTTAACAATATTACAGATACGTCTCCTGTCTCTGTGAGCAGTAGCTCCGGGAAGACACCTCACAAGACCACCATTGTCTATCTCCACACCTCTTATGATGGAATCCCCCAACAACAACTGCTTTCTATTAGGCCTCACCATAGTCTCCAAGCCGGTCTCCACAATACCGCTAGCCTCAGTGCCTCTCTCCACAACACCACTAGCCTTCGTGCCTCTCTCCACAAAACCACTAGCCTCAGTGCCTCTCTCCACAAAACCACTAGCCTCAGTGCCTCTTTCCACAACACCACTAGCCTCAGTGCCTCTCTCCACAACACCATTACACTCTGAAAGTGCAGAAAATTAATTATGTAGAGCAACAGACTGTGCAAAATGCCTTTTATCCACAACTCTAAGTCTACCAGATCATACAGTAATCCATCTGCTATTCCTAGTATGTCTCTGCGGCAGTGGCTTTGCAGCAGTTCCAGTCTGAGTTTGTTCACCAGATAATTTACAAATCTCAGACTTCAAAAATACAATCTCCTGCTGCAAGATAGAGAACTGTCTACAGATTAGACAACAACCAAACTTCCAAAAAGTGGAACGTGAAACAAATGCATAGCAACTATTACACTGAACTAAGTCTGCCATTCCAATGAGGAATGGCAGACTTAGTTCAGTGTAATAGTTGCTATGCATTTAATAATAATAATGTAATAATAATCTAATAATAATGTAATAGTTGCTATGCATAATAATAAAAGGGGGAAAATACATAAGACTCACTCAGTCTCAGATTCCTTGTATGGATCACATTAAAGCAACACTATAGGATCAGGAACACAAACATGTATTCCTGACCCTATGTTAAAACCTGTCAGGATTACTAGTTGATCCAGCACGTAGAACTGTGTCACACCTAGGACTAAAGGGTAACG
This sequence comes from Pelobates cultripes, assembly GCA_933207985.1. Taxonomy (NCBI): domain Eukaryota; kingdom Metazoa; phylum Chordata; class Amphibia; order Anura; family Pelobatidae; genus Pelobates; species Pelobates cultripes. The sequence continues at coordinate 200,998,153 of OW240913.1, read as the reverse complement.
TCTTACCGGGCCTTAGAATGGCCGGACTTAACGTACCAGAAAATAGTCAGAATACTTGCCGAGGTCGGGGACACAGAATGAGACACAACGATGAGGGAAAGCCAAAAGTCAGGGATACCAGAATACAGGGAAATCAAAAGAAGCCAAAGTCAATAACCAGAAATAAACGCTCAGGAACACACTATCGGACAACCACTAAGTGAAACCATGACAGGGCAATGAGGAGAAGTAAAAACGCGTTTAAATAAGCCTTTTACAAATCTGATTGGCCAAAATCTGCTTTTGACCCCAGAAAGTGCGAGCACGTCTCCCGCGTGACATCACATGCACGCCAACATCGTCATCACCGTGGGCAGACGTGGGGCTATAATTTGGCGTGGATCCGCAGTGGCCGGCATCCACCAACATGTTGCAGGAATCAGGTACACTGACGCATGGCCGCTGAGCGCTGATACTGCAAGGTGAGGATGAATATGTTACAAAACCACCATGTAGCCCCCCTCGCCCCAACTTGCCTCCCTAAATATAGTAAAATCTTACTTGTATTCAAGTCTGCAGCTGCTGCCTATGTACCTGTCTGAATCTGAACTGCCTCTGTCTCCTGACACCATCAGAAGTGGTGGTCTGAGCCAATCACAATGCTTCCCCATAGGATTGGCTGAGATTGTCAAGGAGGCAGAGCCAGCACAAGTCTAACACAGCCCTGGTCAATCAGCATCTCCCCATAGAGATGAATTGAATCAATGCATCCCTACGAGGAATGTTCAGTGTCTGCATGCAGAGGGTGGAGACATTGAAGGGCAGTGCTGCGCACTAGGCAGCTCTGCCCCAGGAAGCACCACTAGCAGCCAGCTAAGGAGTGGACAGTGGAGTTATCACTAGGCTATAATGTAAACACTGCATTTTCTCTGAAAAGACAGTGTTTACAACAAAAAGCCTGAAGGAATGATTCTACTCACCAGAACAAATAAAATAAGCTGTAGTTGTTCTGGTGACTATAGTGTCGTTTTAAATAGATATGATTGTAAATCTTATGTTTTACCAGTATCTAGCTGATTGTCACCGCAGAATATATATAAATTGTATCTACTTAAAGGGACTCTCCAGTGCCAGGAAAACATATTAGTTTTCCTGGCACTGCGGGACCCTACAGGGCTCTCTCCCTCCCACCCGCCATCCCAAGTTGCTGAAGAGGTTAAAACCCCTTCAGTGACTTAACGGAGTCTGGCACAAATGTCCCTCGGCACTGGGTCTGGCTCCGCCTACTCTCCTCCCCTGCCGTCGTCATTAGATCTCCCCATAGGAAAGCATTATTCAATGCTTTCTTATGGGGATTTTGGCAATGCTGGAGGTCCTCACATAGCCTGAGGACGTCCAGCATTGTATAACACACTTTTCATGTTCTAAGAACATGGAAGTCTCTCTAGTGGCTGTCTATCAGAGAAGGACTTAACCCTGCAAGGTAATTATTGCAGTTTATGAAAACTGCAATAATTGCACTTGCAGGGTTAAGGGTGGGAGTTGGCACCCAGACCACTCAAATGGGCATAAGTGGCCTGGGTGCCTGGAGTGTCCCTTTAAGTCCCTACAGATGTAGGTAATCGTGTAGCTAAAATGCTTAGAGTAGCAATTGTAATAATAGTTTATACAGTCAATGGGGATCCAAAGAATAATTGTAATTCCTTCATGGAAATGATCTCTAAGACTGGCTTGTAAATTTGTGCAATATGCTTACCAAGGTGGCCTAAATTTTAGAAGTCATAATAAATAGAGATACCTGTGGTAAAGATATTCTGTAGTAACGTGGCACTTAGAAGGACCACACTTTAACTGGAGTACTAACATGTAAGAGATGCCCCCAAAAGTATCAAAAGATGGTAACTTTATTTAAAGGATCTAGTCATTCCAAAATATTTAGAAGTCACGATAAAATTTCAAGATTTTATATTATACAGGGCATCTGGAACAGAAAACCTCTGCAGCAAATTCCAAGTCAGTGTGATGCCTAAAAAGGAGTTACACCTTAAATGGTGTGCAAGCGGTTAAAAGTTATCCCTATTGAGATACCATTAAAAATGTTGTAAGCAATAATCAGCAAAATGCCCCTAATATAATCAATAATGAGAGGTCCACTGAAGGTTAAAGAAAATAGCAGATATGTAAAAAAATCGAAGTAGGCTAAATCTACTGCACCACAATCTAAGAGACCACCTAAAAATCCTATTCAAGATCCCTAACACCGTGCTGCTTCAAGACAGCCCTGCTAGTAACTAAGTAAAGAGAGTTCCCTACGTGGTAGGTAGGCACATAATCTTGGCTAAATAGCTTCCTCTACTAAAAAAACACACACACAAGTGGTGTCCACTCAATGCGCGTTTTGGCGCTGAAATGTGCCTTTTTTAAGAGTGCAACTCTAACTTTAAAGTCATTTTGAATTCCTGATTTAGTAAATTAGTGTCCTCGCCAACTGTGACATATGTAACTTATCTATAAACTTGATTTACAGGAACAATTTACTTCTCTCCCTAGATTTTCACATCCTGGAAAGGTGGAAGAAAATCAGGTTTCATGCTATGGCTAATGCTTTTGACCTCTACAATGCCTAAGGCATCCCAACTCACAATAGGTTAGTCTTCAAACTAAAAGAAATTGGTCTAGATGAATATTCTTGTTCTTGGGTAGAACAGTGGCTTAAGGATAGAGTACAACGAGTTGTCATTAATGGTAAATTTTCAGGCTGCACAATAGTGGTAAGTGGTGTCCCTCAGGGTTCTGTTTTGGGACCGCTTCTATTTATAAATGATCTTGAAATAGACATTGAAAGCCATGTTTCAGTGTTTGCAGATGACACAAAACTTTGTAAAGTAATAAAATGTGAGCAGGATATTGCTTTGCTGCAGAGGGATTTAGATAGATTGGGGGACTGGGCACTAAAATGGCAGATGAAATTTAATGTAGAGAAATGCAAAGTCAAGAATGCACAAGCAACTTACACTCTAAATGGTACTGAATTAGGGATAACAACACATAAGAAGGATTTGGGAATTGTTATAGACAACAAGTTAGGCAGCAATGTGCAATGTCAATCTGTAGTTCCAGGCCAGTAAGGTTTTGTCATGTATAAACAGGGGCATAAATTCTCGGGATGAAAATATAATTTTGCCTCTTTATAAATCGCTGCTAAGATCACACCTTGAATATGCTGTGCAATTTTGGGCACCTGTTCTAAAGAAGGATATCATGGCACTAGAAAAGTTCAGAGACGAGCTACAAAATTGATAAAATGAATGGAGCATTTTAGTTACGAAGAAAGGTTAGAAAATGTAAGGCTCTTTAGTTTGGAAAAACAGAGCCTCAGAGGGGATATGATAACATTATACAAATATATTCGGGGCCAGTACAAACCATTATCTGGAAATCTATTCATAAACAGGGCTATACATAAGACACAAGGTCACACATTTAGGCTGGAAGAAAGGAGATTTCATCTAAGGCAAAGAAAAGGTTTTTTTACAGTAAGAGCAATAAGGATATGGAATTCTCTGCCTGAAGAGGTTGTTTTATTAGAGTCTATACAGATGTTTAAACTGCAATTGGATAAATACTTGCAAAAACATAACATATAGGGATATAATTTCTAATTGGTGAGGTAATAGCTGCTTGATCCAATGAGATATCTGACTGCCATTTTAGGGTCAAGAAGGAATTTGTTCCTAGTTTGTTACAAAATTGGAAGCAGTTCAGACTAGATTTTTTTTGCCTTTCTATTGGATCAACAGCAAAAACATATGTGAGGAAGGCTGAACTTGATGGACGCAAGTCTCTTTTCAGCTATGTAACTCTTCTTACATCAGCTTTCAGTCTTTCTTCTCTCTTTCTGAAACCAACTGTGTGCATAACATATTTGTGTTGGATCTTATACATTTAACATAAAAAATAAAATAGACTTTGAACTTATAGGGTTATTAATTTTTCATTTAAGAACAAGAGACCACACCATTGTTTTGATCGCATGGTTCCATTACATTATATATATATATATATATACAGTTGCAAGAAAAAGTATGTGAACCCTTTGGAATGATATGGATTTCTGCACAAATTGGTCATAAAATGTGATCTGATCATCATCTAAGTCACAACAATAGACAATCACAGTCTGCTTAAACTAATAACACACAAAGAATGAAATGTTGCCATGTTTTTATTGAACACACCATGTAAACATTCACAGTGCAGGTAGAAAAGTAAAGTTTCCTGTAGTTGCAGATCAGGCGTAACGGTCAGGAGTAATTCTTGACCATTCCTCTTTACAGAACTGTTTCAGTTCAGCAATATTCTTGGGATGTCTGGTGTGAATCGCTTTCTTGAGGTCATGCTACAGCATCTCAATCGGGTTGAGGTCAGGACTCTGACTGGGCCACTTCAGAAGGCGTATTTTCTTCTGTTTAAGCCATTCTGTTGTTGATTTACTTCTATGCCTTGGGTCATTGTCCTGTTGCAACACCCATCTTCTGTTGAGCTTCAGCTGGTAGACAGATGGCCTTAAGTTCTCCTGCAAAATGTCTTGATAAACTTGGGAATTCATTTTTCCTTCAATGATAGCAATCCGTCCAGGCCCTGACGCAGCAAAGCAGCCCCAAACCATGATGCCCCCACCACCATACTACACAGTTGGGATGAGGTTTTGATGTTGGTGTGCTGTGCCTTTTTTTCGCCACACATAGTGTTGTGTTCTTCTTCCAAACAACTCAACTTTGGTTTCATCTGTCCACAGAATATTTTGCCAGTACTGCTGTGGAACAACCAGGTGCTCTTGTACAAACTGTAAACGTGCAGCAATGTTTTGTTTGGACAGCAGTGGCTTCCTCTGTGGTATCCTCCCATGAAATCCATTCTTGTTTAGTGTTTTACGTATTGTAGATTCGCTAACAGGGATGTTAGCATTTGCGGTGACTTTTGTACGTCTTTAGCTGACACTCTAGGGTTCTTCTTCATCTCATTGAGCAGTGTGCGCTGTGCTCTTGCAGTCATCTTTACAGGACGGCCACTCCTAGGGAGAGTAGCAGCAGTGCTGAACTTTCTCCATTTATAGACAATTTGTCTTACCGTGGACTGATGAACAGCAAGGCTTTTGGAGATACTTTTATAACCCTTTCCAGCTTTATGCAAGTCAACAATTCTTAATCGTAGGTCTTCTGAGAGCTCTTTTGTGCGAGGCATCATTCACAGCAGGCAATGCTTCTTGTGAAAAGCAAACCCAGAACTGGTGTGTGTTTTTTATAGGGCAGGGCAGCTGTAACCAACACCTCCAATCTCATCTCATTGATTGGACTCCAGTTGGCTGACATCTTACTCCAATTATCTCTTGGAGATGTCATTAGTCTAGGGGTTCACATACTTTTTCCACCTGCACTGTGAATGTTTTTTTTAGAAGAAACTAAATATTTACAGGGAAAGTTAACAAAACACTAGGCTGATTATATATACGTTTCACGGGGGGGCGTGGCTTGACCGCCGAGAGAAATGGCTGCTTAGGCTGAGTGCTCTGCGCCCCGAACGATCTGAAACGCAAAGCAAAGTGCTATCTACCTTAGTAAACGTACCTGCGGATACGCCGACTTCGGAGGGAAGACAAGGACTATGGCCTCGAACAAAAAACTCGGCAAAAAAACGAAAGACGGAGCCCCAACGGTCGCGGACTTGCTAATGACGCCAAGCAGCAGGCGGAGAATGGACCACGTGGTGGTGTCCCACAACGAAGCTGCCACAGCCAACAACCTACTCACAAGAGTGGCGGAATTGGAAGCTGAAATTGAAGACGCTTTTAATAGGTCAAGAAGACATAACCTGCGAATAAAAGGCCTCATCGAAAAAGTAAAAGAAACAGAACTGCAACAAGTGCTTACAAAGCTGTTTAGAGACCAACTACCTGATATACCTGAACACCTGTGGACAATCAACAGGGCCCACAGGGCACTAAGAGCAAAAGGCCCTCGGGACGAACCACCAAGAGACGTGATTATGCAGTGGCACTTCTTCTCCACCAAAGAAGCTATCATAAAAAGCACAAGACACCACTTTTGACGGATCCACGCTACATCTATACCAAGATATAGCACCTGCCACGTTAGCTAGGAGACGTGAATGGAAGCCCATCGCTGATTTAATAAGAGCCAAAGGCCTAAATTTTGCATGGGGCCCCCCAATTAAAGACCCCAGGGCCTTCCTACAGGACATAGGCATTGAGGTATCTGCAGATTTTTGAATCCCCCCCAGGGGCACGCAAGCATTAGGCCAACTGCCTATAGACGGAGCGGCTCCTATTGGGGCCGCCCTCTGAGGGGCCTGAAGGACATTCTCCCGACCATAAGGTAACAAAAGGTAACAAAACGCTAAAAGGAGTCACACAACCACGATCCACATCAAAAAGGACAGAAAGCCCAATGGGGAAAAGTATAAAAACAAGACAGAAAGACAATAAAAACGAAGTTACCAGCAAAGACACACAAAAAAAAGAAAATTACAAAAAACAATAATAAAAACTTAAAAAAACACGAAAAGAAAAGAAACCACAGAAACGGGGATGACGAGATCTAAACGACATAAAGGAGACCTCACCACACACAGATGGACGGACGGACACCGGCAAATCAAAACAGATAAAGCAACCTTTTTGACCACTGCACAAGCTCACCTCACCTGGACGTTGCTGGCACTTTGGAAAACGAACTGGCCTGCTTCCTTTTCCCTTTTCCCCCAAATGCCAACACGGACAGAAAAGTGAACAATATCAAAGAAACCCCAACGAGCTCGGCCCCCCATTTTATGATGTATAATATAACACAAAACGCTTCTGGGGGAGGGAGGTAGTTGGGTAACTGGGAGGGTTGGGAACCACTGGGAGAAAGAGAGGGCCAGACCCAGTAAGGCCTGTTTGGATATAGGTCAATATAGGGACCATGACGGGAGAAGGGCCTACCCCCATCCCTCCACCCCCCACCCCCTACCATTCTCCAGATGGGAGACCAAACCACGAAGACTCAACAGACCCAACTCCTACCCCACTTCCATCCCCTGACGGCCACACCTGAGGCCCTTAACCAGAGTCCCCAGACAACGGACTGAACAGTTCACAGATAGAAAAGTTAAGACACAAACTTATCTGATGAGCTATATGAAAAGTGTTAGTGTTACCGAAAATTTTATTGCAGAGGTTCTCAACTTAAATATGTCACTGTGGATGTTAATATATGTGGTGTTGGAATCGAATGTAAATGTGACTCTTTACAGGGGTACGCATTACTAGAGGGATAGATGCAACGGTAACCAATTAATTTTATTGTTCGGATCGGAGCCGGGGTGCACGGTGACTGGATATCCCCTCCGTGCATAAAATCTGATCTGCGGGGCGGATACCCACCCCCCCAACAGACCCGGCGCAGATAAGACCGAGACATTTTTTTCTTCTTTCTTTCTTTTTTAATTTTGATTTTGTTAGTTCTCACTGTTTTCGATCCTCTGATCGAGCGGACCCACTCGTATCCACCTCCCATACCCTCCCCTCCCCCACCCCACGAATGCCCGTTAAGCAAAGGCAAACTTTAGAGACCCAAACCAAGTAGACAGCCGGTTCTACATACCCCGTCGATGGGACAAGGGCGGAACACATCTCCAGCAAATTATACCCCACCCCCGCGCACCCTAGTGTGGCAACCACCCCACCCCCAGGCTCACGCCCCGGTGGAACGTGAGGCGGACCAAACCGGATGCTGACGGGAGAGGCGGGAGGACACCCGGACTGATGGGACTGGAAACAGTAAGCATGGCCACACTAAAAATCATCTCCTTGAATGTCAACCGCATTAACACACCAACTAAAAGACAATTACTTATGAGGGAACTAAAAAGACACAAGGCAGACATAGCTTTTATACAAGAATCACACATCCTGCGCTCAGCCAAGATTCAGCTGGATGATCATCTATACACCAGGTCGTACTCATCCAGGGTTCTGGTAAAGAAAAATGGAGTAGAAATACTCATACATAAAAAGTGCCCTTTTGTCATACATAATAAGCAGACAGACACCGCGGGAAGGTACATCATTCTCACAGGGGCTATATACGCTACCATGTACCATCTAATAAACATATACGCCCTCAACCAACCAGACCCGGAATTCTGGGATCAACTACACAATACAAACACTGTCACATGGAATAGTGGTACTAGGAGGCGACCTAAACTCGACGCCCTGCCCTGCAGTTGACCGTAGCACACCGTTAGGGAACCAAAGGCCCCATAGGGGAGGGGGTCAAGACAAAATATTAGCCAGATTCATTCAAAAGACGAAACTGCTAGACCCCTGGAGGCTACAACATCCAGGGCAGAGGGACTATACGTTTTATTCTGCGGTACACTCAACATATTCCCGGATCGACCTGTTCCTGGTCAACCAAATAGGGATCCCATGGATCCAATCGGCAAGAATTAACCTGATAACGTGATCGGATCATGCCTCCCCCCCGCACAGACCGATTACTAAAACAACAAGGAGACGGTCCTCGGGACAATCACACCATAATATGCACGCCACGAAAATACCCCAACAGGTAGTGATGAGATGGGGGGCTCCAAAAACACAACACTGGCATAAAAGCCAATATAGCAGAACCCCGACAGCCTAACCAAAGATCCAACTCCAGGGGGGCCAGGGATTTACACAAACATACACGAACCCAGGGTCACGTACTACACGGGAGTAACCCAAAAGTGACCGATGGCACCGATAACCCAACCTGCCCAGAACACTTACATACCGCTCCTTGTAGACAAATAGAATGCCACGGGGACGAAGTTTTATTTTACCTTACTTGATTTTACTTTACATTGTTTTGTTATGTTTTACATGTTTAAATGGATAAATTACATCCATAAACGATGAAAACTCAACGAAGAGTGGCAGACCGCTACCGATTACCATACTGTGACATCACTTCTCTATTGTAACATGCAAAGTGTACAGTTATTGTTTACTGGCCTCTGTTCGAGACAATGTATAATGTGATGCTGCTCTAAGTGTCGAGACAAAAATAAAAACATTTAAATATACGTTTCACGCAAAATCCATCTTTTTATGTCCTATTGTATATGATAAAACATTACTTTTATGAATACATATTTTATTATTGTAGCTTTTGTTAATCATTAAATGTAAATGGATGTGTACAGCTTTTCTGTTAAAAGGCCACTATATGCACCAGAACTTCTACAGCTTACTATAATACATACAGGCCAAAACGTCTGTGGGTGGCATCCTTCCTTCATACTTGTGTTCCAACTATTTTGAGTGGCATTAATCCGGGACTATAACATTGCTGTCTAAAGTTTGATGGTAAGTGTGCATGTTTAAAACAAGGCCAGATTTCACATTCAGCAGAGTAGATAACTGTCTACAGGTAAATATCCATTAGGGGGCACCTGTTTTAGCACTTATAATGTGCATTTTTAGAGCTTATACAGGCTGATGGGGAGAGATAAGTACCAGAAGCTATGGTCAGTGTTTCCTGTAGCCCAGTCAACACTCTATGCTTGATAAAGAGCTGCAGCGTGTTTTACAGGATGTAAAACAGTTCTGACCAGATTTTCCTTGTCGGTTTGTGAGCCTCTACAGCAAGCATGTCAAACTCGAAGGCTAACATGGGCCGAAAGTTTGACATTCTTGCTCTACAGGATGTGAAAGGGATTACTTCCCATCTGCCCATAATAACCTTTCACACACGAAAATGCCTTGCAGGAGGAGCAGGAACACCATGGTGTGATGCACACTGTATATCACAGGGCAGCATTGAATGATGCACACTCTATAACATCTACTGCAGCTCAACAATCAATATAACTCTTAAATGAATCCCACTGTAGCCTTTAACCTCCCTTTACCCTAACCACTTTAACATTATCTTTGACTCTGCATGCATTAAATAGCTGCATGCATTTACACAGGTGCAGAATCTTACTCACAGATTCAAACACAATCAGGGCCGGATTAACATAGGGGCTGATGGAGCTGCAGCTCCAGGCCCAGGCCCAGGCCCATGGAATAGGCACACACTACTCTTAGGTATTCCACCTGGCTTTTATTTTATTGGCACAGCCAGTATTTGAGGTGCCTGGTTGGTGCCAATATTACAGTGATACTGGCAATACAAATGCTGGTATTTTTCTCAGTATAAACAAGAGATTACTATGCAATACCAGCACTGGCCAGTAGGGGTCACTGTGTGTGGAGAGAGGCAGGGATAGGAGGTTCCAGCATATCCCTCCCTGCCTATCTATACTCACACAGTGTCCCCATGTCATGTCTCCCAGTGTCCCCATGTCTCCCAGCCAGTGTCCCTGGTGTCTCAGTGCCCCCTAGTCTCCCAGTGCCCCCAGTCTGCCAGTGTCTCACTGTCCCCATGTCTCCTAGTGCCTCCATGTCTCCCAGTGCCTCAAGTGTCTCAATGTCCCCATGTCTCCAAGCTAGTGTCCCTAGTGTCTGTGGCCCTGGTGTCTCCTTGTCCCCATGTCTCCCAGTGCCCCCATGTCTCAATGTCCCCATGTCCCCAGCCAGTGTCTCTAGTGTCTGTGTCCCTGGTGTCTGTGTCCCCATGTCTTCAAGTGTCCCCTATTTTCCCAGTGTCCCCATGCGTCCCATCCAGAGTCCCCTAGTCTCCCAGTGTCACTGGTGTCTCCGTGTCCCTAGGTCTCCCCGTGTCCCCAGGTCTCCTCTTCCTAGTGACATGGGGACCCTGGGATACATGGGGACACAGGGAGACATGGGGCATTGAGACACTGTGATACATAGGATCACTGGGAGACCTGGGGACACGACACTAGGGGACACTGGGAGACATGGGGCACTGAGACACTGATACATAGGAACACTGAGACCTGGAGTAATCGACACATGGGGGCACTGGGAGACATGGGGCCACTGGGAGGAATCAATCTATACAGCAGAATCAAACTAAGTGGTTTTTGGTGATTTTACAGCATTTTCTCTTATGTCACTCCTTGTGATTTACATCATGTGATGTCACACCATACATATTTAATTATGCAAATTAGCAAGGCCGGTATGTTTTTCCAAGAAATGTGGCAACCCTAACTACTTTTCACATACTCTGATTTAAGTATGGAAACTTAAGAGGGATGTATGGGAACAAAACTTGTGTGGACTGGCTGACAATGAATATAGTTAAAGGGACACTAGAGTCACCAGAACAACTACAGCTTATTGAATTTGTTCTGGTGAGTAGAATCATTACCATCAGGCTTTTTGCTGTAAACACTGTCTTTTCAGAGAAAATGCTGTGTTTACATTACAGCCTAGTGATAACTTCACTGGCCACTCCTTAGATGACTGTTAGAGATCCTTCCTGGGTCATGGCTGCCTAAAATGCATCCAAACATTCAGTGTCTCCTCCCTCTGCATGCAAACACTGAACTTTCCTCATAGAGATTCATTGATTCAATTCATCTCTATGAGGAGATGCTGATTGGCCAGGGCTGTGTTTGAATCATGCTGGCTCTGCCCCTGATCTGCCTCTTTGTCAGTCTCAGCCAATCCTATGGGGAAGCACTGTGATTGGATTAGGCCACCACTTCTAATGATGTTAGCAGACTGCCTGTTTTTCTGAAAACAGCATGCAGAGTTACAGCTTCAGGCTTGAATACAGTAAGATTTTGCTATATTTATGGAGGCATGAGGGGCCCAGGGGGGCTAGATGGTTAACACTATAGGGTCATGAATTCATGTTTGTGTTCCTGACCCTATAGTGATCCTTTAAGGTAATGCTGACTTTGGTCTCTCTAACACTGTGGCATGTTCCCTTTCTTCTACACTCACTACATATAGCCTTCTCTGTCCCAGACTATATACCAGGAGCTTCTGCCTGCTAGTAAGAAGGTAAGGAGACAAGTGGACCAGCGAGTGCTAGGGGACAGTCCTTAGAAAGCGTTGAGCGAGCGCATCATTAGATGCCTTTATGCCAAGCTCAGGGTGCTGTCTGCATAGTATGCCCTTACTTGGCCAGCTGCATGATTGGCAGGCAGCCTGACATGCATTCATACCAGGCTGGCCTTCTAATTCTTTGGGCAGACATATCCTCTTTTTGGGCATGTTCGCCCCTTTTGGCAGGTTAAGTGATTTGTGTCAGTGGCACACCCTTTTACCGTGCCCATTGACTTCCTGCTTGACTGGACACTGCTGTTAGGGGTTATGGATTTACTTGAAAGATGAAAACATAAATTAGTGAGAGATTAGCCTAGGGTATGTGTTTTCTTATAGCTGCTGTTTTCTTTCTCTCCAGCACCATCTCCATCAGATACATGACGCTTGGGAGTGTTTTACTGTTTTTGGTCAATATGATTCTGTAATTAGGCCCGTCATAATTGTCAGCACCAGGCCCACTGGGCTCTTAATCTGGCCCTGAACACAATATATTACAAGCAGCAGAATGTACATACATATAGACACATGTGACTTTTCATATATATATATATATATATATATATATATATATATATGTGTGTGTGTGTGTGTGTGTACATTTAATGCCTTCAATGTCCAGTTATGTGGGAACATTTGAATTCTGTGCCTAAAGGCACCTGAAATGTAAATCCAACCCTGTGTTCAAATCTGCATTACCCATACAGCAAGGAGAGTCCAATAAAACAGTTTGACATAAGCCAGGTGCCTACAGACTGTTTGTGCATAACCACTAAAGCAAGGTTATGATGTTTAGAGGGACCCTTTATTATACTTTTACCTGTAATGGGAAACAATAGTTACTGAGCAAAACACCTTGTTTCTACATTAAGATCATATGAAAAACAATAAAATATAAATGTAACTCTTCTATGAATGTAACCAAGGGTCATTGAATTAACTTGCATGTTCCTTGCTAATTACAAACAAGGGATTATTTTGTTTAGAAGAAACCCAAGTGATACTCCAGGTAACAGAGGTCAACCCAATGCACAAGGTCACTGGGTTGGTCACAGTTTTCTACGGAAGCCCTACTGCAAAAGTAGTTTTTGCATATATTTTTGATAATTGTCCCTTATATAAAGGCAACTTATTTTTTTTTTTTTTTACAATGGAGATAATACATCAAGTAATGCATTACTAGAATGGATCTAGTCGAGCCTTGAAACGGGTAATATGGATTCAGATAGAAAGTTGCACATATGTAAGTAGCTGTCTATCAGCCTACAGCCCAAAGCCTCAGATTTGATAAGTCCAAACAAGAGTGTCAGCTGGTAGTCTGAGAGCCTAAGGGGGAAGTGACAGACAGGTGGTATACAGGTGAAAGAATAGAGATTTTAAGCTGTGATCAAGGGCTTTTCTATCCCCAATGCATGTTCTATTTTTAATTAAGTTGCTTCTTTTTTGTTTTCTTCACATCTGTCTTACCATTGCTGAAAACAGCAGGGTGAAATAACTGATGTGCTTGCTGTAGGCTGTCTTGCCAACAGATGTAAGTCAGAAACAAAATAAGATATCAACCTTGCATCTTGGAATTAGGAAAATGAGGTATTGAATACATTAAACTACTATGACTCAGATTTAATTCGAGCCATTATGTATTATCGACAGTTTATTGGCTCCTGATATGCTTATTATTGGTTAGGATCACTTTAATTCCACCAATAAAGCTTATCTAAAGCTCATAAATATTGCTTAGAATAACAAATTTGGAAGCCTATACTTTAACTGAATTCAACAGCTAAAACCTGTTGATAAATACCTTTTTGACTATTTGCCTGCTGGCTGCAATAATAGCCAGCGGGCAAGTGAACAAATCTTTTTTTTTTTTAAATATATGCCCCCAACATTAGAAACGTAAGGTTTAACCCCTCCCCCATGACCCATCTCTCCATTCTGTGAGTGGGACATGTCTGCTTACTGTAATAGTTGCAAACGGGGGTACCTGGCACAGTCGGGATTATTTGGTGGCTGCAAAATAAAGAATAGGGATATATAGCTGAAAATTCACAGTTTATGTATCCAGTCAGACATGTTATGATTTGATGAGTGAATTTGTTGCAACAGAAGAACACACTGAAAAAGGAAACTGCCAGATCCAGAAGCATTCCAGGGTTCTGCAATATAAAACCTTTCAAATACGAGTTTGGGTAAAACCGACCCTCCTACATTTTGAAGGAATACTCAAAGCACCAAAACAACAGTTTTGGTGTGTAGATCATGACCCTAAAGTTTCACAGCTTAATTATCTGCCACTTATTGGTTAAATCATTTTTTTCTGTTTTAACAGCCATAGCCACATCTCTGCCTATGATTAACACAGCCTGCAAGAATATATTGTTTTAATTTTTAATCAGTATACTGTGTTTAATTTGGAAGTTTTTATCCCCTAATAAATTCTAAATTAAGCAGAATGGGAAACAAAGGAAGTTCAAACATAAGATCTCTATTTACAGGAAATGTGTAGGTGTGAGGGACTGACTCTGTTAGGTTTCCATGCTGCTGGCCCTCTTCCTTACCAATTTACCAGCCTGCCTTTTGCAGATGTACTTGACTGAACTCTGATAACCTTGACTCTACAAGCAATGATATTAGTGCTAACTCTCTTCAGCTGTGTCTGGTCAGTTGTCTGGCTCTTGGCCTATACAAGCCTGTATCTTTGACAGATTATTGTGGTTCCTGTAATTTTATAATGAAGCTTGTTCTTGTTTCATCAACCTGTTGCTGAATTTGGACCATTTGACTTTGCTACTTCTCCTTTCCACTGACGTTGGCTTGCCTTACTACAATTACCATCTTTCTGTTCCAGTCTCTTATCTCTGCTTAAGACCAGATGGCCACTCAAGGCTTAAGGGCTCAACCACCTCGGTAACGAATGGGCACTTCTTGCAGAAAACTTTGCTGATCTGACTGCTGGACTCCAAACCCTATGTAACATCAATATCATTACAGTAGGTCACATGCAGGAGAGGTGTGGCTATGACTGCATGAATAAAGTGAATTGACTCCAGAAATGACAGATAATAGAGCAGTTAGGCTGCAGGGACATTAATCTAAACACCAAAACCACTCCATAAAGTTGTCTTGGTGCATTGTGTGTCCCTTTAGATGTATGCCCTTCCCTGCCTGGAATCCCAGATTTAAGTTTAGTGGTGGCATATGTGAACCACCAAGGATTGACTCGCATCATGAAAATGATGACGGTCATGGTTTCTCTCATATCATGGGCTCCAAAAAACCTTCAAGGTTTGTCTGCAGTATACCTTCCAGGTGCCTCGAACCTCAAGACGGATTTTTAAGCAGACACCAGATCCTTACAGGTGAATGGTATTTAGCTAAGTGGGCTTTTCAAATGATTATTCACTTGGGTCTTCCAGAGATCAATATGAATGCCAATGCAAAGAACAGGCATGTACATGTCCTGAGTTCCTCATCCTCTTGTGGAAGACTGTCTTGCTCTTGGAACTTCTGGAAGGTTTCCTCCGATTCCCCTGATTTTCATCTTACTCAAATAATTCATAGACAGAAAATAGAAGGTATTACTGTGATTCTGTTTTGGTTAAGGAGTTAATTGTTTCCATTATTATTGAGCCTCCCTGTGAGAAACCCATGTACCTGCTGTTGAAGGAGGACCTACTGAGCAAAGTTGCCATTGCTTCATTAAGCTCTGCATCTGAAGGAATGGAGACTGAGAGTAGGCAATGAAAAGTTCAGGTATCTGCTCTTTTAGCTCAACCAGACAAACCAAATGTTGATAATGTGTCTCTATAGATGTGAAACGCGTTCAGGATCACTCAAGGATTTTTCCTCCCCCTTCCCCACCCCCTTTTATCCCATTCAAAGATATATTTTAAGAAACATATTTTGTTATGTTTGCATTATACTCTGGTGGATATATGTTCTGTCAGTGCTATTCATATTAAACTTGCACAGGAAGGAATGCTTCCTTTATTTCTCAATGCATCTACCTGAGTGCGGTGTTCATATTTTATATCTTCTGTGACGGTAGTCACCATCACCTGGAGTTTCATATGAGCACTTTATGTAGGACCCTGGACTAGATACAGTGTGTATATAATGTGTTTGTTTACTGTTAATTGTTTTGTGTGCTCTCCTGTCCTACTGATGCTTGTTACAAACTATGTGGATTTGGATATGGAGCCTGTATAGCGCTCTCTATTTGTAGCAACAGCTATATGCACTACCTGAATAGCAAGGCTTGTTAATTTGCATATTCAGGTAGATTTGCATATTGCTAATTCAACAGACAGGAGAGATATTTTGTGTTAATTATTGTCTTTTGCACTCCCTTTATAAATGTTGTTATAAGTCCATGTATGTTTTCTGATGTGATTTGATTGTTTGTATTTTTATTGAGTTGTCACCATAATTTACATGTAATGAGCCTATGGGCTAAAATAATAAATCAAAAAAATAAAGATGTGTATGTTAGTTCCTTTTGGAACTGTGTGTCCTTTGCAGGGCCGGCGCTTCCATTAGGCCAATTAGGCAGTGACCTAGGGCGCTCTCCAAGAGGGGGCGCCCGCAGGGGCTGTGACAGCGCTGCCGGCAGTCCTTGCCCCTCACTGCTCCTGTCCTCCTTCTGGTAGCTCAGCTCTGCTACTGTTAGGATTACAAGTTGATCCAGCATGTAGAACTGTATCACACCTAGGACTAACAGGTAACGTCTTACCGGGCCTTAGAATGGCTGGAGTTCACATACCAGAGGATAGCCAAGGACAAGGCATACAGAAAGAGACACAACGATAAGGGAAAGCCATGGGTCAGGGATGCCAGAAAACAGGGAAGTCAATAACAATGCCAAAGTCAAATAACCAGAAAAAACAGAATCAATAACAGGCTCTCAGACAACCACAAGGGACAGGGCACAGAGCAAGAGGAGAACTGGGCCTAAATACCCTGCCTGTGGATCTGAATGGTTGTAACCGGCCTTTGACTCCAAAGGCAGTTACCAGGTTCCTATTTGCATGATTGCTGCTCAGCACAAACCCTACTGCTGTTTGATTGCTGCTCAGCACAACTATTTGTCAGGACAGTAAATGCCATTAATCACATTTTTATGTGCAGATGAATACGTGACATTACCCCCCACCTGAAGAACGCCCACCGGGCAGGCAGGACCAGGCTTGAGAGGAAACTTGGTGTGAAAATAGCGAATCTTGCGGCCAGCATGTATATCAGACGCCGGAACCCATGAACGATCTGCTGGTCCATAACTTTTCCAATCCACCAAGTACCGTAAAGTGTCCTGAGAAAACCTGGAATCAATTATGGAGGAGACCTCATACTCTTCCTGTCCAGAAACAACTAAGGGAGGAGGAGGGACACTTGAGACAGTATATTTATTGCAAACAAGAGGTTTGAGTAAAGACACATGAAAGGTATTAGGAATTTTCAAGGAGGCCGGAAGGGCCAGAAAGTACGCAACAGGACTGAGCCTACGAAGGACACGAAAAGGTCCAAGAAACCTAGGAGACAATTTCATGCTAGGGACTTTGAGCCTGATGTTACGAGAAGATAACCAAACCCTCACACCCACTTGGCACCTCAACGTGTATCAGCATAATGCATGAAACGGTCAGCAGCAGTACCCAGAGCAGATTGAACTTTAACCCCGGAATCACGGATGGAAGCCGGTCATACAAAGCAGGAATAGCTGTATCAGAAAAAACAGCCGGTAGGACAGTAGGATGCCGACCATTATTAACAAAAATTGGACTATGCCCAGTGGAGTCATGGTCAGCATTGTTCCTAGCAAACACATGGTAGTAATTCGGACCAATTGTCTTAAGTGCTATTAACGAAACAACGCAAATATAATTCGAAGGACTGGTTAGCCCTCTCAGCTGTACCATTGGTCTGGCGGTGGTAAGAGGATGAAAAAGACAATTCAATCCCTAATTGTTTATTGAAGGCCCTCCAAAACCGGAACACGAACTGAGAACCTCTATCAGATACTATATTGTGAGGAATGCCATGCAGACAGACAATTTCTCATATAATGATTAGTACCAGGTCTTGAGATGACGGCAATTTCTCGAGAGGAATAAAATGAGCCATTTTAGATTACTAAGGGAATGGAGATCATACGAGATTTCATGGTGGGGAAGGGTGAACACCATTAAAGCTTATTTAATACCAAAATGGACCTATATGTTCCAGATGATTCCCTTGCAGATATCTCCACACTTACTAAAAAGACCAAGGATTAATACAATTTCCCTATTACAAAATGGAAGGGATGGAGGAATCGGTTATCCATTAATAAAGCTATCATATCAGGCTAATATGATAATACATGCTACCAATCTTCAAAGGACTGAGTTTTGGCACCAACCCTGGTAAAAATTAGAAACACATAGAATTAAGATAAATAATTTAGAACCCTTGTTATGGAATAATCTCAATAAGAATAAGGATATAAAGAGTATAACAGAAGAGGAGTCTATAATATTATTCCAAACTTTAAAAGAATGGAATAATTTAAAAAGGAAACTTAATATTGAGAATCTAATTCCCTACACTTTATCATTGCAATCTTTGGAAAAGATTATGACACAAATTGATCAAATTGGTATAATAATAATGATCGGATTAATGTTTTATTCAACGATAAGCAGCTGAAAAACTATGCTGAACTTTCCACTCTACTTGATTTGCCCTCAAAATAAATATTTAATTATTTACAAGTAAAATGTTTTTTAAAAGAACATATTATGAATAGAGATGATAAATTGGGAGGTTCAATTAAAGATATCCTATCGGCTAAATCCTCTAAACATGTTTATGCTAAAGCAATGGAAGCAATAAAAATAGCTATCTGTCCTAATACCTCTACGAAGTTTATGAAATGGGAAGCTGATCTATCTATGGATATACAGCATGATTTTTGGTGTCAGGCATTTAATAAACTTAAACATTTTGGAAACTTTTCTAAAACTATCTTTTAGATGGTACTTAGTACCGATAAGACTTAACAAAATCTCATCAAGTAATCCTCCTAATTGTTTGAGATGTTCACATATAAACGGCTCAATATTACATATTTGGTGGAGCTGTCCTAGAATTATGGGATTTAACGTTCGAACTAATAAATAAGATAGGAGCAGTGACATTAGAGAAAACAGCAAAGACCGCGTTACTGCACCTATATGAGATAGTAAATAATAAAAAAATTAGAGATTTTGATAATTCATTGCCTCGTGGCAACGAAGTTGCTTATCGCAAAAAGTTGGAAACAAACTATTATTCCATCGAACTCATTGTTTAAAAAACAAGTGATAAAACAAATAGAGATGGAAATAGGAGTTATACTATTTCATTCCTATACTAATCGTAAATTGCTTGAGATATATAATAGCTTAGTGACAGATATCAAAAAGTACGGATAGATTATGGAATTATTGGTTCCAACCTAAGGGCGATATTTTAAAGCATAGATTATGAGAATTGCTGGTACAATTATTTATATTTTTTTCTTTTTCTCCCAATTGATCTGTATTGACGGTTGAATAAATATAGAGGACTTACTAATCAATTTTGTGAGGGAATGTATAGTTCTGATATATTTAGAGAATTTATTCTTCTCCTCTTCTTGTTTAATTCTTAAAACATGTTGGTACTTTTTTTTTTTTTGACCTTGTAAGACGAACTGAAAAGCCATAGACTGATACTTTATTAATACCCATAAAGAAGTAATAATAGACTAAACTTAATTGACCGAAAATGTTTGTGAATGAATGTATGATTTGGACAATATGCATAAACGTAATAAACAGCTTAGGATAGAATAGATGGCATTTTATTATAAGGAAAGTTTTAATGTTCTACCGAATTGACTTTGTATAATGATAATACAGTATTGATTATATATAATGATAATACAGTAACAAAGTCAATAGTATAAATACTGTTTATAACTAGATTCTATATATATTGTCTGTGTATTGTATGCATTATGGTCGAGAGCGCGAATGTTTGTTATATTTTGTATAAAAGAAAATAAAGAATAAAAAAAAAAGTCATTTTAGAAAAACGGTCCACAACCATGAGAATAGTGGTATAACCATTAGAACTAGGAAGTTCAACAATGAAGTCCATGGACAAGTGGGACCATGGGAGCTCAGGAATAGGAAGAGGTTGCAACAAGCCACAAGGGAGTTTATGAGGCACTTTGGAAACCGCGCAAACAGAACAAGCCTGCACATACTCCTTAACATCCTTCCTGAGGGAATCCCACCAGAAAGACCTCATGATAGCAGAAGTGGATTTATTAATACCTGGGTGACCAGCAGACACATTGTAATGGCCAATGTAGAACAGCCTCTAGTTTATGAGGGTCTATCTGAAACCAAGAGGCACAAATGTTATAACCCAAAAACTGTACTTCAGTCTGATCAAAGATGCATTTTTCCAGTTTACAATAAAGTTGATTTTTAAGTAAGGTTTGCAATACTTGTTTGACATGTTTGTGGTGAGCCTGAAGGTCAGGGGAATAAATAAGGATATCATCCAGATAGACTAGGACAAATGAATAAATATAATCCCGGAGTACATCATTAATAAAGTCCTGGAATACGGCCGGAGCATTGCACAATCCGAAGGGCGTCACCAAGTACTCGTAATGCCCACTCCTAATATTAAAAGCCGTTTTCCACTCATGATTCTCCTTAATCCTTACCAAATTGTGTGCACTCCTGAGGTCTAGTTTAGTGAAGACTTTAGAACCCTGGAGTCTGTCAAACAATTTGAAAATGAGGGGAATAGAATAGGCATTTTTAATGGTGATTTTGTTTAATGCCCTTTAGTCAATACATGGGCGTAATTCAACATATTTTTTAGACACAAAAAATAACCCTGCACCAACCGGCGAGGATGATTTACGTATGTGGCCTTTACTTAGGGAGTCTTTGATATATTCTTCCATTATTCTACTCTCCTGTGGAGATAAAGCATATACTGCTCACTTGGGTAGCATAGTGTGCCGGGTAGCAGATTTATGGAACAATCATATGATCTGCGAGGAGGTAGAATATTGGTCTGACTTTTACTGAATACCTCTTTAACCTCCCAGTATTGTATGGGAACTACGGCCGTCTGAGGCGTAGTAGTGGGTAATGTAATGATGCCCACTCTTTTGGAAATTGGTACTACACATCTCCCTGTACATTCTTTATCCCATTCCAGTATTTCTCCCTTTTCCCAGTCAACATGAGGAATATGCTTAGTGAGCCAAGTAAATCCTAATATGATGGGACAAGAAGGAGAAGCAATTATCTGGAATGTAATGTCTTCCTTGTGTAGAGCTCCAACAGAAATGTTAATAGGCCAGGTTTCATGGGTAATCAAGGGTTGAGAGAGAGGTCTTCTGTCGATTACCTCAGCAGCGAGAGGTGATGATCTCTCCTTGAAAGGTATTAAGTTTTTTTTAAACAAAATGTATGTAAATGAAGTTTCCTGCTGCACCTGAGTCCATCAGGGCTTTGCATGAAAAGTTATTTTTGTTACATAGGACCATAATATCAAGAAGAAACCTATTTTGGTTGTTTCCAGAGGACGTATCCATTACACCTCTCCCCTTAAGGATCTTAGGTGCGGAATTTTTCCAGGCGTATCGGACAAGCACTCCTCATATGTCCTTTTCTACCACAGTATAGGCATTTCTCTTTTCTCCTATATTGTCTTTCTGCCTCTGACAGTCTAGTGACCCCCAGCTGCATAGGTTCAGGTTCACATTGTATAGGGATGTCAGGGACAATAGGTTTGGAAAAATTAGGTGCTAATGACATAGTCATACATCTAGTTCTGTTTCTGGTAATTTCTCTGGTTCTTAATCTGTTATCAATCTGCATAACAAATGTGATAAACTCATTATTTTTTTTTAGGTAGATCTTTGGCAGCAATCTCATCCAGAATTGCATCAGATAATCCTTTTTTAAATGCAGAGATTAACCCGCTATTAATCCAGTCTACCTCAAAAACCAAGGTTCGAAATTCTATGGCATAATCTGAGATAGACCGGTTCCCTTGTTTGATATACTTTAGGGAAGTGGAGGTGTCATCCTCCCTGCCTAATGGTTCAAATGTTAATTTTAATTCCGCATGGAATTCCTGGTAATTGTGTGCAATGCTCCTATTACTCTCCTATAACGGATTGGCCCAAGCTAAGGTTTTACCTTTAAATTGGTTCATTAGGTAACCAATCTAGCTCTATCCGAGGGAAAAGATCCCGGTGAGGCCTCAAAGTGATATTCAATTTGATTCAGGAATCCCCTGCATTCCTGAATATTACCATCAAAATGTGGTGGAGGTGATAGGGAGATAGTAGGAGCCTTGTGTGCTATAGGTGGAGGTACATTAGGCAGTGACATTGTCGGCGAAACCTCAGGCTGAAGGTGCGCCGTTTGAGTAAGAAGAGTACTAAAAGCCTGGGCAAATTGATCCATACGTTGATCATTTTCCTCCAGTTTTCTCGCAAGCTGCTATGTGCTGACACAATTCTACAGGATCTATGGCCCTGTTGTAATGTCAGAATTACAAGTTGATTCAGCACATAGAACTGTATCACACATAGGACTAACAGGTAACATCTTACCGGGTCTTAGAATGGCCGGACTTAACGTACCAGAGAATAGTCAGAATACTTGGGCACAAATACCGCAAGGTGAGGAGGAACATGTTACAGCTACATAAGTTAAATTTTAAACACAGCATTCTCTAAGGATTGTAACTCCCACAAAACTGTAACCCCGCCCCTACCATATCTAACCCGCGTCTCCCCGCCTGAAACATTTCAACTCTGCCCCCAGCCTGCCTCTGCCACCTCCTCTCAGGACTATACCTACAGTCTTCATGTCTTTTGAAGAGAAGGGCAGAGCTTCCCCATGCTGCTCCCCATTTCTTGTTCTGATCCTGCACAGCCTGTGGGAGGGAGTACACACAGACTGGAAGCATGGCAGCACTGGAGGTCCTACACTGAGTGACTCGGCTGATTCCAGTGCCCCCAGCACCATCCAGAGTATGTGATGGATGGAGGAGGGCAGCTTGCTGTTTGTCCATGTATTTGAAAATTTGTGTGTCTGTTAAACATTGTGTGAGTGTGTGTATGTATGTATTAGACAGTGTGTGCCTGTTAGACACTGTGTGAGTGTGTGTATGTTCGAATTAGACTGTGTGTGTGTGTATTATGCAGTGTGTGTCTGTTGGTATATGTATGTATTACAGGTATATAATCTTCATATATTTCAATGTATGTATTGGGCAATTTGTGAGTATCCAGAAAGGACAAGAAATTTTTTTTATTCTTTTAGGGCTGCCTTGGGGGAATTGGTGTATATCTGGGCAGGGAGTGTATAGCCAGCAGGCATACTGGGATGCTGTAACAGGACATGGCTGCAGCTGACAGGAAGGTGTGAGGAGTGGCAGCATCCAACCGCTCCTTACAATGCTCAGGACTCATGGCCGCTGGGATTATTGTGACATCATAACCGGCAGCCAACAAGCTGTAAAGGGCAGAGTGAGTGTGTGAGAGGCTGCTGCTGGTAATCTGTGCTGTGTGCGAGTGTCAGAGAATGTGTAGTTTGTGTATGTGTCAGTGTGTTTGTGTATGAGTCCACTTTAGTCCCTTGGACAAGTAGATTTAAAAAAAAAATAATAATAATTCCATACCCCTGTATGTATCTATAAAGCACATTGTTTGCATGTGTGGGTGAGGTAGTGTGTGTATGTATTTGCCAGTGTGAGAGTGTATGTATTAGGAAGTGTGTGTGAGTATTTGGCAGTTTGTATATGTTGGTGTATGTATAAGGCACTTTCTGTGTGTATTTATATTTATATCAGTGCTCTTCTCCCAGGACTGCTGGGGAGTCTGGGAAAAGAGCAGAGGAAGTCACGCCCCCTCCTCCTGACATCATCAGGAGAGGCTGGCCGACTCCACTGTATGCTGGCTGCTGCTCCTGCTGGCTGCTGGCTCCTGCCCACCCCTCCCTGGTCTAAGGTAAGACTCAAGGTGGGGGGAATATACTTTAGTTTTTTTGTTGTTTTTTTTATTTTTATCTCCTTCCTCAGCCCTATCCCCTTCCTCAGCCCTATCCCCTTCCTCAGCCCCTGTCCTCCTTACTCATCCCCTGTCCCCTTGCTCAGCCTCTGTCCCCCTTACTCAGCCCCTGTCCCTTTCCTCAGCCCCTGTCCCCCTTCCTCAACCCCTGTCCCCCTCCCTCGGCCCCTGTCCCTTTGCTCAGCCCCTGTCCCTTTGCTCAGCCCCTGTCCCTTTCCTCAGCGCCTGTCCCTTTCCTCAGCGCCTGTCCCTTTGCTCAGCCCCTGTCTCCTTCCTCAGCCCCTGTCCCCCTTCCTTGGCCCCTGTCCCCCTTCCTTGGCCCCTGTCCCTTTGCTCAGCCCCTGTCCCCTTACTTAGCCCCTGTCTACTGTCTTTAAAATTGTAAAGTGTGTGTGTGTCAGTATGTCTCTGTGTGT
Organism: Pelobates cultripes; assembly: GCA_933207985.1. Classification (NCBI taxonomy): domain Eukaryota; kingdom Metazoa; phylum Chordata; class Amphibia; order Anura; family Pelobatidae; genus Pelobates; species Pelobates cultripes. Next base: position 200,973,627 of record OW240913.1, on the reverse strand, counting down.
GTGTGACAGTATGTCTGTCTATGTGTGTGCAAGTATGTCTCTGTGTGTTTGCCAGGTTGTCTGTGTGTGTGTGTCAGTATGACTGTCTGTGTGAGTCAGTATGCCTGTAACAGTGTGTGTGTGTGTGTGTGTGTGTATATGTGTCTGTGCCTATCAGTGAGTGTGTGTTTGTTAGTGTGTGTCAAATCAGCAAGTGTGTGTGCCTGTCAGTGAGTGTGTCTGTTTATGTGACTGCCCCTCCTTTCACTCACATGGGAAAGGTGTTTTTACTCTCATTTTGGCGCAATGGTCCACTTGACTGGATTTGCCCCCCAGGCCTAAGGCTACCAGCCCTCTCCTGCTCCACACATACAGTATTTCAGCTTGCTGAAGTGCTTTATATGTCTGGAGTTTGTCATTTCCTTGACAGTTTATAAAAATGCTGATTTCAAAAGAAATCAGACATTTTATAATTGGAGCAAAATTACCACCCTGTCTGTCACAGAACTAGAAAGATTTTCTTTCACTTCATTTAGCTCCACAGAACTAACAGAAGAGGCAGGAGTGCTGTACTAGAGTGTGCCTGCCTTCTCCCTTTCTCAATGAGCTGAAATCATAGCAAAACTGTGAGTGTGCATGCACATAATTACAGATCCAGCACAAAGGCTTCTCAATGAGAAACCTCTGATTGGAGGGCATGCAGGAAAAAAAAACATATTTTCTGTGTGGATATATCTACTAAATTGTTAAAAGAAATCAGTGGAATGTTTCATTTTGGCGTTTTAGTGAAAAAACTTGTGACACGATGGAACTATCTCAAGGGGGGGTGCCAAATGGGTCTTTGCCTAGGGCGGCAGAATTCCTTGCACCGGCCCTGGTCCTGTGTGGCTTTTTAGGGATCCCAGTAACAGAGTTGTCATACTTGTTGGCTGGCTTCACGATCCCTCTAGCCCTGGGTAAATAAAAGAGCTAGGCTTAAGAGCCAAACATGTCTTTATAAAGACAAGAGCAATCACATTGCAGGCATAGGCCCATACCTGCCTGGAAGGAAAGCTGCAGAGGAATAGGCACATGATACCTGCAGATGAATAGGGTATGATACCTGCTAGGAAGAAGAAATGCAGAGGAATAGGCAGAGTTGACAATACCTGCCTGGAAGGAGAGCTGCAGCCTGGTCGGTCAGTCAAGCCTGAGGTTGAAGGTTCCAGGCTTCCTCCCCAGTGGCTAGGAAGCAAACTGGGCGGAGATACATGGTTGGAATACAGGAGCTCCGCTACATCTTCTGTTTGATGGACTTCAGGAATTGAAACACCAGCACTGGGGATTTGTCTAAGTGTATGAGTCTTCAAAGTCAGTAGATACTTATGTATAAATAAGTAAGTTTATAAAGTTACACCTTCCTTATACATTATTAAGACTGGAGAATTGACTTAGAAAATCTTCAGTCTGTTTCTTACCCTCCCAAGTTTTCCTAGCTTGGACATTGCCCAAGATAGTGCTGCCATAGCCTGTAATTGCTGCCATAGCTGGTAATTTCTTGGTAATTGTCCATGGTGGCACTACAATACCCTCCTTAGTCTAGTGGCTAGTTAGAAATGTGGTCTCCAATGTCAAAAGGGGTACTTATAGGCTAAGAAGTTTATCCAATGGGAGGATTAACCTAGGTGTAGTGCTGCCATGACCATCAATGAAAAATAAGTACTGTATTTTTCCATGTATAAGACGCCTCCATGTATAAGATTACCCCTTTTTTAGCCAAAAATTAAGAAATACATATTTTGAACATCTATAGCACTGAAGTCCAGTTTGGCTGATCAGGAGGATCTCTCACAGTCTGGTAGGCTGGTCCACGAGGTCCGGCCACATCCGGACAATGACTCCCTGGACCTCCATCCTGCTGTTAGTGGCAACGATGCCCCTAAGCCCGCGGTACCCTACGGGAGAAGGTCCCGGGCAAGGCCTCACTCAGCGGCATCTATCTGTAGTCCGGAGCCATGAGGTCTTTGTGTGGTCGAGAGTTGTGTGAGTAGGCATGCAATTGCGCAAGATCTCCCAGACCCACGCACACAATCGTTCAAATTCAGAGAAAAGTGCGTCCTCTGCTTCAAGTATGTCAACAGGTTGCAGAGGTGTTCAACACAGCCTATGCCCACATTAACCTGGCAGTAGTGAACCCAACAGTCAGCTGTGTTCTGTCAGCGAGTAGTTTTGTGCCTAAATTTGAGTAAGTACCGTAAGTATTTAGCTTAATAATTTAGATTTTTGAAGGAGCTCCAGCCACATTCAACTAGCTTGGTTGGCTGTCAGGCCCCGCGCACAAGTGTTTTTTTTTAACAGTGACATTCCATGTATAAGATGACCCCCAATTTTACACAAAATTTATTTAATTTTTTTAAAACAGTCTTATATATGGAAAAATACTGTATCTTTATATTGATATATTTTAAAAATATTTGTAAAAGTTTATTCCGGTCCAATGAGAGTGATGGGAGGAGCTAACCCAGGAGTAGTGTTGCCAAGGCCCATTAATGGGAAAAGAAAATATCAGTAAGTATGAAACAATTTTAGTTTTACTGTATTAGGGGGATCCGGGGGGGTCCAAAAACCAGTCAGTATCTGGTGTGACCACCATTTGCCTCATGCAGTGCAACACATCTCCTTTGCATAGAGTTGATCAGGTTGTTGATTGTGGCCTGTGAAATGTTGGTCCACTTCTCTTCAATGGCTGTGCGAAGTTGCTGGATATTAGCAGGACCTGGAACACGGTGTTGTATACACCGTTCCAGAGCATCCCAAACATGCTCAATGGGTGACATTTCAGGTGAGTATGCTGCCCATGTAAGACCTGGGATGTTTTCAGCTTCCAGGAATTTTGTACAGACATGGGGCCGTGCATTATCATGCTGCAATATGAGGTGATGGTCGTGGATGAATGGCACAACAATGGGCCTCAGGATCTCATCACGGTATTTCTGTGCATTCAAAATGCCATCAATAAAATGCACCTGTGTTCGTTGTCCATAACATACGCTTGCTCATACCATAACCCCACCGCCACCATGGGCCCCAATGAGGATGACGAGCATGCAGATGAACTTCCCTAAGACGGTTTCTGACATTTTGTGCAGAAATTCTTTGGTTATGGAAACCAATTGTTGCAGCAGCTGTCCGGATGGCTGGTCTCAGACGATCTTGGAGGTGAAGATGCTGGATATACAGGTCCTGAGTTGGTGTGGTTACACGTGGTCTGCAGTTGTGAGGCCAGTTGGATGTACTGCCAAATTCTCTGAAACGCCTTTGGAGGTGGCTTATGGTAGAAAAATGAACATTCAATTCATGGGCAACAGCACTGGTGACCATTCCTGCAGTCAGCATGACAATTGCACGCTCCCTCAAAACCTGCGACATCTGTGCCATTGTGCTGTGTGATAAAACTGCACATTTTATAGTGGGTTTTTATTGTGGCCGGCCTAAGACACACCTGTGCAATAATCATGCTGTCTAATCAGCATCTTGATATGCCACACCTGTGAGGTGAATGGATTATCTCGGCAAAGGAGAAGTGCTCAATAACACAGATTTAGACTGATTTGTGAACAATATTTGAGAGAAATAGGCCTTTTGTGTACATATAAAAAGTCTTAGATATTTGAGTTTAGCTCATGAAAAATGGGGGCAAAAACAAAAGTGTTGCGTTTATAATTTTGTTTAGTGTATAATACATAAATAAAGATTATTTTTCTACTGTTCCTCCTTTTCTCCTTCTAGAGGGGTAGGCAACCTTCAGCACTCCAAATGGTGATCTTGATCTCAAATGATCTGTGAATAAAATCCACATTTAGTTTAGCCATCATTAATCTCTTTTGTTGGCGCCATGGGTAGAATTCACAAAAAAAAAAAAAAAAACTATCCTGCTCAGCCATTGCACATTTCGCTTTGGAGATTAGTGTGACAAAACTACATACTTTGTTTCCCACAAGTTATTTTTCTGCATTCGGTAGATAAATCTAGTGAACACCGACTACCCCCCTGGCTCATTAAGTTCAAGGAAAACCACTGGATTCAGTGCTCCCTGTATGGCTGCCTTTTGTACAACACGTACTGGAGAAAATGGCAGCCATCTTGTTGCATGAAAGGAGGCAGCGGGACTTGGTTGTTGAGTGTCTGGAACTCCAAGTCAGACACTTGACTCTGTGAACACCGGTCAACTTCACGAACGCCTGCTTCTTTTCAAAGACAAGCCAATGTTCGGTAGGTTTGTTCACACAAACAAGGCGAACAAATGCCAGGGGAACCGTTCGTTGTTTTGGTCGGTTTGGAACTCCCTAAAGTGACCGACCACTACCACTAGAACTATGGAACTGTTTTGGGCAGACGCCTCATGAGCAGTCAGTCAAAACTTTACTCCGGTGGCAATTCAGCTGTATTTGTGAGATCTTAGTGCTATTTGGACAACTTGGGAGCTCAGATCCAAGCTATCCAGGGATATAATATTTATGGGCATTCCTATATATTTTATATAATTTTGATATTTTGTGTTTTATGCAGAGTCATGGTGACTCAGAAATTCGTGGGCATGTTGTGGGAGGTTTTGTGGGCGTGTGTACTGTATTCCTGAATTGCATAAAATCTGGCCATTTGGCCTGAATAAAATCATTCCTTTTGAGCAACTTTTATGCTGAACTTTGATTTTTAGGAACTTACAAATCAGCGCTCCATGTGAAGGGCTATAATCACTAAGCCCCCTAGAAGTTTGGGAGCATACGGACGAACGGGTATACGAAATACCAGCATTTGTTACAATTGGTGACAAGTGATGGGATCTGAACGTTCTAATGGAACTCCTGAATGAGGAAAATCAGTGAATGGCCCAGCAATACGAAAGGCTAAAGAGAACAACGCTGAAGGATCTGCTGGAAGCTTGGGGTCGGTCGGCAAGTAACAAGAAAAGAGCCGTACTAAAAACTGAACGGATGGAGAGCGACCAAGCCAGCGATACAGTGAAATTAAGCTGGGAGAAAGCGGAGTTTCAAAGGAAAGTCAGGTGGCAGCTTAGTCTGTTGGTGCCAAACCCCTCACCAGATATAGTGCTGCAAGTTATGGATCAAGTAACCACTTCACAGATGGCACAGCAGTCTAACATCTACCCAGGGGAGACAACATCGCTACCAGGATCTAATAATTGAGGGCAGTGTAAAAAGATTAATTATGCTGCATTTAAAACTTTTACTGATGGAGAATTGAAAATTGATACGTATTTACAAGACTTTGAAAGACAATGAGCTCTGCATGGGCTGGATAAAGAGAAGTGAGCAGTGATATTGAGCAGTAAAATATCCGGCCATGCTGTAGAAGCTTACCTGGCAGTCCCCGACTCGGACATCCATGATTATGAATGGGTAAGAGACATTTTACTGGCCCGGTATGCTATAACTCACAAAGCGTACAGAAGGAAATTTCGGGGACTAAGAAAGGGGAGCAGAGATTCCTATACCAAATGGGCGTTCCGAACTACCTTGGAGGATGCTCTACAATTGTTGCTACTTGAACAATTTTTCGACCACACTCCAACAGAGACCAGTGACTGGGTGAGAGATTGGAAGCCGGGCACCATGGAGGAGGCAGCACGGTTGGCCGATGTGTACCAGGATGGGAGGAAGGTAGAAACTAGCGGAGGGCGACCCTTCTTCAGGCCATCTTACCCAATGCAAAACACTCCACCACCACCCAGACCTGCTACCTTAACCCCAGAACCCATCCAACGCCCTTCATTCCAATGTCATAACTACCAGCAACCCAGGCATTTTAAACATAACTGCCCCAACCGCAACCTAGAAAGCTGGGGAAGACCAGCTCCACAACCAGCCAAGGCCTCCGCTCACTGTTATCACCAGAAGGTTCCCATTGCACAAGGACACAGCGAGGAGCATTGGACTGTTCTGCATGAGGCAAACCCAATCCAGGCTGCAGGTGACAACAGGGAACACCATCGACACTGGGTCATCATCGAAGGACAGGAAGCAAAGGGTCTGAGAAACACTGGCGCCACCCTCTCACTAGTACAGCCACACAAGATTAGTGCCCAAGCCCGCACCAACAAGACTGTAGCTGTGAGGATGGCGGGAGGAGCCATCCATAAGCTCCCCACTGCCCGAGTGCACCTCAACTGGGGCTCTGGAGCCAAGCAGTTGGAGGTGGGCATCATGAGGGACTACCAGCTGAGTTGTTACTGGGAAATAACCTGCGCTGACTGACTTCTAAGCTTGCCCACCTCTACCCAGAGAAAACGTACCTAGTGACCACTAGATCACAAGCCCGCTGGGGGGAGCCAGCGCTCTCCGAGGACCCTCAGGTAGGACACTCTGCCCCCCCTTAGCTGAAGTTCCCCTCCCATTTTTGGGAACCCCCAAGGTTTCGAACAAGAGCAGAGGACAGACCCCACATTAGAAGGGTATAGGTAGGAGGCAGCATCCCCCCAAGGAGATTATACAAGGTGACAGGGTGAACAGGGAGTGGGGCTGCGCAGATAGCAAAAAGGCAGTTGATAGTGCCACATAAATATAGGGTTGAGCTACTTAAGCTTAGCCACGATATTCCCCCAGCTACCTGGACGGTTTGTCCGGTGTGTCCTTTGGCTCGTACAAGCTGGTGTTGGACCAAAGTCAAGGTAGCTCCAGTGTCCCTTAATCCACGGGCCAATTGCCCATCTACCAGCACAATTTGGTGGTGGTGTTGTCAGTTGTCCCGGGTGGCTGCTTGCACCGGATCAGCCTCATGTAATACTCCCCAATATTCCTCTGTGTTGGTTTCCAGGCAATGACCAGCTGGAGCTGGGGTCCGGGATGGTGCATTGCTGGGGTAGCCCCATGTAGGTCTGGGTTCCAGAGGACAATCACTCCATACATGTCCTAACTGTTTGCACAGGAAACATTGCACTCTGTTCCTGGGTGAGGCGGGTTGCTGTCTAGTTGGGCCATGGTAGGGTGTGGGGCCTGGGGGCACCAGAGTCTGGAATTCGGGGTGAGGAGGAGAGCGTCTTGCCGGGGCGTGCTCTGCTTTCCTTGTGCCGGTGTATTCATCAGCCAGACGAGCTGCTTCCGGCAAGGTAAGGGGTCTCCAGTCCCAAATCCATTCCTGTATCTCCGGCTGCAGGGCATAGTAAAAATGTTCCAGGAGAAACAGCTGTAACACATCCTCTCTTGATATGGCTTGACAACCATTAATCCAGTGGGATGCTGTTCTGTGGAGACGGCAGGCCCACTCAGTGTAAGAATCCCTGCTATGTTTTTTTGATTCCCGGAACCATCTCCAGTATGCCTAGGGGGTGACTGCGTACCGGGCAAGCAGGGCCTCTTTGACTGCAGGGTATAGGTGGATCTCGTCATCAGGTATGGCTCTAAAGGCCTACGTGATAACTTTCCTTCCAGTATTGTGACCCATTCATCTGTGGGTACCCTGTGTAAAGCACATTGTCTTTCAAAGTAAACTAGGGAGCCGTCTAATTGCCCCTCAGCTTCTCGGAAATTTTTAAAGGCAGCTTCTTCCGCTCTATTGGGGCTGGGGCGCTCGCTGGTTGCTGGATCCCAGCCAGGCGTAATTGATGCTGTCTCTTCTCCCGGTCCTCAGCGATAGCGGCGTTCATCACCTGGGAAATGATGTTTGCAGGAGGATTGGGTCCATACTATGCCAACCGCATCCGAATGGTTCTCATCAATTCATCCTCCACTTTTGGGACTATTGATTCTGGCATACCGTCGTTTCGGTCCATTTCCAGCAGTTTGGACAGTAATTCTTTTTTCGTATGGTTGTTTGCCATTCGGCCGCGTTTCTCCCACAACTCCTTCAGTATCGATTCTCCATCTGCTTATTCCATTCTCAGATCCAGATGCAGCATCTCCTCTAGCTGAAAATAACCATCCCACCGCTGCCAAATGTGGCCGCCACTCCGATGGGAAGAGGGGTTCCGCCGCCAGAAATGTTCTTTCCACCTATTGGGAGGGTGTGGCGAAACCGACCTTGCCACGTGTCCTTGGAGGGGGCTGCTTGCCCGCCTCTTACCTTTAGACTATGGCACCTGTTCTTTTTCCCTGGTTTGTGCCTTTCTGCGGACTGTTAAAGCCATGCTACCCCAGATAGCTATGCCATGGAGCCCAGCCGTATACTGAAAGACTGTATCAAAGACTTTGGCTCCATGGCGATTGAACTGTATGTATGTGATCTGAGCGCCATCCGGTAATAACGTGTGCTCAAATCTAAGCTATCTGGGGATAGGTAAAATGTCTGTATTTTATGTATAAATGTGACCTTGTGTATTTTATTGTATTTTACTGTCTTTTGTCTGCCATGTGTGTAATGGAGTTTGCCTCTGTCCTTGGAGATAATTGGATTACTTCTCCAATTATCTCCAGGCCAGGGAGGAGGGATTGTGATGTATTGTGGGTTGTAACTGTTATTTGATTGGTTATTTTATACCTCCCTGTGGGCGGTCCTGTATGTGCAAGACTGCAATAAAAACCAGGCTGGGTGTGCCAGCAGTGTAGTTCCTGTTTAACCCTCAAAGTGAAGTGTCGTCTCATTCTTGGGGGGAATTTGACTGTATGCCGATTGCCAGGAGTGTAAGCTGTTCGTAGGGCTTTTCCTGTTCGGCTGCTTCCAGGGTTTGTGTGTCTGCTGTTCGAGAGTTGGTGAATACGTGCAGTTTGGAGTTCGGGAGGTTGGTGATTGCAGTAGCTGCTGGTCTATCTGGAAGGGGATTATCACCTAAACGGTTTTTAACCTCTGATGAGCGAAAAGGTCCGTTACAGAGGGATGCTGTAATGCAGAGCAAGAACAGCTCTTACAAGAGCTAGTGATTAAGTACTCCAAGCAGAAGGGAGACGGCTGTTATAGCTTTCTCCCACAAACATGAGATGAGGCTCTATGCTGTGGGACAACTAGTTTAATGACAACGGCCTTTTATGACAATCCCCATGCAAGGGGCACTCCCCCCCTGGACCAGAGAGAAAACCACAGTAGAAACAAATACACAATTACATTGGCTCTCAGATCCAGGACACTCCCATACATAATGAGACAATCCATCCCCTGTGCCTTGGAGATAATTGAGTCATGAACTGTACTATAGAACAAATAAAATAAACAGATACCAGATAGGTTTCTCCTAGGTGGGGGTTAACCCCTAGTGAATTAACTTTACCAAAAATCTACTAGAAATAAATAAAAAACAGGAGAAAGAAAGGATTAGGGTGAAATATCCTTAAGAGTGGGTTTCCCTCTTATTCAAGGAAAAACATAAGGGGAAAAGTGTGAATGCCGAATGACAGATATGTCACTTCGAGGTTAAAACTTTACTTTTAATAGTTAAAGGACCACTATAGTGCCCTGAGGGTGCCCCCACCCTCAGGGTCCCCCTCCCGCCCGGCTCTGGAAGGGGGAAAGGGGTTAAAACTTACCTTTTTCCAGCGCTGGGCGGGGAGCTCTCCTCCTTCAACCCTCGTCCTCTCCTCCCCGTCGGCTGAATGCGCACGCGCGGCAGGAGCTGCGCGCGCATTCAGCCGTTCGCATAGGAATGAGAATCACGCAAGCGCCTCTAGCGGCTGTCAATGAGACAGCCTCTAGAGGCTTTGGGGGAAGGCTTAACCCATTCATAAACATAGCAGTTTCTCTGAAACTGCTATGTTTATAAAAGAATGGGTTAAGCCTAGCTGGACCTGGCACCCACACCACTTCATTAAGCTGAAGTGGTCTGGGTGCCTAGAGTGGTCCTTTAAACTAAAAACAGGGGGGTGGAAAATACCTAACACCCATGTAAGGTGCGGTTAAAAACGGCACTAAATGACTAAATATGTCTAAGAATAGTATATATATATGTGTGTGTATATATGTGTGTATATGTGTGTGTGTGTATATATATATATATATATATATATATATATACAGTTGCAAGAAAAAGTATGTGAACCCTTTGGAATGATATGGATTTCTACACAAATTGATCATAAAATTTGATCTGATCATCATCTAAGTCACAACAATAGACAATCACAGTCTGCTTAAACTAATAACACACAAAGAATGAAATGTTGCCATGTTTTTATTGAACACACCATGTAAACATTCACAGTGCAGGTGGAAAAAGTATGTGAACCCCTAGACTAATGACATCTCCAAGAGCTAATTGGAGTGAGATGTCAGCCAACTGGAGTCCAATCAATGAGATGAGATTGGAGGTGTTGGTTACAGCTGCCCTGCCCTATAAAAAACACACACCAGTTCTGGGTTTGCTTTTCACAAGAAGCATTGCCTGATGTGAATGATGCCTCGCACAAAAGAGCTCTCAGAAGACCTACGATTAAGAATTGTTGACTTGCATAAAGCTGGAAAGGGTTATAAAAGTATTTCCAAAAGCCTTGCTGTTCATTAGTCCACGGTAAGACACATTATCTATAAATGGAGAAAGTTCAGCACTGCTGCTACTCTCCCTAGGAGTGGCCATCCTGTAAAGATGACTGCAAGAGCACAGCTCATACTGCTCAATTAGGTGAAGAAGAGTGTCAGCTAAAAACTTACAAAAGTCACCGCAAATGCTAACATCCCTGTTAGCGAATCTACAATACATAAAACACTAAACAAGAATGGATTTCACGGGAGGATACCACAGAGGAAGCCACTGCTGTCCAAACAAAACATTGCGGCATGTTTACAGTTTGCACAAGAGCACCTGGATGATCCACAGCAGTACTGGCAAAATATTCTGTGGACAGATGAAACCAAAGTTGAGTTGTTTGGAAGAAACACTCAACACTATGTGTGGTGAAAAAAAGGCACAGCACACCAACATCAAAACCTCATCCCAACTGTGAAGTATGGTGGTGGGGGCATCATGGTTAAGGGCTGCTTTGCTGAATCAGGGCCTGGACGGATTGCTATCATCGAAGGAAAAATGAATTCCCAAGTTTATCAAGACATTTTGCAGGATAACTTAAGGTCATCTGTCTACCAGCTGAAGCTCAACAAAAGATGGGTGTTGCAACAGGACAATGACCCAAAGCACAGAAGTAAATCAACAACAGAATGGCTTAAACAGAAGAAAATACGCCTTCTGAAGTGGCCCAGTCAGAGTCCTGACCTCAACCCGATTGAGATGCTGTGGCATGACCTCAAGAAAGCGATTCACACCAGACATCCCAAGAATATTGCTGAACTGAAACAGTTCTGTAAAGAGGAATGGTCAAGAATTACTCCTGACCGTTGTGCACGTCTGATCTGCAACTACAGGAAACGTTTGGTTGAAGTTATTGCTGCCAAAGGAGGTTCAACCAGTTATTAAATCCAAGGGTTCACATACTTTTTCCACCTGCACTGTGAATGTTTACATGGTGTGTTCAATAAAAACATGGCAACATTTCATTCTTTGTGTGTTATTAGTTTAAGCAGACTGTGATTGTCTATTGTTGTGACTTAGATGATGATCAGATCACATTTTATGACCAATTTGTGCAGAAATCCATATCATTCCAAAGGGTTCACATACTTTTTCTTGCAACTGTATATATATATATATATCCAAGATTAATGTTGCTAGGAACAAAATCTTTAGTCCTATTAATACACGATTAGGACAATGAATATTCAAATATGATAGATGCCCTGAATAAAGATAGTTGATATAAGTTGAGTCGAATTTTAATGGTCCTTGAGAGCACAAACAGATTGAAGCTGTCAGAATATTGGTTATGATAAAACCTTTTTTTGTTACTGATTGTAGGCAAAATTGTTAACTATTGGACCTGTATGGTAATAGGGGGTCTTCAAAAGTTATCCTTGTACCGTGTTTGTAGATACAGTACTAATCTATCAAATACAGTATAGCAAACCAGGGCTATATGGGCAATATAACTTTCTATTGGGCCTGTATGATAATAGGAGTTTTCAATAGTTGGCCATAGCCGTGTTTGTAGATTCTGTACTAAACTGTCAGATAGAATGTATCAATCGAGGACTGTATAAAGGAGGACAAATTTTTCCTACAGTCACTCTGATGATAAAGTTTGAAATATTGTGTAAGTGCAGCGCCTAAACTATGTATACACCAGCATTAGTCTGTGTATCTTTATTCCAAGACAAATATCGGTCAGAATAACACACTGTGAGGGTTTAGTTAAATCAGCACTGCAGTGTTGTAATAAGTTTGTCAGCAATGCTGCCTTGCTATTGCCTCTAGGGAGTGCCAGATATAGTATAAGGCCAGATAAATATACCCTAAGGAGACTTCAATTATAGAGAGCAATATGTTGAATACATACAACTTCTGAACGGTGTATCTGTTCGTTGAGTAATGTATCCTTATTACCAAACGGGTATCGGTCAAGATAAACTCACACAGTGAGGGTTGATTGACTAAGCTGTGCGTTTGCTCAAGGCAGTACATAAGGTGATAAAGTAGATGTTGAAGTCAATTCCTAGCTGTGCGCTTGCCTTTGGAATTATAAAGATAGTGGGTAGATAGAGGGGGAGTATAGAGACAGACTTCATAAATAAGTAGGAGTCAAGAAGAGTATATATACTGGAAGTGAATAGGACTATGGATATTCCCATGAACTAAGTGTCAGGATTACAGTATGATCCAGCACGTAGTATTGTGTAACACAGAGGACTAATAGGTAACATATACCGGACCTTAGAATGGCCAGACTAACGTGCCAAAGAATAGTCAGGAAATGTCGAGGTCAAGGGACACAGAAAGAGACACAACGATAAGGAAAAGCCAGGGGTCAGGGATGCCAGAAAACAGGGAAGTCAAAAACAATGCCAAAGTCAAAATACCAGAATAACCAGAATCAATAACGTGCTCTCGGACAACCACAAGGGAAACCACGACAGGGCACTGGGCAGGATGAGAACTGGGCCTAAATACCCCTCCTCTGGATCTGATAGGCTGTAAAAAAGGACTGCTCAGATGAAGATGTAAGCGAGTACTGCTGTTATAAACCTGCTCATGCTACAGAAGTGAATCACTGATGGTACAGTGGCAATGGATAACGCCAAGTCAGTGCCCCTGACACCACTCTGGCTCATCAGAGGGAGCCAAACTTCAGGTAAAGCCCAGTAAAAGAAGGTGTAAGATACATCTGATTGGTTCATTTGAAATGTCATGGACCAATGGGAGTAGTGCAATTTCGTTAGTGGGAAGTGCAGTGAACTTAATCCTTTCAGTACTGGTAAATTTTAGTGAATCCCAGGACAAGAACTTTGTTGGGATAACCCTGTTCTTTGAATCTTAGCCTGATCTCTTTAGCTTTTTTTCTGAAATGTAGTTTCATTAGAACAATTTCCACGTGGTCTAAGGTATTGTCCCAGTTTGACCTGGTGGTGGCTTTGCCAATGTAAAAGGTTATTTGTGGCGTTGGCTTTTCTTTAAAGTTCTGTTTCAACTGTGCCATCCAAGCCAAGTGTAATTCTTAGATCTAGGAATTCCAATACAAGCTGTCCCCATAGCCAGTGGTGTATCCTGGTTTTGTGCTGCCCTAGGCAGGACAAAACTCAGGTGCCCCCCCCCCCTGTGCCAGCCCCACCCAACCCTTCCCCCCACCCCGCCTTCTAAATACACACACACACATTCACTGACAGATATGCATACACACGCTAACAGACACACACACACACACACTAACAGACACACACACACTCACTAACAGACACACACACTCACTCTAACAGACACACACTAACAGACACACACACACACCAGACACACACACACAACAGACACACACACACAACAGACACACACACACAGTCAGACACACACATACACACAGTCAGACACACTAACAGACACAAACTGTCAGACACACACACACTAACAGACACACACTAACAGACACACACAGACACAGACACACACATACACCCAGTCAGACACACACACACACACACACACACACACACACACTGACAGACACACACAGTCAGACACACACACACACACACTAACAGACACACACTCAGACACAAATACACACTAACAGACACACACAGTCAGACACACACAGTCAGACACACACTAACAGACACACACTAGCAGACACACACACACACTAACAAACACACACACACACACTCAATTTTTTTTTTAATTTACCTCCCCTCCCCCCTCCTTACCTTAATTTACCCCCCCTCCCTGGTGGTCCAGTGGCTGCGGGCGGCGCTGGGCTGGGCAGGCGGCCGGCGAGGGAGCTCTTCCCCTGAGCGCTCTGCTCAGCTCCCTCGCGCGTCGCAGAGTGAGGCCGGGAGCCGGAAGATGACGTCATATTCCGGCTCCCAACCTCACTCTGCGGCGCGCTAGGAAGCTGAGCGGACAGCTCAGAGGAAGAGCTCCCTCGCCAGCCGCCCGCCCAGCAGCCAGCACGCCCGGCCGGTCAGTTAGCCGCAAGGCTAACTAGGCATTTGCCCTGGGCATTTGGGGGGCGGCGTTTTTTGCTGCCCCCTGAAAAATGCCGCCCAAGGCAAATGCCTTGTTTGCCTCGCGGCTAAAGCGCCCCTGCCCATAGCTGTGCCTTTCAATTGAAGATAGTATGTGCCGTTAAACACAAAGTAGTTGTGTGTCAAGATGAAAGTTAGCAACTCCAGTAGAAATTGTTTATGTAACATGGAATTTTTTTTTTTTACTTTTCCAGAAAGTAAGATGTCGCTGTAATCCCTATGGTATGTGGAATATTGTTGTATAATGACACCACATCTTGACATATGTAGTCATTTAGTGCCGTTTTTAACCGCACCTTACATGGGTGTTAGGTATTTTCCACCCCCCTGTTTTTAGTTAAACTATTAAAAGTTAAGTTTTAACATCGAAGTGACATATTTGTCATTCGGCATTCACACATTTCCCCTTATGTTTCCCTTGAATAAGAGGGAAACCCACGCTTAAGGATATTTCACCCTATTCCTTTCTTTCTCCTGTTTTTTTCTTTATTTCTAGTACATGAACTGTACTAACTCAATTATCTCCAGGCAGAAAAACATATTTCAGCAGTACCCCTGAAAGTACCCCTAAAACCTATGGAAACCCCACAAGAGTTATATCCCCTGATAACCCCTATTTGGGTGACCAACATATCCAAAAATCACCCAGATCGGTTTTGGGGTTCGGGATTTCCATGGAAGTCACATTTTGACCAACCGCACACGAGGCTCCTGCCCAAAAGAGTTCCATGAATTCAGGCTGTGCGGTCAGTCTCTTTCTGGAACACCCAATATAGTCCAAAATACAGAACATAACATTTTGTGGGTACATTCAGTCTATGCCTCTCGTTTGGGAGCTTGCTCCCACCGAACACCATTCAATTCCCATCGGTTTAGCCGAACGTTGATGGAAGGAATGTTCTAGTGGTGTTCGCGCCGTCGAGTGTCCGATTTGGGTTCCAGGCACTCGATGACCAAACACTGCTCTTTGTGTTCGCGGCTAAAGAAGGCCGCCGCCACGTGTTCGCAAGTCGAACTGCGACCACCCTGCCAACGCTTAGAACGCTTGTGGTTTAGGAATGTTTATGAGGTGACAGAGGTTAATGAGTGGCACACTCCTCATACTGGTGGTCCGGTTATTTGGTAGTTAATTCAGTAGGGGAATGGAATAAAGTACAAAACGAAGGCTAATAAAATTTAGCAGTATCCAATGAACAGCTAAACAACAGCTGTATTTTCTGTCAGTAGCAATAGAAAAAAACCCATAAAGGAGTTATGGAGCATCTGATATCCTTTTTCTTCTATACTAAACTCCATAAAATACA
The DNA here is from genome assembly GCA_933207985.1 of Pelobates cultripes. Classification (NCBI taxonomy): domain Eukaryota; kingdom Metazoa; phylum Chordata; class Amphibia; order Anura; family Pelobatidae; genus Pelobates; species Pelobates cultripes. The sequence goes on along the minus strand of OW240913.1, from coordinate 200,957,860 downwards.
ATAATTACATGTTCTGTCTACTAAATGAAAGATCAGAGCAAGAATATTCTATAAATTTAACTATTGCTAAAATCCTTATAGTGTAACAAGTGCTCTGATAAGAATATTCATCCACTTGGGCATAAGGTCATTAATCTATAAATTTATACATACTGTGGCAGTGTAAGGGAACACTGCTATAATAGCCCCAGAATGGCACTTTCAGTGTTCCCTGACTAGAGGGGGTTAAAAAATCAGGCTGGTCTAGTACATCAGTTAGGGAGCTACTTAAACCCCTATGCAGAGGGAAATCAGTCTCTCCTGTGAAGAGCTGGGGCAGAGACAGAGAGACTGTGAGTCAAAGAGACGGCTGAAACTGCATGGAAAGTAAAGGTATTTTGCAAGCCTTTATTTTCATTTGTTAAACTGCTGGGGTCAACTTAGCTGCCCAGTAGCATAGAAAGGGTACTTTATGTTAGTTAGTCTCCAGTGTGGCTAAACATTTTTTATTTTTTTTACACACTACTCTTAGGTTTGCCACCTGACTGGTATTTTACTGGCACAGCCGGTATTTGAATCTGCCTGGCCATGCCAGTATTGCAGAATACCGGCAATACAAATGCAGGTATTTTTCTCAGAATAAATGGAGATTACTCTGCAATACCAGCACCGCCAGTAGGGGTCACTGTGTGTGGAGAGAGGCAGGGATAGGGAGTTACAGCATATCCCTGCCTCTCTCTACTACTCACTGATCTGTTGGGGAGCAGCAACACAGCACAGAGTCCATACAGCAGCTCTACAGCTCAGGTAAGTGAGGGATGGGGGGAAAGGCAGCAAGGACACATGGGGACACTGAGACACTAGGGGACACTAGGGGACACTGAGACACTAGGGGACAGACACTAGGGGACACTGAGACACTAGGACACATGGGGACACAGACACTCGGGGACACTGGAAAACATGGGGATACTTTCACACTAGAACACATGGGGACACAGACACTGGGAGACACTCAGGGACACTGGAAAACATGGGGACACAGACACTAGGACACATGGGGATGCTGAGACACCTATGTCTATGTCCACAACTGTCCCCGTGTCCCCAAGTGTCTGTCTCCCAGCCAGTGTCCTCTAGTCTCCCAGTGTCCCCTAGTCTCCCAGTGTCTGTGTTCCCATGTCTCTGTGTCCCTAGTGTCTTAGTGTCCTCAAATGTTTCAGTGTTCCTAGTGTCTCAGTGTGCCTAATGTCCCCATGTCTCCCAGTGTCCCTATATGTCCCAGTGTCCCCATGTCTATGTCCACAACTGTCCCCGTGTCCCCAAGTGTCTGTCTCCCAGCCAGTGTCCTCTAGTCTCCCAGTGTCCCCTAGTCTCCCAGTGTCTGTGTTCCCATGTCTCTGTGTCCCTAGTGTCTTAGTGTCCTCAAATGTTTCAGTGTTCCTAGTGTCTCAGTGTGCCTAATGTCCCCATGTATCCCAGTGTCCCTATATGTCCCAGTGTCCCCATGTCTATGTCTACAACTGTCCCCATGTCTCCCAGTGTTCCCAAGTGTCTGTCTCCCAGCCAGTGTCCCCTAGTCTCCCAGTGTCTGTGTTCCCATGTCTCTGCTGGTCACCCAATGTGTCTGCTGGTCACCCAGGTATTAATAAATCCACTTCTGCTATCATGTGGTTATTCTGGTGGGATTTCCTCAGGAAGGATGTTAAGGAATATGTGCAGGCTTGTTCTGTTTTGTGCAGTTTCCAAAGTGCCTCATAAACTCCCTTGTGGCTTGTTACAACCTCTTCCTATTCCTGAGGTCCCATGGTGCCACCTGTCCATGGACTTCATTGTTTAACTTCCTAGTTCTAATGGTTATACCACTATTCTCATGGTTGTGGACCGTTTTTTTCTAAAATGGCTCATTTTATTCCTCTCAAGAAATTACCGTCATCTCAAGACCTGGTACTGATCTTTATACGTGAGATTGTCCGTCTGCATGGCATTCCTCATAAAATTGTATCTGATAGAGGTTCTCAGTTTGTATCACGGTTTTGGAGGGCTTTTAATAAGCTACTGGGGATTGAATTGTCTTTTTCATCCTCTTACCACCCCCAGACTAATGGTACAGCTGCGAGGGATAACCAGTCTTTGGAGTTCTACTTGCGTTGTTCTGTTAATAGCACTCAAGACAATTGGTCCGAATTATTACCATGGGCCGAGTTTGCTATGAACAATGCTGACCATGACTCCTCTGGGCATAGTTCATTTTTTTGTTAATAATGGCCGGCATCTTACTGTCCTACCGGCTGTTTTTTCTGATACGGCTATTCCTGCTTTGGATGACCGTCTGGCTTCCATCCGTGATACCTGGGTTAAAGTTCAATCTGCTCTGGGTACTGCTGCTGACCATTTAAAGTATTCTGCTGATACACGTCGAGGTGCCAACCCTGTTTACCAAGTGGGTGAGAGGGTTTGGTTATCTTCTCGTAACATCAGGCTCAAAGTCCCTAGCATGAAATTTGCTCCTAGGCTCCTTGGACCTTTTTGTGTCCTTCGTAGGATCAATCCTGTTGCGTACTCTCTGGCCCTTGCTCCCTCCTTGAAAATTCCTAATACCTTTCATGTGTCCTTGCTCAAACCTCTTGTTTGCAATAAATATACTGTCTCAAGTGTCCCTCCTCCTCCCTTAGTTGTTTCTGGACAGGAAGAGTATGAGGTCTCCTCCATAACTGATTCCAGGTTTTCTCGTGGGCACTTTACAGTACTTGGTGGATTGGAAAGGTTATGGACCAGCCGATCGTTCTTGGGTTCCGGCATCTGATATACATGCTGGCCGCAAGATTAGCTATTTTCATGCCAAATTTCCTCTCAAGCCTGGTCTTGCCTGCCCAGTGGGCATTCTTCAGGTGGGGGGTAATGTCACGTATTCATCCGCTTATAAAAAATGTGGTTAATGGCATTTACTGTCCACACATGAAAAGTTGTGCCGAGCAGCAACCAAATCCACAGAAGGGTTAATGCTGAGCAGCAATTATGCAAATGGAAACCTGGTAACTGCCTTTGGGTCCAGAGGAGGGGTATTTAGGCCCAGTTCTCATCTTGCGCTTGATTGATTATGGTTATTTGACTTTGGCATTGTTTTTGACTTCCCTGTTTTCTGGCATCCCTGACTCCTGTCTTTTCCTTATCGTTGTGTCTCTTTCTGTTTCCCTTGACCTTGGCTATTCTTGACTATTCTTTAGTACGTTCGTCCGGCCATTCTAAGGTCCGGTATACGTTACCTATCAGTCCTCTGTGTTACACATTTCTACATGCTGTAATCCTGACAGAGAGGCCCTGGTGCTGCACGATCCACAGCAACCACCCCAGTGCCCCCTGGGTGCCCCACACTGAGGACCCGACCGCCACAATGTCTTTTGTCTTGCAGGTGCTGCTGGTTGAAGAATGGAGGCTTGGCTGGCTGGTGTTCGTACTACTGTGCAGCAGTTTCCTGGCTCCAGGAGTGTCTGAGACAGGCCCTGGTCCCGGCTGGGCCTAGTGCTGCACGATCCACAGCAACCACCCCAGTGCCCTCCGCGTGCCCCACACTGAGGACCCGACTGCCGCGATGTCTGACACCCAGCGCGGACTCCAGCAGGAGCAGGGTGCGAGGCCAGAGACTGCCGTGGGAGTTCTGGAGGTCATGGCCAGCCTCGCCATGAGGCCACATGGTCTGCCTGTTCGCCTGGGAATGAGGCTGAGGCTGCACGTTCGGGCCACGAAGGTGGGCGAACTGTCGGGCCATGAACTGGAGGTTGTGAATATGCGGCCCGCGAACAGGCGAACGTGGAGATGGGCATACGTTTGGGCCACGAACAGGGACATCAGAAACCTGCCGCACTTTTGAGCCGGGAACAGTTCGCAGTTGGGGCCACATTCATGGGAATGAGCACAAATTTCGGCGAACGGCTGATGGGTCGCAAGTCACAGGGCAGCGAGCGGGTGGTGGAAAGGTGGGCACTAGGCATCCAGGCAATGGAAGGGCCCCCAGTGGACATAGACATGCTTCTCCTGCCTCCCCCCATCACGGGTGGGCATGAAGCACTGCACTCAGGACTTTCATGTCAGGCCCCCCGGGGGTGCTGGACGACAGGGGTCACACTATAGATCCCATAGTGGCCATAGCGATCATGAGCCCCACCACGGCGGGGTTCTCCCAGGCTGGCTACCCGGGAGCGTAACTTGGGATCCACCATTAGGACTACTGGACACATCTAGTGGTAGTTCTCGGGGTGTCTACGAGGAACAGATGGTGGGCAGTGGTCATGGCCATGGGGGTCAAGCGGCCAGGCACAGTGGGGATCAGTCTCTTCCCAGGTACCAGCAAGAGAGTAGGGTAGCCAGGACTCAGTCAGACGTTCTACGCAGAGTCTTTTCTCATTCCATGTCACCAAGACCCACGGTCCGGGTGAGACCTCGTGATGTGGATCTACGGCTGGAGGCGCCGTCACGCCTGGGCTTGGACAACGTCAGGCAGGATACGGCCTCATGACCTTCAGTGGCAAGAGGTTCTGACTGTGAGTTGTCTTCTGAGGACCTTTTAGAGTTTTTCAAGTCGTTTCTGGACTCATGGAGCGGGGGTTCGGGTGAAAGCGTTCGCTTTGGGTACCTAGGCAGGAAGTAAGGGGTCTGTGGCGGTTCCGGTGGCTGGTACCCATTCTGCTGGGGATACGGTGGTTCTGGCGACTGCCACAGGTGATTTAGGGACCAAAAAGGCGGAGCTAGTTGGGGCATCCAGACGCGGCTAGGCAGAATGTTCATGTCTCCTTCACGGGGCCGTTGGGGTGTCACCTTAAACAGGAGGTGAAGGAACGGATATGGAAGGGGAAATTTCTGGAGCTCTTTTCTCTTATTCCTCTGGAAGAATACTTGGACATGAAGGAAGAGGAGAAAAGGCGCTGCTATCAGAAGATATCCAAAACGTTTGGACATTGGTTGAGGGCTTTTTGCATTCTGGCAAGTGTTATGGGGAGAAATCCCCCGAGCGATGCTCGCAGTTGTACTGTTACTTGGATGGGATTTGGAAGGTGTACCACACGTACGGAAGCCCAGGTGGGTGGTGGTACGATGAACAATTTCGGCAGAGGCTTTCAGTCAATTAGATGGGATCAGATGGACCTGCCGCTGTGGATAAAGCTCATGAAGGCATCATCCTTTTAGCCCAGGGCCAGCGCAGAATCTTCCTCTACTTCGCCGGCCACCCACAAAAAAAGTTCTGCTGGACGTATAACGAGGGGCAGTGTATGTGGGGTGCGGCATGCCATTTCAAACACTAGAGTTCCAGGTGTTGAGGTGCGCGTGGTTACAACCGCTGCTATAAGAAGGGTAAGTCCTTCTCCATGGGAGTAATGCCGGGTGCATCAGGGAACCGCTGCCGCTGGGGCGACCGTCGGTAAAGGTGGCGCGATGTTGCCGTGGTTAAGCAGCTACGGTAGCCAGGAGGATGCTGTAATGTAACTGGACCGGTTTACAATGGAGTTTGTGATTCCGTTTCGGCATCAGGAAAGGGTTCGTAATCTGCAGAACGTGAAGTCAGTGGGGACTTTCTGAATGTGGTGTGGGAGAAGCTATTTAAAGAAGTACATTTGGGGAGGAATGGCGGGGCTGTTCACGGAGCCCCCGTTGAGCGACTTGTGAGTTTCAACATTGGGGATTGTGATCAAAAGGAGCCCGGTAAGTACTGTCATACTCATTTATCGTATCCACATGGAGCTTCGGTGAATGATGAAATTGATAAGGCTCTCTGCTTGGTGTTGTATGCATCATTCGACCAATCGGTCGAGTTGGTTCGGTGTGCGGGCAAGGGGGCATTGATGGCCAAAGCGGATGTGGAAGCGGCTTTTCCTTTATTGCCCATTCACCCCGACTGTTATCATTTACTGGGCTGTTTTTTCGAGGGGCAGTATTTAGTCGTTCTGTGTTTGCCGATGGGTTGTTCCATCTCATGTGCGTACTTTGAAAAGTTCAGTACCTTTCTGGAGTGGGTGGTTAAATTCGAGGTGGGCACTAGATTCGTGGCCCATTAGCTAGATTTCCTTTGTGTCGGGCCAGCGGTTCGTACGTGTGCCACATAGGGTTGAGAACTTTGGAATGGGTCACGAATGTCTTGATGACAAGATGGTTAAGCCAACTACTTGCTTGTCTTTCCTAGGCTTGGAGATAGATTCGGTCTGGGGTGAATGTCGGTTGCGGGCAGTTCGGCAGGGGGTGGCTGAGGCCCGGGAAGCTAAGAAGGTTACTTTGCGGGCACTTCAGTTATTGGTGGGATGGCTCAACTTTGCGTGCTGGGTGATCCCTGTGGGGCGGGTGTTCAACAGGTTCCTCTCCGGGGCGACCAGCTGGTTAGCGTCACAGCATCATTCCATTCGAGTGTCGGAATCCATGAAAGCCAATCTGGATGTGTGGCAGGTCTTTCTATGGGACTTTAATTGGCATGTATATTTCCGGGAAGAACCTCTTCACCGGATTTGGAATTATTTATAGACTCATCGGATGGGGCTTATTTCTCAAGATACTTGTGTGCTGATCCATGGCCGGATGAGTGGAAGGCCAGCTCGCTCATTCGCAACTTGGCATTCCCGGAATTCTTTCCTCTAGTTGTAGTATTGGCGTTATCGGGGCGACAGCGTAGGGACAAGAAGGTTATCTTCTTTCTTTGGCATTTTTATTTAAGCTTAATGGTTGGGAGGATTTACCCAAACATTTCCTGGTGTCAGGCTATTAAGGGGTTGAATTTCTACAAGGTTTACTCGGTGTGCTTCCAGAGGTTTGTTTTTCGTAGTATGAGGTTTTGCTGTTTCAGTAGCGTTTAGTTGGGCTTTTTTGAGGTGTTTAGGGTAAGTGAGTTGGCGAGCAGCAACCGCTTGGGCGGAGGTGGGTTACAGTGTTCGGACGTGGAACTGTGGCAGAATTGGGTGGTGCTACATCTCCACCATTCCAAAACTGACGTGTTCGGGAAAGGTGCCGCAGTTACGCTTTTTTCTGTGCCAGGTATGACGGCATGTCCAGTTGCATGTACAGTGGCTTTTCAAGTTGGTTCGTTCAGGGATAGGAGGTTGTTGCTTGCTGTTTGTTCTTCGCTGTCCAAATTTCAGTCTTTTAGGGTTTTTCAGTTGGCCTTGGGGCATTTGGGCTTGGGTCCGTTACAGTTCGGTACACACTTGTTCAGGATTGGGGCTGCAACAGAGTCATCTCGGTTGGGTTTGAGGGATGAACTGGTCAAAAAGATCGGGAGGTGGGAATCAGTGAGATTCAGGTCATATGTGAGGCCCAATCATTTAAGTTTGGTTGAATTGGTTATGTTCTGTGTTGATAACGTGGTTTTTCTTCCGCAGGTTGGATTGCGTGGGTGATTGGACACTCGTATGTGCACTGGGCACAACGAAGAGCCACAGTTCGTCAAGGCATACAGCTGGGCTTTCCATGCTCGATGGTGCAGATTGAGTGGTTTGGTCTTAGGGGTTTCAGTTGGCAACGGGTTTGCATAGAGCTATTCAAGAGGATTAGTGAAGGTACAGTGCCTAACATTGTTTTGTTTCATGCCAGGGGAATGATTTGGGTGTGGTTTTGTAGAGGGTTTTGCTCACTGGGATGAAAAAGGATGTGGATAGGTTGAGGCAGTTGGTCCCTGACGTGGTTGTCATATGGTCGGACATGGTTGTCATATGGATTTCAATGGTGCCACGCTAGGGACCACCAGGCAGTGGCAAAAAGTAGGGGGAAGGTGAATAAAATAGCCAATTATGTTAGGCGCTTGGGTGGAGTGGTTGTCAGGCATCAGCAGTTGGAAGCTCAGTTGGCGGGTTATTACAGGCAGGATGGGGTACATCTATCAGAGGTGGGTACGTATTTTTTTGTTAGGGCTCCAGGAAGGTTTACAACGTAGTGTTGTTTTTGTTGGGGCGCTCAGGTAGCTCAAGGTGTCGAGCTCTGAGCTATGGCGGGGGGTGAATAGAAAGGTTTGTCCTGATGTAAAATAGTTTGGTTCGCTAAGAACAGTTAGGTTTGGAAGGGTATTGGTATGTTTCAGCTAGTTGGTAACTCCAAACCTGGTGTGTCTTGGTATGCATCTACATGGAAGAAAGCTGGAAATCAAGCCCTCAGTGGCAATGGTTATGTTTATATGTTCTAATGTGGTTTTACTTATTGTGATGTGGGTCATTTTCTGGGGTAGTATTGTTAAAGGAGTTGGGGGTGATATGTTATGTTAATGTGACAATCACCTTAAAAATATTTTGTTTATTTATATATTAAAGCTGTGCGAATTTCCCCAAAATAAAGGTGTCCGAGTATTAGAGGGGGGGGTTGAGTTTGCTACACATATGCTGGAAAGGTGACTATGCATATGTCATGTTGTGGCTGATCAGTATAAATCCATACGTACAGAGTCCTTTAAATACATACAAACAAACACAGTCACACGTACATTTATAGAAACACAAAGTCACATACTCACACGTTTTTATTAAAGGGACACTATAGTCACCTGAACAACTTCTTAATGAAGTTGTTCAGGTGAGAACTATAGCTCCCTGTAGCCTTTCTCGTGTAAACACTGTATTTTCTGAGAAAATACAGTGTTTACATTGAAAGCTAGGAACACCTCCAGTTGCAGTCACTCAGAGTGAACCAGAGGGACTTCGGCATTTATGGAGGCATAATATGCTTCCATCCACTCAGATCTGTTGTCAGCAGAGCACAGGGCAGCACTGTGCACAGCATCCTGTGATTCGGTATCTCCTCCCTCTGCATGCAGACACTGAACTTTCCTTATAGAGATTCATTGATTCAGTTCATCTCTATGAGGAGATGCTGATTGGCCAGGGCTGTGTTTGAATCATGCTGGCTCTGCCCCTGATCTGCCTCTTTGTCAGTCTCAGCCAATCCTATGGGGAAGCACTGTGATTGGATCAGGCTGCCACATGTCAGCAGACTGCTTGTTTTTCTGAGTCTAACAGCATGCAGATTTACAGCTTCAGGCTTGAATACAGTAAGATTTTTACTATATTTATGGAGGCATGAGGGCCCAGGGGGGCTAGATGGTGGTGTTAACACTATTGGGTCAGGAATAAATTACCTCTGCTCTTCTCACAGATCCTGGCTGCTGTTACAGGGGGCGCCTGGAACACGTGGGATGAACACAGTGAACCCTGGTTTTCATGTCTGTTTACTTCACCTCCTGTGCCTGCGGTGCCACGGCTGGAGCGCCAGGCTTTTCACGGGTAAGTGTGTTTTTTCACTGTTGGTTTCATAATTCGGTAATTTAAAAAAAAAATATATATAAATCAATAAATAAAAAGCTAATAAGAATAAATTTAAAAAATATATAATAAATAAATGAATTAAGTTTCCTGCTGCGTCCTGCGCAGCTAATAGCGCGCGTTTCGTGTGGCTCGGGGCGCTGCTGATGCGTGCGTATAGCCCGCTTGGCTAGCGCTTGTAACGAAATACTAAGGAGCAGATTGGGGAAGGTTTTATTGGCGATGGATTCCCTTCTGCCACTGAGGGTCCCTTGGGTGAGGGATATCTCTATCTCTATCTCTATCTACTCGGATACACCCCATAACGCACGGGAATTGTGTCCGGGCATCAAAGGTTATGGGTAGCATTGGCGGGGGAGGGCTCCCCGAGAATGCTCGCGTTGTTCTGCTGTCAGGACACTGTCTGAGACGCGTGTCGTCCCTAGGGTGAGCTGGGTTGGTGGAGGTACGTCTTGCACTTTCGTCCACGGTAGACGTGCGACCCTTTCTGGCCTGGGACCAGATGGTTTTCCTTATGTCTCGCCCGGCGCCTCAGCACGGCACATTTTCGTCATTTTGCGGCGGTGGGGGAACACCCTCCCTTTCACTGGCCCCCCAGCCAGAGGCTAGGCGGTGGTTGGAAATTCACCGACAGTCATGGTAAGTGGGGTCCTCGTGTCGTTCTAGCACGAGGGCTCGGGTTGCCCATCCCGTCTCCCACGTTTTCATGCAGGCGATCTGTTGGGATAAGGGACATGGGTGCTCTACATGCAGGCCCTCTTCGGTCCATATGAGAATTCCATTGGGTGGTACGGGAGCGGCTTACCAAGAAGCTTGATAAGCTTACCTCCTGAACGTTTATGGGATGGGGCCCATGGAGGAGCGGGGGGGCGATTTCACCTGATTCCTTATTTACTCATTTGTCATTCCCTACGAGGGGTTAGGTATGGGGTGTTGTGGCATGATGCAGCAGTCCGAGGGTTAGCACTGCGGGGCCCGGGGGCCTTGCTGATGGCGGCAACTGTGGAATCGCCGATGCGCCCGGCAAGTTATTGTTTTCCAGGCTGTATTTTCTGACGGTCGGTGTTGAGTGGCTATGTGCCTCCACAAGGGTTGCTCCCATTGTCGCTTCTGTGTGCGGCCGTCAGGGTCACACGTCCGCGCTCTGCTGCTGCGGCATTTCTTGGGGTAGTGTTTCGGAGTTCCGTGGCCCAGGACGTAACCGTGGGTCGGGATACGGGCTGTAGTTTCCTGTATAGTGGGATTGATTCCAGGACAGGGGAACGTCGGTTGCCCCTGACTGGTAGCTTGTGCTGACAGGCCCCGTAGGTCCCTTCCACTGACTTCTGCCTATTTACCGCTGCGGCAGGTTTGGGGCCATTTTGGGCTCTCCATGGTGTGCTGACTCTTGCCCAGTAAGCTGGCAAGCATCGGGGCTCTTGCAGCCTCTGGCTGTCTTGGAGCTCTTCCCCATTCTGGGGGCATGGTAGGTGTGGGGTTCCCTACTCATGAGCTGATGGGTAGTTCTTCCGTTGCGACAATCTTGGGGTGGTGCAGGCTGTCTATCACGTGACGGGGTCCTCCACCCCGGTGGTGCTCTGGTTGCGGCGCCGTTTGAGTCTGGGAAGTGTCTGGTTAGCTGGAGGTTATCCCAGGGGTTTCACAATGTAGTGGCCGATGCTTTATATTGTTCGCTGTGGGACGTACTTCGAGTGGGGGCTCCGCGGGGCCAAATATAGGGCAGTGGAGATGTGGTCGTTTGCTCTAGTGGACTGATGAAGCTGGTCTGTGTGTCGGTCTTTGAGGCGGAGTGGGACCCGCTACAGGAAGGTGTGAGTGCTCGGGCCAGATAGGAGCATTTCCTTGGGGGGGGCTCCGGCATTGGACTGCTCGTCTACATGTTTTGTTCCGTCCCTTAGGGGCATTGGGGGCTCCTTAGTGAGTTTTTTGATTTGCAGGGCTCGGCTTCCCGTTCATGTTCGGTCGTCTTTAGGTGGGGGTGTGTTTTGGGGGTTTGAGTGCGCATCGGAATGGACTTCCTTCAGGTTTCACCGCTCGACGTCTGTAGACTTTGGGGAGAGTGAGTTGGTAGCGGTTGGCTGATTCATTAATGGAATCTGTTCATTTCTTGGACGTTGCGGCGTTGACATAACCTGGCCCTTCCGCATTTTCCTGAGGTAGATGGAGTGCACAGGGTAATAGTTAGGCTCCTAACATGTACTTGGTTCCCAGGATAGTTTGGATTATGCCGTTCCGATCAGGGGCGGTGCTGGGTTCCGTCATTTGTCCTGTTTTCCTTAGGTGAGTGCTATTCAGTCCCCTGGATTATTTGGCTTACTCACCCCCTGTTTGGTTCTCTGAGATGGGTTTTTCTCTCCTACGTCCATTTTGTGGGGGTATTCCACTTGGGGCTCGAATTCCTGGATAAGGATGGTGGGGAATTCAAGGGGCATTCATTCCGGTTAGGGGCGGCTACAGAGGCCGCCAGGCTCGGGTGCCTGCGCCAATGCTTCAGAGGGCTTGAATGATTGGTTCCTTATGTTCACCCTGCCGGTCTCTGGATTAATTTCTCTCCGCGGTTAGGGTCTCCCTCCCCCCAATAGGGATGGTGTGATGCTCATGTAATTTGGGCCAAGAGGCGGGTGGTGAGTGGTTGGATCTTACGCCTTCAGGATCGGAGGTTTGGTGGTCTGGCACCAGATACATGATGGGGGTGTGGCTCCTCCTCGTACGGGGTCAGCTGTCCCACCTCCTGGGGGTTCCAGGGGTTTTTGTCATCTCTGGGTGGAATGACCTGGGTTCGGTTACGGTTTGGGATTTGGGTGCTCTTCAATCTGGTCATGTTACGCATTCTGTGTCTTCCCAGAGGTTCTCAGGCGCTGGCCTGAGGCTATCGCCCGTTCCTTTTGGCAGTGCGCTCAACAATGTGAGTGCCCTGGTGCGCTGCTGTCGAAATCGGACTAGATGTGTTTCTAGGTTTGTTGTGGGGTCTTTTTCCGGTTCGCCTCTAGGGTTGGGCCGGATGTGGCCTGGTTATCTCGAGGGGATGGGTGCACTTGCTGGAGGTCGCCAATTGAGTTTGAGTGGTTACGTTTAAGTATATGGAATGAGATGAACAAGTTTTTTTAGGTCTCAACCTCCCCTGCTTCAAAAGGTTAAACATTAGGTTGCCTGGGGTGTCGTGCTCATCAGGTGGATAAGGTCAGCTGATGGCGAGCATTGGAAATATATGATTTTTATGACGGGGGGGAGGTGAGAGGAAGTGGTGATTAGGAACCATGTATGTTTGTTGGCAAGGACGGTTGGGTCACTGTATAACACTATGGGTGGAGTTATATATGTATATATGTTAATTTATGCTTATTTATGTCTAACGTTTTGGTTACAGAAAGAAGAGATTTAATAAATAAAGTTATGGATGTGTTATGCAGTAATTTAGTTTGTGATAATAAATGCTATGGCCTGTTCATCCATACTAAGTGGTCTGTCGTTATTGGGGGGGGGTAAATGGGTTTAGACTTGTGCTAGGATGCATCGCGATTCCCCACTACGTACATACATTTACATTTGCTTTTCCTTAGGTAGACTGTACAGTTAAAAGGCAGCTGGTGCTAGCCTACCACCCTGTTACCTATTTTAGTGATGCACTAATTAAGCAACCATGGTCTGAAAAAAATAACTTGTGATGCTGCTACTTTGGATCACAATGCATGGTTTGGTTTAAAAAGTCACTACTTAGCCTGGTATGGTATAATCAGTCTGTGTAATAGGGTGCAAAATTCCTATTTTGAAGCGCACAGTACTTAAATATGAGCCTGTGTTAATTCAAGGAATTTTTTCGTACTGCTTTATAGATTTAAATTTTTTTTTTTTTAAATTATTAAAAGAAAACATTGAATACTGTTTGTATATACAACCATGATAGTTGCATAGAAGAGCTTTATAGAAGTGTTTCTTTTGATTATTGATCCCCTTGGGCAAATATACTTTATTAAATTATCCTGGGATTCTCTGTATCATTTTGAAGTTCTGACATTCTAAATTGGCTGAACAAGAAACAGAAGTTGATACAATTTGCATTTTATAAGCAATGCTGTCTTTTATACTAAGCACCAGATTTCGTCTGGATGGCCAAAATCTGATGAAAATGACTACATTCTGACCGCAGTGGCAATTCTCATATGTACTAAAGCCAAATATAGTCAGAATTTGGCTGGGTCAAGCTACTTTGCAGCAATCACCAGGATGCATTTGTTGTCCAGATTACTAATGTGAACAACTTGGAACCAAATGCATCTATCAGAGTACACATTAGCAACATATTGTTCACTTGCTTTTTTGCAAGTGAACAATAACTTTAATCAGACTATATAGGCACCCAGACCACTTGTCAGTTAATTAATCTTGGTAAATAAAAACCAATATGATGGTGAGAGCACACAAATACAACAATCAAAATTCTATTACCACACGTTGTACAGTATGAATCTTTAAAAAACAAAAGCGAGACCATAGGGGAATACAGTAAAACACCAAGATTATTTTTTTTAAATGTCCCACTCAAATGGTGCGGAGCCACTAAAATAGCTGGCTCAGACTTAGAAGCTTGATCAACAAAAGGATGAAGTGGATGTTCTTTGGAAATCTGTTTGGTGCAGCTTCCCACCTGGTTTTCAATAACTTTCAGCTTTATGGACTCCAAGGTAAGTCAAGGATAACCATTTTATTGAAGCTCTTTAAAATACATACGATTCCAAATATATATTAAAAAAAACATATAGTCCACCTCCCTTAACGCGTTTTGGTTTAACCCAGCCTTTCTCAAAAGTTTCCAGTTGTCTCCTTCTTCCAGCTTTTTATTTTAAATTTGGCGCCTTTTTTCTCATGTTTACTTCGGTGTAGTGTCGTCCGTCGTCATTACGTCACAATGTCCCTTCATGGTCCCACCTCTTTTGCTCCCCGACGTCACTGGCTGGATATCTTCATGCACAGCCAGTGGTGTCAGGACGCATATGCCGAATTCTCACTACAGCGCAGATGTGCATACCCCCCTCCATTTAACCCTGCAGCAGAAAATATTGTTCTTCAGGAATGGCCTCTCTCACTAAATAGTAAAGTAAAACTCCACAAATAGTTTGTATTTTGTTTTTTAAATGTGTAACAGCTGGGCATGCAGGTCCAGATTTCATGTCTTTTTGCAGATGATGAGGGGTGATTTTAAGCCGGTTATTGAGGGTTTATCAGGGAGCCGAGGTGCTCCACGTCCGTCCAGCTTGGCGGTCAGGCCCCGCCTCCAACTTTTAAAATCTTAAGACAATTATTTAAATGGCCTAATATTTTGAATATATTTTTATATCTAATATAATTTTGGTATTTTAATATTTATTTATTTTTTAAATTGTAAAAATGTATCAAAAAATATTAAATCATTTAAAAAAAACTTATTTAAAAAAAAAAAAAATATTCGGCCAATATCTGAATTTTGCAGTTTGAATGGTCTCGTCTGAAGTAGGATGGATTCGTCCCATTGGTGGGTTCTATCGAATTTTAGTAAATAACCCTATAAATATATTTCGAACAATTTACCATAGACCTGATTGAAAATACCAATATATAAACAACATTTACACAAACATTTTGTTTAATTAAATTCTGACCATAAGATCACAGATACTGTAAAAGAAAAAACAAGCACCCTTAATTGAATTGGGTGCCCTGTTAATACATAAAGTTCAACGAAATGGAGATATTTAATGCTTTTCTTTACTTCTATACAATTTGATACTCCCATATGTTTATCAAGTACGCAGTTATTTTAGAATTTTTTAAAATGTTAAAATATAATTTGCACTTGTATAAATGCATATAGTGGCACTTTATAGACACTTTGAAGTATATTTTGTGCTATCAAAATTATTAATTAGTGTATGTGAAGAAACCCCCCTGTTCCCTATGTTATTTACTGTTTGCATTCCCTTTTTATCCCCATTTCTGCCTATTGCATTCGGTAGATGGAACTACCGAACAAGGACCACCCTCTGGCTCATTAAACATCAAAGGTTTGGGTGAAATTGCTACCTCTGTCTGTGCGGCCAGCGTTCGTTAGTCGAACGCCACGTGGCAGAGAAAACCGCGGCCATCTTTGTTCATGCGAACAAAGGCAGCGGGACCTGGTCGTCGAGTGCATGGAACTGTTTTACGGACACTCGACTTCCCGAACACCGGTCCCAAACAGACGAACGCTGGAACTCTATTTACCGAATAGCTAGAAGAGCACTATTCGGTACTTTGGTGCATTCGACAGAGGGGCACGAACGCTGCTAGGAGCCAGAGGGATCCATTCTGTATTTTTATTCGTTTTTATGTTTTTTCTAAAGTGACCGGCAAAACATACCAAATTTGTGGAACTGTTTTGGGCATGCAACCCAGGGTGAGCCGGTCACACAAGACTTCCATAAAATTTGCGAACCCCTGAACCGATCTGGGTGAAATTCGAATATGTTGGTCACCTAGATCAGGGGACACAGGGGACTGGATACCCCCAGTATAAAGGGGTGTTCTAAAAGTTGGGGAAAAAGTGATTTTTCAGCCCGGAGATAATTAAGTTACTATTTTATCAGACTAAATTATCTCATGGGCTAGGGGAGGGAATTGTAGGTGTGTGTTAACATTTTACTGCCTGTGATTGGTTATTGTTTGTCCCTCCCTGAGGGCTGTCCCCTTGCATGGGGACTTGCATAAAAGCTGTGTGCACCCAATAAAGGACAGTTCATTTTGTACCCTTCTTCTTGACTTCGGCTGATGTTTGGGGATTCGTGTGTTTCACTGAGGGAATTATCTGGTGAAACTATTTGAATTGCTATAGGATTCATCTACCCTAACTACCGAACGGAGGGCTATAATTACTAAGGCTCTGGTGGTTCGGGAGGAAACTACCGATTGAGGTTTAAATATACTTGGTTTCCTTACAGTGTAAAGATAAAATGTTGTTTTATGTGTCTGAGAAAGGGTTTACAGTTTGCAGGAGATAAAGTTGAAGTTCCTAACTGCATACTAAAATAATTAGTTCCTGGATCATGCAACCTTGTAGATGCCCTGGGAACAGCTCTTATAGGCAGACTGTCTTTTTTTTTTTTCACCCACTCCTTACATATCCTCTTTCTTAACAGTTCAGTGTCTGCCTCAATATTTATAGTATGCACTGGGTAGGATTGAATTTATTGAAATAAAATATATCTATAAACTATATGTATGTATATAACCAGGTCAACACACGTAAAAAAGATATATTTTCTATGCTAACATAAACTATAAAGATACCTTTTCCACAATGGTTTATCAGAATACCATCCGGACTGAGACCCACAATTTGTAATGAATTTGTAGTGCCAAACCTGAAGAAAACCATCTGAAGCCATTCTTCACAACTAAGTGGTAGTTCTCAAAATTTCTCAACTCCCAGAGGATACCTCCCAACTGCAGTGAATTACGTGCAGACTAAACTGAAACCTCATGGAACTAAATAAAAATGCATTTAAATTTTTCCTAAACACAAGGTTACCATATTTACAGGGACACAAATGGTGTATACATATTGATGGGCAGCACATGAAAAGAGTTGCCCTGTGGTATGTAGAATTCAGTAGGTGTATAATATTAAAGGGATTATTTTACCTTTTTGCCTTTTTACTTTGTTGTAGTCTGGGTCTGGGTGCTCCAGGCATTGCATCATTTGTGTCAGGATTACAAGTTGATCCAGCACATAGTACTGTGTCGCACTTAGGACTAAGGATAACGTATAACCGGACCTTAGAATGGCCCGACTTAACATCTCCAAGAATAGTCAAAATACTTGCCGAGGTCCGGGACACAGAATCAGACATAAAGATGAGGGAAAGCCAAAAGTCAAGGATACCAGATATTTCGGGAAGTCAAAACAAAGCCAATGTCAAATCCTGTCAGGACAGTAAATGCGGTTAACCACGTTTTTATGTGCGGATGAATATGTGACATTAACCCCACACCTGAAACCAGCCCAGGGCCAGGTTTGAGAGGAAACTTGGCATGAAAAGAACAAATTTTACAGCCAGCATGGATATCAAAAGCCGAAACGGTCAGCAGGCCCATACCCCCTCCAATCAACCAAATACTGTAAGGAACCACGAGAAAACATGGAATCAATGATGGAAACTTTGTACTCCTCCTGTCCAGAAACAACCAAAGGAGGAGGGGGAACAATCGGACTTGTGTACAGGTTGCAAACAAGCAGTTTGAGCAAGGACACATGAAAAGTATTTGGTATACGTTAGGACGCTGGAAAGGCCAGAGAATAAGAAACCGGGTTGATTCTCCTAACCACACGAAAAGGGCCAAGGAACCTTGGAGCAAACTTCATGCTGGGAACCCTCAACCTGATGTTGCGTGAGGATAACCGCATGAAACTTAAAGCAAGCAGCCCCAGGTTCAAGAGCGGAGTGAACCTTCGACTAGGTGTCACAAATAGAGGTAAGGTGATTATCCAGAGTAGGGATAACCGTATCAGAAAATACAGCAATAATTCAGCCCAGTTAGACTGTGTACTATTCACGAAGCAACGTAAATACAGCTCAAGTGATTGCTTAGCTCTTTCAGCCGTACCATTAGTTTGGGGATGGTAAGCAGAGGAAAATGACAATTCAATGCCCAACTGTTTATTGTATGCCCTCCAGAACCGTGACACAAATTGGGAACCCCTGTCAGACACAATATTTTGAGGAATACCATGTAGTGTGACAATCACGTATAAATATGTGCACCAGGTCCTGAGACAATGGCAATTTTTTAAGTGGAGTAAAGTGTGACATTTTCGAAAAACGGCCACCTACCATGAGGATGGTAGTATACCCATTGGAACTAGGCAGTTCAACAATTAAATCCATCGATAAATGAGACCATGGGATACTGGGTATAGGAAGTGGTTGTAACAATCCACATGGAAGTTTATGAGGAACCTTCAAAACTGCTCAGACACAGCAGGCTTCAACATAATCTTTAATATCCCTCCTGAGTGACTCCCACCAAAATGACCTGGAAATGGCAGATACAGTTTTATTAATACCCGGATGCTCAGCAGTCACATTGTCATGGAATACCTTCAGCACCTCTTTTCTGTCAGGCAATGGAAGAAACGATTTATCTTGAGGTTTGTTGCAAGGTGTCTGGGGCTCAGCCGCCATGATAGCACGGAGCAAAGGGGACAATAAAGAAAGGACAGTGGATGCAATAATACATTCAGGAGAAATAATAGGGGATATCTCTTGTTCTAGATCCCATTCAACGTCAAATTACCTAGACAAGGCGTCAGCTTTAACGTTCTTAGAACCGGGTCTGTAGGTGATAATGAAGTTAAAGCGAGACAAAAATAATGACCATCTAGCTTGTCTAGAAGAGAGTCGTTTGGCATCCCCAATATATGCTAGGTTCTTGTGATCAGTAATAATCAGAATGGGATCCTTGGAACCCTCCAAAAAATGTTGCCATTCCTTAAGCGCTAGTATGATGGCTAACAGTTCTCTATTACCAATGTCATAGTTACGCTCAGCAGGAGACAACTTTCTGGAGAAGTAACCACAAGGATGCAAAGGGGCATCCTGACTCTCTCTCTGAGAAAGAACAGCCCCGACCCCTTTCTCAGAGGCATCAACCTCAAGTAGGAAAGATTTACTAGTGTCAGGATGTCTTAAAGGGACACTAGAGTCACCCAGACCACTTTAGCTCAATGAAGTGGTGTGGGTGCCAGGTCCCTCAGGTTTTAACCCTTCAGATGCAAACATAGCAGTTTCAGAGAAACTGCTATGTTTACATTTGGGGTTAATCCAGCCTCTAGTGGCTGTCTTCCGGACAGACATTAGAGGCACATCTGCGACGCTGGATGCGGATTTCGCATCCCTCGCGCAGAGCATGCATAGGAAAGCATTGAGAAATGCTTTCCTATGGACACTTTGAATGCGCGCGTTAGCCGTGCATTTGGCTCCACTGATGTTGGACGGGGGAGAGAGATCACCAGCGCCGAGGGTGCCCAGCGCTGGATTAAAGTAAGTAACTGAAGGGGTTTTAAGCGCCATGGGAGGGGTTTGTTTTCCTGACACTATAGTGATCCTTAAATATAGTTACGGTAGGGTGTGGAACTGCACTCTGTCCCTTTAAGTAGTATGTAGCTGGGTTAAACTCAGACAGTCTCAGTACCAGAGACCAAATGCTAGGTAACAAAATAGAAGAAAGGTCCAGGCACTCCAAGGTACAAACCAGGCAATTTTATTGATGGAGTGGGTTCAATAAAATTGCCTGGTTGGTACCTTGGAGTGCCTGGACCTTTCTTCTAGCATGTCTTAATATGTCAGCAGATGCAAACATTTGTTTAAGAAGCTCAAAAGCCTCTTTAGCTTCTTTAGGCCATATTGTACAATTAGCCCCCTTGCGTGTCATATTGGTGATGGGGCTATTACCGAAGAGAAAACGTTGATGAATCTCCTGTAATAGTTAGATAAACCAATAAACCTCTGTATGGCTTTTAACCCACTGGGTAATGGCCATTGTAGAATGGCCTCTAGTTTGCGAGGATCCATTTGGAAACCAGAGGCAGAAATGTTGTACCCCAAAAACCTGAACCTCATGTTGATCAAATATGCATTTCTCAAGTTTACAATAAAGACCATTTTTATGCAAAGTTTGTAAAACTTGTTTGACATTATCATGATGAGTTTGTATGTCGAGGGAATAAATAAGGATATCCAGGTATACAAGCACAAAAGAGTAAATACAGTCTCTGAGTACATAATTAATGAAGTCTTGAAATATGGCCGGGGCATTACATAACCCAAAGGGCATAACAAGATATTCGTAGTGACCACTCTTAGTGTTAAACGCCGTCTTCCATTCATGATCCTCCCTAATTCTCACCAAATTGTACGCACTCCCAAGGTCAAGCTTAGTGAAGATCTTAGCACCCTGGAGTCTATCAAACAATTCGGATTAAATAAGTAATCTTGTTTAATGCCCTGTAGTCTATGCAAGGTTGTAATTCTCCATCTTTCTTAGCTACAAAAAAGAACCCTGCACCAGCAGGCGAGGATGATTTACAAATATGGCCTTTCCTTAAAGATTCCTTGATGTACGCATCCATGATTTTACTTTCTTGTGGGAATAGGGCATATACTGCTCCTTTAGGAGGCATAGCCCTGGGCAACAGATCAATGGAACAATCATAAGATCTTTGTGGAGGAAGAGCATTAGTCTGGCTTTTACTAAATGCCTCTCTAACCTCCCAATACTGTATGGGAATTTCGGGAGTCGGCGACGTAGCAGCGGGTAAAGCAACGATGCCCACTTTTTTTAGAAATGGGTAACATGCAGCTTTCCTGACAGTCTCTACCCCATTCCAGTATTTCCCATATAGTCCAGTCAATATGAGGGTTATGCTTGATGAGCCAAAGGAACCCTAATACGATGGGAGAAGAAGGGGAAGCAATTATCTGGAAAGTAATGTCTTCCTTATGCAAAGCTCCTATCATAATGCAAATAGGCAAGGTCTCATGGGTAATAAGAGGTTGAGATAGGGGTCTCCCATCAATAACCTCAACCGCTAGAGGTGATGATCTCTCCTTGACTGGTATAGTGTGTTTAACTAAATACAAATCAATAAAGTTACCAACCGCACCTGAGTCAACCATGGCTTTGCATGAAAAGTTCTCCTCATTGCAAAAGGCGGAAATTTCAAGGAGAAATCTGCTTCGGGAATTACTATGGGACGTATCCATTACACAAGACTTGTCCCCTTAAGGTTCTTAGGTGCGTACGTTTTCCGGATGTATAGGACAAGCATCTCTCATATGCCCTTTCTTGCCACAATATAAGCACAGACCCTCTCATCTCCTGTACTGTTTCTCTGCCTCAGACAGTCTTGTAACCCCTAACTGCATAGATTCGGGTTTAGACAGTGTTGAGAGTTCAGGGACAACAGGTTTGGAGAATCGAGGTGCTAGTGACATAGTCAAACGTCTAGTTCTGTTTCTAGTAATTTCCCTGGTCCGGAGTCTACTATCAATCTGCATCACATAGGTAATAAAGTCATTTAACTCCTTAGGAAGGTCTTTGGCGGCAATTTCATCAAGTCTAACTCCGGATAATCCTTTTTTAAAAGCAGTGATTAATTGTTAGTCCAGTCTACCTCAGATGCCAAGGTACGAAATTCTATGGCATAATCCGAGATAGACTGGTTCCCTTATTTTATATGCATTACGGCAGTGGAGGCGTCTTCCTCTCTGTCTAATGGTTCAAACATCAGTTTGAATTCTGCCAGCAATTCCTGGTAACAATGAGCGATACTCCTATTACTTTCCCACAATGGATTAGCCCAGGTTAAGGCCTTACCTTTAAGTTGGTTCATCAGATACCTAATCTTAGCTCTTTCTGAAGGAAATTAACGAGGTGAGACCTTAAAGTGGTACTCAATCTGTTTGGGAAATCCCCTACATTCCTGGATAGTACCAGAAAAATGTGAGGGAGGAGATAAGGAGATCATAGGTGCCTTATATACTATAGGTGGAGGTACATTAGGCAGTGGTGACATAATTGGAGAAGCCGCAGGTTGTAAATGAGCCGTCCTAGTAAGGAGCGTGCTAAAAGCCTGGGCAAATTGATCCATACGGTGATCATTCTCCTCTAGCTTTCTCTCACAAGCTGCTATGTGCTGACACAATTCTGCAGGATCTCTGGCCATTTCATAATGTCAGGATTACAAGTTGATCCAGCACGCAGTACTGTGTCACACCTAGTTCTAAGGATAATGTATAACCAGACCTTAGAATGGCCGACCTAACGTCTCCAAGAATAGTCAAAATATTTGCCGAGGTCAGGGACACAGAATAAGACACAAAGATGAGAGAAAGCCAAAAGTCAAGGATACCAGATATCAGGGAAGTCAAAACAAAGCCAATGTCAACTACCAGAAAATCAAGATCAGGAATGCACTCTCGGATAACCATAGGCATGAAACCACGACAGGGCAATGAGCAAGAGGAGAATTGGGTTTAAAGACCCCTCTTGTGGATTGGCTGTAGCCGGCCTTTGACCCCAAAGGCAATTACCAGGTTTCTATGTACATGATTGCTGCTCAGCACCAACCCTCCTGTGGATTTGATTGGCCATGACCAGCCTTTGACTCCAAAAGTAATTACCAGGTTTCCATGTGCATGATTGCTGCTCAGCACAACTTTTCCTGTCAGGGCGGTAATGTTGCTCGGCACAACTTTTCCTGTCAGGACAGTAAATGCCATTAACCACATTTTTTTGTGGGGATAAATACGTGACAATTGGTAGACCTTTTCTAAATTAAATGTACCTTCCTGACCCACTTCAAAGGAACACTATAGTCACCTGAACAACTAAATCTTATTGTATTTGTTCTGGTGAGTATAGTCAGTTCCTGCAGGCTTCTTAATGTAAACACTCTTTTCAAGGAAAAGGCAGTGTTTACATTGCTGCCTAGGGACACCTCCAGTGGCATTCATTTAGACAGCCACTATAGGTTCTTCCTGATTCACTGCTGAACAACGTGCAGCACTGACATTCAGCGTCTCCACGCTGAACTTTCCCCATAGAGATGCACTGAGTCAATGCATCTCTATGAGGAGATGCTGATTGGCCAGCGCAGTGTTTTGCTGACATTGGTTGAGATTGGGTTAGATCACCAATTTCAATGAGGCTGATCGGTGGTTGGGTGGACCCACGCAGTGCTGGAAAAAAGGTAATTTTTATACCTCGTTTTAAGGAGGGAAAGGAACACTGTAGTCACCAGAACAACTATAGCTAGTTTTTATGGTGTGTATAGCCTGTCACTGCAGGCTTTTTAATGTAAACACTGAGTTTTCAGAGAAAATGCAGTATTTACTCAACGGCTTAGGGACATAGTGGCAGTCCACTATGAGGTGCTTCCTGGGTCACTGTTACATAATGTGCATGGAGAAGCTGAACGTTCCTCATAAAGATGCATTGATTCAAGTACGGCTTTATGCAGTGCATGCGCGATAGCCTCCCAATTATTCTCTATAGAAAAGCATTGGATTGACTGAGATTATCAAGTTTGATGTTCTCAGGGGTGGGGTGGAGCCAGATGCGCGGAGACTCACGCTGCGCTGGAAAAAAGTGAGTAAATCACCTTTTTAAATAATGAACCTCAATTCCAAAGCACAAAGGAAAGGGAACAGTGCTGCTGGCTGCTGCAATTCAGCTGGCTGCTGCAGTTCAGCATTTACAATTTAGATGTCCAATCATGCAGCCAGTGTATGGCCAAGAGCAAGAATTTAGGTGTTATAATAAAACAGGTCCTCCTCTATTTTATTTTAATTTTTTTATAAACTTCCATCCCACAGCTGATGGGTTGGGAGCAGGAAGTGGAGGGGAGCAAAATCATTTAACAAAATTTTGGACATCCTTAAATATGTAAAAAAGTTACCTTATTTCCAGCGCAGGTCTCTTTAATATTTAGCAAAGGTATTTCTCCCAATCGTAATGGCAATTTGAATTCAGTAAATACCCAATTCGCAATGTTGAAGTAAATCCAGAGATTTTCACTATATTTTGCAATATATACACATTTGGACTTTAGTGAATAACAATAAAAGCCTATAGTAAGGAAAATATTACATGATTTGTGAAAGATATATATGCATGACATAGGTGAATCAACAGAATCATTTAACTTTTTGATAAGCAGCAGAATTCTTGGGAATTCCAACAAATTCATAGATAAGCAAGCACATTGTATCTCAGTAAATGAATGCATTTACTGAGATACCACATTAACATTGTTGAACTATTTAAATATTGGCGTAACAAGCTCCTGAAAATATCTGAAGGTAACAGTAAACGCTACAAGAAAAAAAAAAGATTTATTGACGCACAAATTGAGAAAGTTACTATTCCATTTACAACCTTCAATATCCCTTCTAAGTCTTCTTTGTTTTTGCAATAGAGCCATCTAAAAGTTGAGTAACAGTTACGCAAAAAAAAACAACAGAGAAGAAAAGAAGAATACAGAAATTATATTATTTCAATATGCATATATATCACTGGTTACCATATACTTCTTTTATGTTTACATAGCACTAATCTTTTAAGAAAGCTGCCTTTAAAAAAATTTAAAAAAATACAAATCTATCTGGAAACCAATCTGATAACAAATACATGCCTGCAGACAGATGATTCAAGTTTTATCTATAAGCTTGTCACTCAGAGTCTACTGAAATAAAAAAAAAATTATAGAGAGATGGTTTGGGTGGGTGTTAAAATATGTGTGCGTATGATAATAGGAAAACATTAGCCACAAAGCTGAAAAGGGGAAGATTGAGACCAAAAGTGTGTGAGTTTCAATTCACTGAATGAGGCTGAAGTCATTTTCTGATCACAATTTGCTCCTAAAGTTGATGTAGGCGTTTGTTTATTAGTTGATTGTGAGTTTCTCATGCTTATAATAATAGGAATAAGTAAAAAAAAAAATGCAGGTGTTTTCTTGAATAAGTTAAGAGAATCACCCAGACCACAGTAGAGGATTTTCATCAGAAGTCACCCATAACCATAAATGTGATTTCTGTTATCTTCTTTCGAAATAAATGCAGACTAACACGAGGAACTGTCTGTTTGTCCTTGTGGATTAGCCATAGTACACTCCACATGATGTAGTCCACCATACTTCTTCTAAGTTCTAAACAATTAACAAATATACATTGTTTTCTTCTTTTTGTGGATCTGACTCCTTTGTAAGGAAATGGTAACCATTCCAATTGTTGTGGAATAGGTTTTAAAGGACTAAGTAAATAATGCATAAAAGCATGAAGAAAATAAAATAAAAATCCAAAATAATAAGATGACACTCAGCTATTGAGTTCCTACATTCTCTACCAGTCCCCAGAATTAGGCACTATTAATCAGTACCAGAACTTCCATTGTTTTCAGTTGTAGAGCAATGCATATTCCATAAACCCTAACCAAAGTAGTACCACTTCAATTCATGGACATGTTAATATTGCACATCTTGGTTACTTTAAATAGCTGAAAAGCACCATGCATGTGTACCTTCCACACATTCTTCCTCTCATAAAAACCTATGTGAGAGAATAATTGGAGCAAACGGGGCTTGTAGTGTGTATACTCCCACGTTGAATGGGAATGAAGATACATAGCTTCCACCATGAAATATTTAAACAGGCAGTGGGGTTAAGAACTGTAGCAATTTTTTTTTAAATTGTGTAGCAACAAACAGCGGTGTGCCGGAAGACAAGGAGAATAATTTATAATGGTACTTGTAATTTTCCTTTAAGTGTTGTTCAGCATTTACTCCTCCAATGATTACTTTATTTGTGATAATATAACACAGAAATTGTAATATAAGTTTTACTTTAATTATGCTTAACCTTGGGCAAAAATATATTACTTAATCACCCCAGCCCAATATTGCAGGGTTATGAAGTAAACAGTCGACTGAAAGCATACATTAATTTACTTAGCCTTTGAGCCACTAGGTAGTTTGGGTGAATTTTTATTTAAATTCCTATAATATCCTCAGAGATATGATACAATTAAAAAGTTGTTTGAGCCGGACCGCCTTATGTCGGCATCTTTCCTATAGAATTCTCTACCTTGTCCTATCAGACTTTCCACTAGTCTCCAGTAAGTTTGAGAATTTCCTTAAACTCATGAAAGCTTATCATCCTCCTGAATAACATTTCTCTTTATAGAACTTGTCTTCTACATAGTTAATGCTCCTTCCTCATTCCATTTCACCTTTACATTCTCCATGTTAAACTCTCCCACAAAACCACAGACAGAAATGGGATACGACTGTACAGTCTATAGAGAGAACATATAAAGAAAAAACACAATAGTGTAATACAGTAGATACAGTAAATTGTGCACTTTAAATGGATGCACTCACAAGATGATGGAAATAGAAGAGCATTCACAAAGTGCCTCCCCAGATAGCATAGGGCGCTGGTGGTTCCCCTTGTCAATGTAGAGCAGCCAATGGAACACGGGACTCCAGGTGAATAGTAGTAGAAAAAACAATTATTATATTTTCTTTAAAAGGTGAAAAAACACCATAAGAATAAAGATTAAAAGTGCAGCATAGGTCCAACGCGTTTCGTTCAAACAAGAACTTCATCAGGGACCGCACAATAAAAAAATCACAAGCAATATCACAGATTGTAAAATAACATATCCTACTTTCCCCTTAACAGAATCTCTATAAATAGGGCTAATCCCAGTGTCCCATTGGTCCATGATGTAGGAGTGTCCAGTAGCCAGCTCTTCGTTGGTCCAGGGATGATATCCTCCAGCTGATGATATTTTCGGCATTTTGATGATTCAAATTAGGCGCGTTCAGTAAGAAAGCCGAAACCAGAAGTGGACGTCAATCTTCACTTCCGCGTTCCATTTGCATTCCACATGCATTCCATTTGCATTCCACATGCGTTCAGTGCTCTATCTTAGCCAAATCAGCAAGGAGCCATCAATATAAATAATCATAAGAACGGCTAAAAAGCCCAAGAATGTTAAATAAACTAAATACAATTAATCTCTAAATAAAAAAAAATAAAAATTAATTAGTGTAGAAGATATACAACAGCCATAGTAAACTAGTTCATATAGAACTTCAACGTATATTTTATAAATATATGTAACAATATCCTATACCATTACATAATTCATGCATATCTGTTTAAAGTGACAGACACCTCCTTATTCAATATAAAATAAAACATAATCAATTCATTCCTATAAATGTTCCCTCAATACAAGTAATTATTGTTTTATAATATATAACCTAATTAGTACACATAACTGTATTATATAAAACTTTTTTATTTTTTATTTGTTTTTTTATTTTATACTGATAATAATTGCCTCTTTTCTCCCCGTATATTTACACTGTTGAAACTACTCATATTTCTAAAGATACATATGGAATATTACAAAAAAAAGGGGGGGGGGGAGACCCAAGAATCAATCCAAGAAACACACTAAATCAATCCCAATATTCAGGCCCCTAGGTTCAAGGGTCTTTAATTTATGTATCCAAAAGGTTTCCCTTTGGGATAACTTTTTGACCCTATCGCCTCCCTGCCAGTAGGGAAGGACATGTTCAATACCCATACACTTAAATTCTCTGAACGAAAAGAAAGGACAGTTGTTACAATGAGCCGAGACCGAATGGGTAACCAGTCCCTTGCGTATATTATTTAAATGTTCCAAGATTCTGACCTTCAAGATACGTTTCGTACGTCCTACATACTGTTTGCCACACGGACACTGCAGTAAATATACTACATAGTCCGTGTGGCAACCTATCAATGATTTAATCTTAAAAGTTTCCCCTGTAATATAACTAATGAATTCCTTAGTTCTCCCCGTAAGGGCAGTAGTACAAGCTTTGCAAGCACTACATCCCCTAAAACAACCCGATTCGGGGGATCCATCAGATCTATTTATTTTAATGGCATAGCTAGGGGCTAGCATATTCTTAAAGTTCTTATTCTTCTTAAAGATCACCATCGGACGTTCAGACAAGGAATTACCCAAAATAGGGTCCTGTTGTAAAATGGGCCGAAAATCACTTAAGCTCCTTTTAATCTTAAAATGATCAGTATAAATAAATAAATAGATCTAATGGATCCCCCGAATCGGGTTGTTTTAGGGGATGTAGTGCTTGCAAAGCTTGTACTACTGCCCTTACGGGGAGAACTAAGGAATT
This sequence comes from Pelobates cultripes, assembly GCA_933207985.1. Classification (NCBI taxonomy): domain Eukaryota; kingdom Metazoa; phylum Chordata; class Amphibia; order Anura; family Pelobatidae; genus Pelobates; species Pelobates cultripes. The sequence continues at coordinate 200,929,831 of OW240913.1, read as the reverse complement.
CATTAGTTATATTACAGGGGAAACTTTTAAGATTAAATCATTGATAGGTTGCCACACGGACTATGTAGTATATTTACTGCAGTGTCCGTGTGGCAAACAGTATGTAGGACGTACGAAACATATCTTGAAGGTCAGAATCTTGGAACATTTAAATAATATACGCAAGGGACTGGTTACCCATTTGGTCTCGGCTCATTGTAACAATTGTCCTTTCTTTTCGTTCAGAGAATTTAAGTGTATGGGTATTGAACATGTCCTTCCCTACTGGCGGGGAGGCGATAGGGTCAAAAAGTTATCCCAAAGGGAAACCTTTTGGATACATAAATTAAAGACCCTTGAACCTAGGGGCCTGAATATTGGGATTGATTTAGTGTGTTTCTTGGATTGATTCTTGGCCCACCCCCCCCCCCTTTTTTGTAATTATTCCATATGTATCTTTAGAAATATGAGTAGTTTCAACAGTGTAAATATAAGGGGAGAAAAGAGGCAATTATTATCAGTATAAAATAAAATAAAAAAATTAAAAAAAGTTTTATATATTACAGTTATGTGTACTAATTAGGTTATATATTATAAAACAATAATTACTTGTATTGAGGGAACATTTATAGGAATTAATTGATTATGTTTTATTTTATATTGAATAAGGAGGTGTCTGTCACTTTAAACAGATATGCATGAATTATGTAATGGTGTAGGATATTGTTACATATATTTATAAAATATATGTTGAAGTTCTATATGAACTAGTTTAATATGGTTGTTGTATATCTTATACACTAATTAATTTTTAATTTTTTTTTATTTAGAGATTAATTGTATTTAGTTTATTTAACATTCTTGGGCTTTTTAGCCGTTCTTATGATTATTTATATTGATGGCTCCTTGCTGATTTGGCTAAGATCACTGAACGCATGTGGAACGCATTTGGAACGCATGTGGAACGCAAATGGAACGCGGAAGTGAAGGTTGACGTCCACTTCCGGTTTCGGCTTTCTTACTGAACGCGCCTAATTTGAATCATCAAAATGCCGAAAATATCATCAGCTGGAGGATATCATCCCTGGACCAATGAAGAGCTGGCTACTGGACACTCCTATGCCATGGACCAATTGGACACTGGGATTAGCCCTATTTATAGAGATTCTGTTAAGGGGAAAGTAGGATATGTTATTTTACAATCTGTGATATTGCTTGTGATTTTTTTATTGTGCGGTCCCTGATGAAGTTCTTGTTTGAACGAAACGCGTTGGACCTATTGCTGCACTTTTAATCTTTATTCTTATGGTGTTTTTTCACCTTTTTAAGAAAATATAATAATAGTTTTTTCTACTACTATTCACCTGGAGTCCCGTGTTCCATTGGCTGCTCTACATTGACAAGGGGAACCACCAGCCCCCTATACTATCTGGGGAGGCACCTTGTGAATGCTCTTCTATTTCCATCATCTTGTGAGTGCATCCATTTAAAGCGCACAATTTACTGTATCTACTGTATTACACTATTGTGTTTTTTCTTTATATGTTCTCTCTATAGACTGTACAGCCATATCCCATTTCTGTCTGTGGTTTTATGCATATGTAAAGATCGTTTGTTGTGGATAACGATCCTGGGAGGCTGTAGATTGATTGAAGTTAAGTAATTTACACGATCAGAGCACTGAGTTTATGGTGTGTGTTTGTTTGTTGTTTTAGTTATAAACTCTCCCACAGACTGATTTTGTCCTTCTCAAGTTTGACTAGATCCAGGTTTCAAAAAATAATCTAGCACTCCTTTTAATGTGTTTCAAAACTCAGTTTAATGGGTCACATACACTGAACAACGTTTCAACCTGCACATGTCTTTCTTAAACCATCTTAAACTTTTCAATCTTGAGCAGGTCAAAACATTGCCCACCATGTGCAACATGATTTTGAACAATTCAGAAAGAATTCTGAATAATTGTTTTGTATTTGGAGATCATTGGTTTGGCAAGACCTGGTTGAATATAAGTCCTATTTTGTCAATTTGCACAAGTGAGAATTGGCCATTTCTTGTTTGTACATAACTATATGCAAGTGTCATACGTGTCAACCTCTCCTTCTCTCTGACAAATTCTTCTCACGTTCTCATGTCAACCTCTCTTTCCCTCTGACAAATTCTTCCTTTCGCGTTCTCATGTCAACCTCTTCTTCCCTTTGACAAATTTCTCATGTTCTCACTTTATCTTAGATTGTACGCTTGTTTGAGCAGTGTCCTTTTAACCTCTAAGTTCTGCAGGCATTATTTTGCAGTTATCTGATTTTTTATAAAGCACTGGGGAATATGCTTGTATATAAGTGATATAAATCAAATAATAATAGCGAACCAATCGTCATGCCTCCTGTATCAAGGTGCTAAGGTGCTCCTTGACACAGGAAAACCTACAACCAAGATTACTCTAAAATCTTCATACATATATTCATTGGGGGTATATCTTAAAATAGCTTGCAAAGGCTCCTGTTCTAATGAACTGCATCCTTAGCAAACCCCTCCCCTTCTACCCCAGAATAGACTTTCAGTCTCTTCATGGGATATCACCAATCAGAGAATCCCTGAATTTGTGCCGGCTCGTGTGTGCAAGCATCTCTGATCTGAGGTCTGGAGGAACTGGTGTGAGCAGAGGCGTAACTAGAAACTAAAATTGCCCTGGGCCCCCCCATACATCTATCCCTACCCCATATTTCCCTGCCCCCCCCCACATGTACCTGCCCCCACACACATACAGACAAAAAAGATACACATGCAGACACACACATACAGTCACACATACATGTAGACACACATACATACACACAGACACACATACAAACACACATACACACAGAGACCCATACATACAGACACACACACACACACACTCATATATACAAACACACAGACACATACATACAGACATACACACACACATAAATACAGACACACACACCCACAGAGACACAGACACACACATACACACAGAGAAACATACATACAAACATATGACACACACATACAGACCTACACACACAGACACATACAGACATACATACAGACAGAAACACATGCAGAGACATATATACAGACACACATACACTAACACACACACATGCAAAATGTTTAAATCACCCTCCTGTTTCCTGTGTTTTAGGTGCAGAAGGGTGACTTTCCCTGGCGTCTAGTGGCTCAAGCTGATGGGAGTCAGAGTTCCCACTCTGACTCCCTCCTCTCCTTCCACGCAACTCCCGATGGTTGCTGGGAGGAGGTCACCGGGGCAGTCACTTCCTTAATGTGCTCTGATGTCATCAATGGGGTCCGGTCGCACTGTTAAAGCACCGCAGCGCTGACCGGGCCCCTTGGAAATTCATTTCCATTGGGTGGTACTAACAGCATGGGCCACCCGATAGGCCCCTTAACATGAGGCCCCAGCGGTTACACCGCAACACATGGCCGGTGGGCACCTTGGTCGCAGGGGTCCACAGGGCGGTCAGGCCTCCTGGAGTGATGGTCCTGGTCGCAGCTGCGACCCCTTCTACCGTGGGAGTTCTGCCACTGGGTGAGAGGAGGCAGTCGCGCTCAAGTAGCTCCCCTAAGCTAATGGAAGGAGGCCGCAAACTATCCTTGCTGTCTGATTGACAGCAGAGGGTGTTCCATAGTTAATTTATAAAAGTGCTATTTTCTCATAGAAATTTGCACTTTTATAAATGGGGCTTAAAATAGGATACTTCTCACCCAGAAAGCAATTCAGCAAGCACATGTTTACACATATATGATTATAAAACTTGGTTTCCCATATTTGTAAACTACATTTCCCATGATGCTTAGCTATTCTTGAGCATAATGGGACCTTACATTCACAGCCATTTGAGTTCCAAGCTAAGCTTTGCTGATATAGACCCATAACATGTAACATATTTGAGTTTAATATAAATTGTATGGCACAGAATAATGTATGCATAAAAAAACTTCATATTGGCACATGCTTTCTGTAGTAGGTTAATTAACACAATTTAAATGCACGGCATGGGAAAATCCCAACAGGCAGCTTTAAAGTTAATCATGTCACTAAATATATATTTACCTGGCACTATAATAAAAGGGAAAAAGGCATAAACTTTCTGTTTTCAAAAGAGTTTTTTTTTTTTTTTTGCCATAGGCATGGATGTGGGGAAATCCTGCTTATAATTAACTATGATATTTAATAATAGTTTTATTTTAAAGTAACATGGGAGGACATGGTATTTATATACTGTTTTATGTGTGGAATGACAAACTGGGTTCATATTAGGCAAATTACTAAACATGTGGATAGTGTATTTTAATCCCCCAAAAAGATGGGAAATGTAGTTCTCATTTAGAGTAAAATATAATTGAATATTTTCATATAAAAGGAAGATATATTCCACCTAAAATTATAACTAGTGGATTATGTAAAATAGATATTTTAATAAACATATTAAAGTGTATAAATAATAGACCAATAGGGCCTAAATCGCTTGCAAGATGGTAGCATGAATGCGGAACTCCTGCTTGCTTGACCCAACATAATAGCTGCAAAAACTATCAATTATTCTCATATTGCCTTCTGTTCTTAAATTATATGTATTATGTTAACATTGTGGTTTGTACACATCTTATAACTTGACAGTAGCTTTACCTGCAAGTGTATATTTGTTGTTCTTGTCTACCACACATATTCAATGTAGCATATGTGTTATAAATATTTTGAATAATGATAATGTTGTCCATGTTTGATTTTATGGCTGCTTATTTAGGAAGGATCACTCTATAGAGTCACTCTATTTGGGTGGTTACTAGTGGATTCCAATATTTTGCTGCCTTGAGGCAGGTGGTGCCGCTAAGCTTCCTTGGGTAGTTACCCGAATGGTGAATACAGTCTTTTTTTTTTTTTCCATATCTTATGTAAGCTTACTATTGGCAACCCCATGTGCACACTTTCCAAATTAATTTCAAGCACCTGCACCTTGCATACACAGGCCTATGTACTTTCAATGTGATGGGGTACTTTCCAGTCATAGCCCTGTTGCAATCCAAGGCGAGAGGTAGAAGAGGTTAGGGCTGAGGTGATTCATCTTCTTGGGTGGCCAGGAGGGGATTACTGTGACAGGTTTTCTATAGCCGCTCGTGAAACTTTTCACTAAATGCTTTTGTTTCTGTTTCCTACACCATATAGCTATTAGCCGACCTGAAGGGCTTCTCATTCACTGATACACTTGCTCCATATCCTTACCTATATATTGGGGAGAGGCTAGAGAATAAGACACATTTATTTTTTTACATTTATTTTGTCTCTATTACATTTATTTTGTGTCTTTAATATATATCACTATAACACACAAAATATATATTTTTTAAATTTATTGTCAAAGATTTTTTGCGGGCCTTGGAGCAGGTGCTCACTTGATACTCTGTGAAGGGAAATTAGATATCAAGATAGTTGGCAGGTGGGCTGATTGTGTTTATGAGGTTTCGATTGGGGTGGGGGGTACACTATATAGTACTCCTTAAGTCACTGATCTTCTGTTTGTCACTGCCGATAGAAGTAGAATCGTGAGGAGCCAGTCACAATTTCTCTGTATTTGAGATTGTGCTTTTTACTTTGTTTTCTGACTAGTGATCAGCTGGAGTTCCACTATTTAATATAGGTGGCTTCCTAGTCTCCTGGTAGACATGTAATACTTTAGTGTATAATATTCTCTTTCTTATATTACTTTTTCTTCCTTTTCTTTCTTCTTCTCAACCTCTTCGTCACTCTCACCCTTTTTTTCTGCTCTCGCCTAACAATGCTTCTACTTGGTAATGACTAGCCAAACATGTGCACTAGCTCACCTTCATATCCGGACATTAAATGCTAGGAAGCTTAATAACCCTGAGCATCGATCACAGCTGCATTTGGCCTAGAGCGCAGTTCCCTGGGAGCGCCTCTGGCAACCCAGCAGGTCTAATGGTGTCTGGGTCTACAGACAACATAAAAGAGGTGAAACAGCGCACACAATGATTATGGTTGTCTCCTGTAGTTTAAAAACCTATATAACATAAAAAAGAAATATCATTTTAAATACAACTACAGCAAATTAGCACAGGAAATAATGGACACACTAAAAAAGGCTGGGAAGGAAATTTCCTCTCCTGTATGGGAAGAATAGCAGCCATCAAGATGGTGCTGCTCCCTAGGCTTCAATATCTCCTGAGGACGCTCCACATACCTCTTCCCAGGAGCTATATTGACAACCTACAAAGAGTAATGAACACATTTATCTGGGATAATCGTAGGACTAGATTTGGGTCCAAAATACTATACAAATCACTACGGGACGGAGGCCTGGGGGTACCCAATGCCCGCAACTATCACAAAGTGGCCCTAATATCCACAATATGCCCAAGTGAACCCACCACAATGGATGGCTATTGAAACACACTGGGCTGCGTGCAATTGCCTGCAAAACCTATTCTGGATATCACAGCACTTACGACCTTCAAACCCTAACACGTTACCCTCTACCATCCTACTAATCAAAACATGGGACACCAACAGGGAAAAGTTGTGTTTAACCACACCTTGGTTGATGGCCAAGCCAATCCAGTGCATACACACATTAAACACCTCATTCAACCATCGCCCATGGATAAACGCAGGCTGCACACCTATTTGACACTTCAAGCTCAGTTTAATCTGCCCTCCAGAACACTGTTCTCTTACCTCCAAATAAAATGCCTGCTATCCACTATCCAAGCTACAAATCCACCCCAGACCACCACAACATTTGAAAAAGCCTGCCAATCCCCAGCCACCCCCAAGAAAATATTCTCCTTATGCTACATTTTAATGAATAGGAACCTAGAGACTTTCACAGACAGATACATTACAGCATGGAACGAAGACCTAGGTCACACCTTTAACGACACACAATGGTCTAAGGCCTTTATTGCCCATAGGAGCTTATCAGGATGTGCATCCCACATGGAACTCATGTGGAAACTACAGTATAGGTGGTACATGGTCCCAGATAGGCTAGCTCGAATCTACCCTACACATCAAACACTCTACACATCAAACAAGTGCTGGAGGTGCACGACTGAAACAGGGACGATGTACCACATATGGTGGTCTTGCAGAAAAATTAGGCCGTACTGGCAAATGGTTGAATGAACTGTCACCAACACCCAGTAGTGCCCAGTCACCCTAACGCCTGCCTTAAGCTTAGTATTCCTGACTTTGCCAATCCAGACACCATGCTTCTCTTCCATATCCTCATAGTGGCCAAAACGCTCATAGCTAGAGCATGGAAGTCCACAGATGTACCATCACAACTCCTTCTCCACCACCAGATCTCTACTAATCTAGATTATGAAACCATGATACTTCCCCAGCCCCACCTAAATAAAAGAGTCATAGCCGCAAGAGACAGCTGGAAAAACAGGCTACTTGCCTAAGAAAGGAAAGCCACCCACAGACCAGATAATAGATACCTTAACAAGCAAAGATAATGGCTATGCCACCCAGGGATAAAAATAATGACTTTTTAATAAACATAATATAATTTAAAAAACTAAATATGTAGTATGGAGGTCAGGCAGTAGTGCCAACACACAAGAAGAAAGAGGGAAAGTAAAAGAACATTGAATAACAAAATCACGACTTTACATTAACACACCAGGGATGCACCAGCACACAAAGACCTACAGTCTCCAACAAGACACAAAGGTTACCACGCAAGCTACATTCACTCACCTGTCTCTCACCAAAAAGGGTCCCTTCACTTGCCCATCCACTTTGTTATGAACATGTTATGTTTAACTTTCTAATATTTTATTCTACTTTACTATGTTTCATTTAGGAACTGTAACAAGGTATTACTGATGTAATGCTACACGAAAAACAAGCAACAAGTCTACATGCCTACAGGCCAGAGCAACGACTGCGGGTGCAGACATAGGGGAACATGAATCTCACCAACAACATGACATTGTCAATACTATCAACCTAGGGAACCTACTTCGAACAATGCCAACACATGGTTGCACATACACTTTGCCCCCCTGCTCGCATGGACCTAAACCCACCTACCAACCACACTCTCAAGTACAACCCAGGGCTTCCAGGGATAATGTAGATGTAGGATGACTTCCCAGGGCTATACACAGTAATCCCCAAGAACCATATACCGGTAAGCGAGACTATCAAGGTTCCCCGAATGCTACGTATGAGTGAGTCACACGAAACAAAGCTGGGAATGCTGACCTACCAGAAGAGGATGCCGAATATCCCACGGCCACTAGGCCCTGACATGAGAGTAACACCCAACCACAACCTCGGTACATTTGGACAATTACACAAGATACCCAAACACTGGTACCCAATACTCTATTATGACTCCATATATGTCTGCACTTCAATGATGATCAATTCTATGATTTTGGTTTACCTTGTTGCTAATGCTTAGTAACTATTGTCTTCTACCATGTATGACTGCTACACTGTTACCTTGAAACACACAATAAAAATGGTTAAAAAAAAAAAGACATATCATAGTGCAGCATGTATACACAAAAATAGATCAAGGGAGAAGGCGTTGGAAAAAATCACAGTCTTTAGAGCCTATAAGCTAGCTCTAAATTGTGGGGGCATCAAACAGAAACCTTGCTTCAGGTAAGTATAGGTCCCAGAGAGAGACTTGCTTCAGGTAAATTGAGGTTTCAAAGGTAGCCGAATGGTAGCAGCATAAAATATCAGGAACCAAAATAATAAAGTTAAAATAACATTTATTAATATATACTTTAAAACAAATTAGAATAAAGAATAATATAGCAGCACAACATGTTTCAAAGTTTTCCTCGGGTGCAAATGTACATTTTAAAACAAGTATGGTATGTATACCCTTCTTATTACCCTAAATTGGGATCCCACCCAAATTAAATTGATAAGAGAAAGCCTCCTTTAAAATATTAAGAAGACTAATAGAACCTTTATGGATGGTAAAACTGGCCAAATGAAGAGAGGCAGTAAAATTCAGTTTGGTATCAGGATGCCAGCCAAGTGCCAGTGGTCATGGCACAGCCGTCACTTACACAGTGCTGAACTAACTTCTGTCAACTGGCACCCAGTGCAGCCCACACTGGCTGCATCTGATCTCTATTCCAGTAGGCAGTGTACGGGGCAAAGCATCCACCTGCTCCCTGCCCTGTGCGTGGAGGGATGTGAGAGGGAGGAATCAAGGAAGAAAGTGGGGCAGGGTGGCAGACCTGGTGGCCTAGAGTACCTGTCCCAGTAGGCCCTTCACTGGGTGCACTTTGTTCACCAACTGTCTCTATTCTGACACAATCATAATCCTGTCTGTGATAAACTAGGGTTTATTCTCTGAAAAGCATACAGCGAGTGCCAGTGAATGTATGCATGCCAGTAAGCTTGTGTGTAATGAGCTTGCCTGTAGGTTAGTGTGAGCTTGTCTATATTGAGCTTAGATATGTGTGTCAATGAGTTTATGTGTATGGTGATTGTGTATATAAGCCAGTGATCTTGCCTGCTGTTAGCTTGTCTGTAGTGAGCTTGTGTTTGAGCACATAGGTGAAATTGTCTCTAGTGAGCTTTTGTGTGTCAGAGTGCTTTTAACAGTATGTGTGTTTGTGCCAGTAAACTAGTGTGTGTCAATTAGATTTTGTGTGTCTGTTGGGTCATATGGGTAAGACATTATGATGCTACACCAACTTGCAGCAGATGGAGGCATGGTGCGTGTGGCCCTGCACGCTTCTGTGAAAAAATCTGGAGTAGCCATATTATTCTCCTAAGCAACCCCTTTCACATTTTTTTTACCAAAAAGCTGACCCTGATGGTCAGTTTCTCACATTAATTCTCCGCTCTACATCTTTGCAACTATTTATGTCCTAACTCTGGCCAGCATGCCTTCCTCATAGCCACACTTAACGTACAAGCTGACTTCCAGGAAGGGGTTTTACTATTCCTCTAGACCCAGCGATAGATATTTCATGCAGTTCCAGTGCAATACTGTTTTATAGTCTACGCCAAATTAGCAAAACATTGGATTGCACAGGTTTCACCTATTACTCTATGGTTCATAGCACCTAATCCAGGATAGATGATCTGTTCCTAACTCAGGCGTTTCTTACTTCAAGATGCAGATATTGGCCTTGCAACGTAGTCGTACCACTCCCCTGCATCCATACGCATGACTTCCCCCCTCTTCCAGCCAAACAAAAGGATCTGGTTGAATGAGTCTGTGTTCCTGGACCAAGAAATTTTAGAAGTGGTTACCTTCTCTCTCACCCAATACTTTGAAGACAAAGACAATCAGGATATCTCCCAGGTGACAATATGGGAAGCCCACAAATGTGTAATTCAAGGGCGCCTCACATTAATATGTTCACGTAGTAACAAGATCCAGTCTTATATAGTAAGAAGATACAGTTGGAGAGTTTGAGTGACATTCTTTAAAAATCACAGATCTTGAGAATCGACAAAACCAGACACTCTCCTAATTACACTATCGCGAATCTCTCTTGGCAGGAACCTTCCACTTACTCACACAAAAACACTATCTCTTGCTTCAAAAGTCTCAACACATTTTTTTTATGAACTAAAAATAAAATGTGGTAGGCTTCTTGCTTGCATGTTGAGGAAGAGACAGCAATGGATGAGGAAGAGACAGCAATGGTTCCATGTACAGTTAATTAAACAGGAAGCATGTAAACCCATCTCCTTTCCACAGGTAATTGCAGCAGCATTTCAACATTACTATACTGACCTATACAACATACAATCGGTAGCAGCGATAGCTGTGAAGCACACAAAAATCTAAAATTACCTATATATCTAAAGCTGGAATGTGAAGTTAATCTCTTGGCTAAAATGTTGGTGTCCCGTTTAAGGGAAGTCTTACCCTTGGTCCACTTAGATCAGACTGGTTTCTGTAGTGAAGCTAAGGAAAATACAATACGACTTTTAAATATTATGTATGTAGGAATCAAAGCACAAATTAGTCATCCTCTCTACTGACACGGAGAAAGCATTCGAAAGTGTGGACTGGATGTTCTATCCCCCAATAGAGCTCCTAGCTCCTCAATTACAGCCACTGTTTCCCAGCCCGTATCACCCTACTACAACCCACTTACAGTGCCCCTCTGGAGATTAGGCTCTGGATCTTCCCCTAGTCAAGGCAAGAGAGGATAACGGAATAGACCAGCACCTTAGACATGTCCTGGGTTAAATAGGGACGGAAGTGCATATGTTTTTAAGATTGAAGCGGCAGGATTTGGTGATTGTTTGGACATAAGGAGTGACAGAGAGGTTGGAGTCAAAGAGAACACGTAGCGAGCGAGGAAAGACCACAAATTCTGCTTTGGACAAGTTGAGTTTAAGGCAAGGAGCATCCATGCAGTTAGCAGTAACAGAGAGGCAGTCAGAGACACTAGTCAAGAGGAATGGAGAGCGATCAGGAGAGGAGAGATAGATTTGTGTGTCATCCGCATAGAAATGATATTGGAAGCCAAAGGAGCTGATGAGTTTACCGAGGCAGACAGTATAGATCAAGAATAGTAGGTGACCAAGGGGGACACCAACAGAGAGAAGTTGGGGAGAAGAGGCAGAGCCAGGGAAAGAAACACTGAAATAGCGCTGGGAGAGATACGAGGAGCATCAGGAGAGAGCAGTATCTAGTAGACCGAGATGACGTAGTATGAAAAGAAGCTGTTTATGATCAGTAGTATTAAAAGGTAAAGGAGAATTAGGATAGAATAGTGACCAGGAGAATTAGCAGTGATTAGAGCATTGGATAGTTTGGTCACAGCTGTTTAGAGTGATGAGAGCGGAAACCAAACTGAAGCAGGTCAAACAGAGAGTTGAATTTGAGGAAGTCTGTCAATCTTACAAACACATTTCTCTCAAGGATCTTAGATGCAAACAGCAATGGTGAGATAGGGCGGTAGTTGGATGGTGAGTTAGGATCAAGGTTGAGCTTTTTCAGAATCTGTGTTATGGTTGTATTTTTAAAGGGTGAAGGAAATGTGCCAGAGAGATTGGAAATTTTAGAGAGAGGGAGAGCAAGAGAAGGAGAAAGAGTGTGGATGAGATACGTGGGAGTAGGATTGAGGGAACAGGTGGTGGGGCGAGAGGACCGGAGCAGAAACCTCTTCCGCTGTAGCGGGTATGAGTACGTATATCCATAGGATATATAAAAGGTGCATCAAGATGGATGGAAGGGATAAGGTAGTGGTATATATAAAAAAGCAAGATGGAGGATGACTAATGTAAGAAGGTGACATACACAGCAAAAAGACAGCAAGATGTACACAGAGGACAACTTATGGCACACTAGATTACAGGGCTACAAGGTAAACGCAAATTTCAAGGAACCTACAAAAAGAATACACACACAAGATTGTCCGAGAAGCTAAAAAGCTTTTAGATATTCCATTATGTTTCATGGGAGAATTGAGCATATCCCAAAGGCAGGACAGCTGAAGTTTACATGATATGCACTTTGAGAGAGGCAGCAGATTTATTCACACAATATAATTGTAGCCCAAGCTCACAAATTCAGGGAATGGCATCTATAAGGTCAATCATAGCTCAAATTTCCACTTTCCGCTAGCTACTACTGAAAATGTAGCCCTGGACAAAAATGTTTTACCCCTTCTCAGTTTGCTGTCGCCTGCATTGGTGAGTAACTTTTAAAGGATACCATAGAGTTAGGAATACAAACACTGTAGTGCTGGAGTACTAAATCAGGTCTCCGACCCCCTTAGACTGTAGTAAAAAAATCTTTAATTCCTCTTTCCTCCCTCTCCATGATACGCAACATTCTGAGTTCAGATGTACCTTAATGTGGTAGAATCTTTTTGTATTTGAACAAATGCAGAAAATGGCCTATTCATGGCATGGAAATCTGATTTCTTTCCAGGTAAGTAGACAAATTGTAGCACAGACTACAGATTAAGATCAGTTTATTACCAGGTGCAGGTAGGCACAGGTAGCCAGAATTCACCAGTCTGAACAACCTGTACAATTGAGGACCTTGATAATAATCTCATTATTATAACCACTTTTAGCTCCCCCAAAAAATCCTATCTGAAAGGTTCTAGGGTGGGGGAAATGTGTAATTAAAATGAATAAAAGTTTTATTGTGAAAAGAGTAATGTGAAATAGCCTGGGGGCATTTTTTCACTGAGTCACCAGCTATCGACAAAAACATCTTTACTAAACAGATGCTAGTTCATAAATGGGCCAAAAGATTCTATAGCCAAGCCTTTGTATTTGAGTTTATAATAGCTCTGTTCCTGTTTGGAAACAAGCTTGCTGTGTTGCCTAAAGCCCCTTTTTACAGTCAGGTTAGGTGGCATGTCCGCTTCTTCACTGCTGGATATTGAATTATGGTTTGTTTTAAGTAGCCCACAAATTATTTTATTTATTCAAACTCGCCTCCCACGCCCACACATTAAATTCAAATTTTAAGACAACCGTTCATGTATTGTGCTCTATTATCATTACTGTTTTTAAAACATTACTACAATCGAATCTAAAAGTGGCAGTTTGGTAATGATATAATGGACAAGCACAGAATAGCAATAAACTTTTATTGTACTATACTACCAGTGGTGGAACTAATGCAGAGAGGGTTCCTTTGCAATAAATTATTTTGGGCTCCCTTAGCACCGGGGTGGCCAAAAGATAGATCTGTTGTACATATTCCATGATGCATTGCTAGCTGGCGTCTACAATTTGCTCAGCCTTGCAGGGCTTTACTTGTGAGCAGTTTTTGTGGGTTTGTAAGCATGTTTATCTATGGAGTATGTGTGTGAAATTAAGGGGTCTATTTGTGTATAGTGTTGACATTTGGAAGCAGTTGTGTCACAACACACGTCTGGGCCCCCGATGAGACCAGCCTGGAAGGACCTGCCTGGACTTCCCCCTGCATTGCCAATATTGCAGGGGCCCGGTCTGGCTCTTAAAGGGTCAAGGTGCCCGACGGGGCCCATGTTTAGCAATACTACCCATTGTGTTGCCCTTAGTGCCACCCAATGGGTCCAAAAGGTGTGAGAGCTCCAGTGCAGCCACACTGGCTGCACTGGCGGTAGTTCCACCACTACAGTTGCAAGAAAAAGTATGTGAACCCTTTGGAATCATATGGATTTCTGCACAGATTGGTCATAAAATGTGATCTGATCATCATCTAAGTCACAACAATAGACAATCACAGTCTGCTTAAACTAATAACACACAAAGAATGAAATGTTGCTATGTTTTTATTGAACACACCATGTAAATATTTACAGTGCAGGTGGAAAAAGTATGTGAACCCCTAGACTAATGACATCTCCAAGAGCTAATTGGAGTGAGATGTCAGCCAACTGAAGTCAAATCAATGAGATGAGATTGGAGGTGTTGGTTACAGCTGCCCTTCCCTATAAAAAACACACACCAGTTCTGGGTTTGCTTTTCACAAGAAGCATTGCCTGATGTGAATGATGCCTTGCACAAAAGACCTACGATTAAGAATTGTTGACTTTCATAAAGATGGAAATGGTTATAAAAGTATCTCCAAAAGCCTTGCTGTTCATCATTCCACAGTAAGACAAATTGTCTATAAATGGAGAAAGTTCAGCACTGCTGCTACTCTCCCTAGGAGTGGCCGTCCTGTAAAGATGACTGCAAGAGCACAGCGCAGACAGCTCAATGAGGTGAAGAAGAATCCTAGAGTGTCAGCTAAAGACTTACAAAAGTCACTGGCAAATGCTAACATCCCTGTTAGCAAATCTACAATACGTAAAACACTAAACAAGAATGGATTTCATGGGAGGATACCACAGAGGAAGCCACTGCTGTCCAAACAAAACATTGCTGCACGTTTACAGTTTGCACAAGAGCACCTGGATGTTCCACAGCAGTACTGGCAAAATATTCTGTGGACAGATGAAACCAAAGTTGAGTTGTTTGGAAGAAACACACAACACTATGTGTGGCGAAAAAAAGGCACAGCACACCAACATCAAAACCTCATCCCAACTGTGAAGTATGGTGGTGGGGGCATCATGGTTTGGGGCTGCTTTGCTGCGTCAGGGCCTGGACGGATTGCTATCATCGAAGGAAAAATGAATTCCCAAGTTTATCAAGACATTTTGCAGGAGAACTTAAGGCCATCTGTCAACCAGCTGAAGCTCAACAGAAGATGGGTGTTGCAACAGGACAATGACCCAAAGCATAGAAGTAAATCAACAACAGAAGAAAATACACCTTCTGAAGAGGCCCAGTCAGAGTCCTGACCTAAACCCGAATGAGATGCTGTGGCATGACCTCAAGAAAGCGATTCACACCAGACATCCCAAGAATATTGCTGAACTGAAACAGTTCTGTAAAGAGGAATGGTCAAGAATTACTCCTGACCGTTGTGCACGTCTGATCTGCAACTACAGGAAACGTTTGGTTGAAGTTATTGCTGCCAAAGGAGGTTCAACCAGTTATTAAATCCAAGGGTTCACATACTTTTTCCACCTGCACTGTGAATGTTTACATGGTGTGTTCAATAAAAGCATGGCAACATTTCATTCTTTGTGTGTTATTAGTTTAAGCAGATTGTGATTGTCTATTGTTGTGACTTAGATGATGATTAGATCACATTTTATGACCACATTTTATGACCAATATCATTCCAAAGGGTTCACATACTTTTTCTTGCAACTGTATATACTACAGGCTAACTCAAGAAAATATTTTGAGCAAATGTGGTTTTACAAATAACAGGTATAAAAATACACAATTATGCCATCTTAATATGAATTGTTAATTAGCTTAATGCAACAAAATTATGTTTCAAACTTAAGGCTAATATTTGTATTGATCTGTTCATGAACTCTTCACACTCAGTTAAAGCACCACTGTCATGGCCGCGTATGTTTATTTTTTCAACCCCCCTCTCCCGACTCCATTACATCTTATTGCCCCCTAGTCACGCCCAAATGCCCCTAGGCCCCCATATTACCTTTCTTTTCAACTTTATTTCGTGCCCGGACCTAGGTCATGGGTACCGTCAGCTTTGTGTGGGACACATTATTTGCCCACACTAGATGGCGCTGTGGAATTCCCATGCATGCCCAGGAAAACACATGGGCATTCGCTATTGTCTGAAATTCGGACGGGAATTTCATCACAAATAATAATACATTTCACACGAATAAACAAAGACCGAACGCCGGTGTTTTTCGTTCGTCTCGCAGCTCCCTCCTTGTAATATGTAAAAATAGAAGTGGCAGGGGTCACTCTATGGGGGTCAATATGACCCTCATATTAGCATAAGGGAAATTCCAAATGACCCTACTTGCTATGCCGTGACTAGGGGCATGTGGTGGGTGGCGGCCTTAAGCTTAAGTGACTATTGGGGGACCTATTGTCCTCCCCTGGCTCCTACCAATAAGCGGCGGGTGGGGCACTGAATGACAATGGGGGGAGGACCTACTGTCCCTCATGGCCCCCACCCATGAGCGGCATCCAAAAGCGACTATGGGGGGGACTTATTGTCCCCCACCCATGAGCGGCAGGTGGGGTTCCTATGTATCAATGAGGGGGAGGACATATTTCCCCCCCTGCCCACCAACCCGTGAGTGGCGGGTGGGAGCTGAGGAGGGGGACAGTAGGTCCACACCCATTGTCATTTAGGGCCCCCACCCACAGCTCAGGGGGTGGGGGCCCTAAATGAAAATAGAGGGCAGGACACATTGTCTCCCTCCCCACGTCTCAACCCATGAGCGGTGTGTGGGTGCTCTACATGACAATGGGGGGAGGACCTATTTTCCCACCCGGCCCTCACCCATGGGCGATGGGTTTTGGTTAAATGTAAAAATATCCCCCCCGGTGACTATGGGTCCCCAAGCCCCTAGTCACCCCTCCCCCCAAAGATAAAGTAACAACCTACCTACCCCCCTCACCTTAAAAATAGTGAGGAGGGAACAATAAAACTAAATACCTGTAAATTAAAAAAAATAATACTTACCATTTGATGTCTTCTTTTTTCTAAAACGTTCCATTTTAAGTCCACAAAAAGGCCAAATTAAAATTCATAAAGCCCATCAACTTGTAAAATAAAAATAAAAAATAGTGCCAAAGAAAAAAAAAACTGCAGAATTTTTTTTTCCCAGCGAGGGCACCGGGCAGACTGAGCTCCACAGAGTGGAAAAAGGCTTATAAAACCTTCCCATGCCCTGCAATGTGCCTCAGAGCGCTCTGATTGGTTGGTTATAGCCAACCAATAAGAATGCTCTGATAGGTAAATATTGAGCCTTACCTGACAACACTGACATACATACTGACACAGACACACAGATAACACATGCAGACACACAGATAACGCATACGTACAGACACACAAATAACACATGATAAAATATACACACACACAAAGATAACACATGCACACAGAGCTAACACATACATAAACAGATACACATAGAGACACATGAATAACCAAGAAAAATATACACAGATAACATATACACACAAAGATCACATTACTTTTTTTAGCCACCCTCTGCTCCCATACCATTTTGGTGCAAGAGGGTGGCTTCCCTGGAGTACAGTGGCATGGGTTCCTCAATCCAAGATGTTCATAGGGTGACTCTTAGTGCATAAGGTACCCGATGGCCCCCCTGAGCCAGCAAGCCCCGATGCAGTGGTAGTTCCGCCACTGTCTTACGGCATCGCCATTCATTTCTATTTTGTGTCTGATTTGGTACTTCTCAGGCAGATGCGTCCTCCATGTGCATGTAGATCGATATATTCATAAATGTCCGGAGTCCCAGAAGAGTCAAATTACATAATGTTTTCCATACAGGCCTTTTCCTGGTTTTGTGTATGGAAACATGTTCCACATCAATATGTACAGGTGTTGCCACTATGTCATATAATCACAGTTTTTGTAAACTATTTTGTTATTTTCTATTTTTATTTTTTATAAACCTTTTTTTATTTTAATTTTAATTTTAACTTTTATTTATTTATATATATTTAATTTTTATTTAATTTTTATATTTTTCATTTCTTCTATTTTAATTTTGAATATTTTGAAAATGAATGTAACTTTTAAATTTTTTATCTTTATTTTTATATTTTCTTTTTTATCATTTTTCATTTTTATTTATTTATTTATTTTCTATGTACCATTTTTTTTCTTATTATTTATTTTTTAAAATATTTTTTCCATTTTTGAGGGGTGGGTGAGGAGGGCATAATCTATTATTTTTTGGGGTTTCTTATGCTTATTTATATCAGTTTCTTTTTAGTTTACCCCTATCTTTAATGTCATGGTGGTGATCCCTTATTTTAGGCCTTTTTATACTCTGCTCATACGGGCTCTATAGAGCGCAGTTGACCCTTCTGGGACTTCAGACATTTATGAATAATTGTTTTTCTTTCCCACAATCCCCTTGCAAAAACGTATTTGCTTCTGTAGACTTGGAGATTCATTTTGAACTGAACTGCAATTCAGACAAATTTGTACAGATCAGGTGATCGGAAGAATATCTGATTTTCTAATTATCACGTGGCAGAATCTCACAGACATACTGACATACATATATACATACAGACATACTGACATACACACAGACATTCTGACATACAAACAGACATACTGACATACATACAGACATACTAACAGACATACTAACAGACATACTAACAGACATACTGACATACATACAGACATACTAACATACACACAGACATTCTGACATACATACAGACGTACTGACATAAATACAGACATACTGACATACACACAGATATACTGACATACACACAGACATTCTGACATACATACAGACATACTGACATGCATACAGACATACTAACAGACACACAGACATTCTGACATACACACAGACATACTGACATACATACAGACATTCTGACATACATACAGACATACTAACAGACATACTGACACAAATACAGCTAATTTTTCTTACTTTTTTTGCAGGTGGAAGGCTGTGGCTGATGGGAGTCGGCGTGGCTCCAGCAGCGTGGCTTTCTTCCCTCCCGTGTGGTGCGGAGGGGAAGGAGCTGGGAGGAAGTGACGGCCACTTCCTCCCAGCAGTACTTTGCGGCTGAATTTTTTTTAAAGGGGCCCGGCTGCATGGCTGCAGCGCTGAACGGGCCCATGAAGATACAGGGCCCATCGGGTGACCCTAACTGCGTGGGCCACCCGATAGGCCCCATCAGCGTGCGGGCCCCGGTGCAGCTGCACCGGCGGCAGTTCTGCCGCTACACGTGGGGCCCGGCCGGCCGCTGGGTCCGTGACAACCGTTATGGTTGTCACCCCCTGATGGCGGCAATGGTATATGGTCTTATATGTCACGGGTGGGAACAATGGGACTGGGTGTTGGAAGACAGGGTATTATGTCAAGGCGGGGGTGTATGATGGCAGGGTGTGTATTATGATAAGGTGGGTGTATATGGCAGGGAGAGTATTATGGCAGTGTGGGTATTATATGACATGTTGCCAGGGTGGGAATTATGACCACGTAGTGGGTTTATAGCAGGGAGGGTATTACAACAAGGCAGGGGTGTATATGGCAGGGAGTGCAGGGGTGTTGAAATTTAAAAAACAACTACTTGTCCAGGGACTAAAGTGTTTGCACAATCTAATTGTCTGCCGTGACAATCTACTTGTCTTGATACAAAAAAAATTTTAATCAAAAATTTAATTGAATAAGGTCTTTATTGATAGTGATTTAGAAGACAGACATGGTATAGGGCACAAAGTGTGGGTTGATAGGGATGTAGTATGGGTAAGACACAAAGTGTGGGGTGGGATAGGGATGTAGTGTGTGTAGGGCATTGTAGGGCACATAGTGTGGGTGGAATAGGGATGGCAGATTGAGGGGATGACAGGTGGCAGAGCATGTGAGGGGGTGACAGATGGCAGAGTGAAGGAAGGAGGGAGTGACAGGTGGCAGAGTGAGGGGATGACAGGTGGCAGAGTGAGGGGGTGACAGAGTGACTGAGAGAGGGGGTAACAGAGTGACCTAAGGAGGGGGTGACTGGTGACAGAGTGATTGAGGGAGGGAGTGACAGAGTGACTGAGGGAGGGGGTAACTGGTGACAGAGGGAGGGGGTGAGGGTATTATGATTAGGTGCGGGTGAATTTACAATAATATTATCTTACCATTCAGTGGGTGTCTCTCATCAGCTCCATCCCAGCCTAGGGTCAGGCAGTGCTGCAGGTGCAGGCAGAGTTGCCGCACAGGGGAGAAACCTGTCAGAATACATGCTCTGCGCCCCCTGCTGGTACACTCCATAATAACCTCCCTGGTGTTCAGTGATGACTCAGAACACAGGCGGGGAATCCCCTCTCTGTGCTCTGACTCACTGACTGAGCGTCGGAGCCGCGAGGGAGAAACCATTATTGCTGAACCAGCAGGAGGTACTGAGTGTGGCACTCCCCTACTGAGTGGCACCCGGGGCGGATCAACCCCCCCCCCTTGCCTTAGTACGCCACTGTTAATAAAGTTGTGTTAGTTTACACAATTATTTGTATATCTCATTTACTGTAATAAGATAAAGAAACCCACCTTCATCAATGTTCTGTTTTAGTACCAAAAAGACATTGAGGAAAGGTAGGGGAAGGATTGTGTTCCCCAATAGACCATCAGCAGTAGTGTCATGGCTTCTAAGAGACTGTACACCTTTTCCTCGGCCATGAGGACCACTGACACCTCCTCCAACACCACTATTGGTAGTATTCAGCTTCAGGATATTGGGATTAGTAGGATGTTTGTTAAGTCTGATTCACCACTCAGGAAACAATTAGATGTTTCTTAACTTTTCATGCTGCAAAAACTTTTCCACTGACAATGCAGCTCCTTCTACCTCAGCTAGTTTAGGAGTTTTAGGCGACATCTTCTGTGTTCTATAGAGCTCACAGCAAGGGACCAGCTGACTTTTTAACATTGTCTGTATTTCTTCTACCACCCCTCAAGATACAAGTTGAAGCTCATCAGTAGATTGTCAGTGCCATCAGCATCACTCTTTACTGAAGAGTTAGAGCAGAGTACCCAAGTAGTGTCCTCAATGTCTAGTTTTGGTCTAGTAAAGATTATATCGTTCACCATTCCTACATTTGTTTAAGTCTGTCACAGGACAAAATCGACAATGATACAGGAATGAAAAGAGTAGGATCTAGAGAGCAAAGGTAGCAGTCCACATTTTAATGCACCTACAGTGCACTTGTTACCTTGTCTAAGCCCATCTCTCTGTAGTGGAATCACCCTATTTAATGTAAACATTTGGAGCACTTTGTCCTACTAGTGCCAGAAGTAGCTCACCCCATGAGATTATTATTAACACCACCACCACCCTTCCCATTACGATTAGTCAACTAAGTGCTAGAGTAGAAGCTAGTGTTGAGAAGGCTTCCACAGATGCAAATCCACCTGCCTCTTCATTAGCCACAAGGTAAATGCTTGAGGCTAAAAGAGTGAACTGAAGCAAAGTTTGCCATTATTTCAAAAGCCTCCCTGTGGAACAACTAGCAAAGTACAAATTCTGTGGCAAGAAAGCAGGTAGAAGGAGAGTGAAGATCCACCTCACTAGTGCTGGTCTGAACCAGCATATGCAAAGACACTATAAGTATGTATTACTGAGGAAAAAAAATTACTAGTGCAGACAGCAGGCTCACTGGAGCTGTATCTGATTCTGTGTGACTCGCTACCACAATCAGTATCTCCTCCACTGCAGAGCAGGTGAATGTTGAGCCTAGTGCCACTAGGCCACTTGGACAGACTCCAAGTCCTCATTATCCCAGGGCAGGGCCGGACTGGCCCACCGGGATACCGGGAAATTTCCCGGTGGGCCGTCGGCACCTGGGGCCGGGCAGGCAGCTGGCTCACCTGCAGCCACAGAGAGAGCTCTTCTGGCAGCCGCAGGGGGAGCTGGCTGTTCTGTCTCTGCCCCCCTCCCCAGCGCGCTACAAAGAGACCGGGGCCGGAATATGACGTCATATTCCGGCCCTGGTCTCATTAAGCAGCGCGCTGGGGAGGGGGAGCAGAGACAGAACAGCCAGCTCCCCCTGCGGCCGCCAGAAGAGCTCCCCATGCCAGCACACAGGTAGAAATTATGTGTGTGTGTGTGTGTGTCTGTGTCATTTGTGTGTGTGTCTGTCATTGTGTGTCTGTCTGTGTCATGGTGTGTGTGTGTCTCTGTCTCTCGTGTGTGTGTGTGTGTGTGTGTCTCTCTGTGTCATGCAATGTGTCTGTGTCATTGTGTGTGTCTGTCTGTGTCTTGGTGTGTGTCTCTGTCTGTGTCATGCAATGTGTGTCTGTGTCCTTGTGTGTGTGTGTGTTTGTCATGTAATGTGTGTCTGTGTCACGGTCTGTCTGTGTCATGGTGTGTGTGTCTGTATGTCATGGTGTTTGTGTGTGTCTGTCTGTGTCATGTGATGTGTGTGTCTGTGTCACGGTGTGTGTGTTTCTGTGTCACAGTCTGTCTGTGTTATGGTGTGTGTGTCTTTTTTAAGGTGTGTGTCTGTCATGGTATGTGTGTGTCTCTGTCTTGGTGTGTGTGTCTGTCTGTGTCATGGTGTGTCTGTCTGTCATGGTGTGTCTGTGTTTCTGCCTGTGTCACGGTGTGTGTTTCTGTCTGTGTCACGGTGTGTGTGTGTGTCACGGTGTGTGTGTGTCTGTGTCACGGTCTGTCAATATGTCAATATCCTTATGTATATCAGTGTCTGTGTCACGGTGTGTGTGTGTCTGTGTCACAGTCTGTCTGTGTTATGGTGTGTGTTTGTCAAGGTGTGTGTGTCTTTTTTAAGGTGTGTGTCTGTCATGGTATGTGTGTGTCTCTGTCATGGTGTGTGTGTGTGTCTGTCTGTGTCATGGTGTGTCTGTCTGTCATGGTGTGTCTGTGTTTCTGCCTGTGTCACGGTGTGTGTGTTTCTCTCTGTGTCACGGTGTGTGTGTGTCTGTGTCACGGTCTGTCAATATGTCAATATCCTTATGTATATCAGTGAGATTGTTTGTCTATGAGGCTGTGTATCAATCTGCTTGTGTCAGTGAGATTGTCTGTGTCTGCATGTGAGTATGCTTACTGTATAATAAAAAATTTTACTCTGAAAGGACCAATATTTTATATTGGAAAAAGCAATATATATCTATATATATATATCTATATATATATCTATATATATATATCTATCTATATATATATATCTACAAATATCTCTCTCTCTCTATATATATATATATATATATATATATATCGTCTAGGGTGGCAAGACATAGCCTTACATATTACATGCAACAATATATGGCGCAATGACTTATGGAGCTGGCATAGATTTTTTTTCCAGGGCTGCTTTGGAATCCCCAGTCCGGCAGGGGCATGTCCACCTGAACACACTTGAAAATGTTGTATTTCTTGCAACAGGCATGTCAAAACAGCAGACTAACAAAACGTACCTAATACGTCCGCGGGTAATTAGGCCCTGGGGAGTCAGCACAGCTAAACGGACAAGGGCACATGTATGAGTGTGGGGATGGTGCTAGTGATTGGCTATATGTGTTTAGGGGCGTGGTTATGGGTTTGTAGTGGGGCAGGGATCATCTTACCTCATTGCCTTTTGGGATTCTGGCCAGCAAACAACTTCCCTGCCTCTGTGCTCCTGTTTGTCCTGGGCCTGCATGCTTTACCTGCTTGAGGGATGGATGTGGATTCAGTCCTGTCTGCCCTCAGAGCTGCTGCTGGCCTGGATGGCGGTAGGCACCTTCAGGAGCAATATGCTCACCTCCAACCTGTGGCCTCTCCTGGGGCCTCCCACGCGGCTACAGCCCCTGTAGGCCGCAGGAGCACGGGCCGGCGCTCCCGTCCGCTTGATCCCTCACCTCGGGCCCGGTATAGGAGCCAAAGTCCGGGCCCAAGGCACCGCCAGGCCCGCGTGTCAGCTCCATCTGACACACAACCTGCTTCTACTGCCGCCTCCCGCGCACCCCCCGGCCGTGGACAGTGGGCCAGGGGTGCCAGAAGATCTACTCTGCATCCTGGGGGGTCTGGGAGGCCTTCCCAGCCCGCACTTGGTCAGCGCACGGCGGATCCAGAGCAGGGCCGGTGGTGGTGAGTGGGCCCCTCAGAGCCACGCGGGGCTCAGCTGTGCTGCTGGTGGAGGGGGGGTCCTCCCTGGGCTTTGATGGCTCCTCTGGGGATGAGGGTCAGCCAGGGGGTCCCCCTCTTCTCCCCGGGTTCTGTCAGCAATTCCTCCCTCCCTACCCCCCCGTGATGCCATCCCTTGTCCCCTCTCCCTTTGGAGTCCCCCCCTCCCTTGGTGTTTACCTCCTCCTCCCCTGTTGCTGCTGTCCTTTCTCTCTCTGCTCCCCCTCCTGGCTCTCTCTCTGTCTCCCTCCTTCCTCCTACCCTGTTCCTGCAGGGCTGGGTCCCCTTCCTCTACATGCTCCCCCTCCTGGCTCTCTCTGTCTCCCTCCTCCCCCCTCTCTCCTGTCCCTATTCCTGGTCCCTATGTCCCTGCTGCCTCCCCTGGTTACTTACCTCGGCTGCCCTCTTCTGCGGGGTGTGAGCTTGCCTCCTCTCCACGGCTCTCCACACAGGATATGGCTGCAGTTCACAGGACCGTCCAGCAGATGGCGGGAGGTTCCTCGGGCATCGGCTGGTGAGTTCACTAATGTTTCTTCTTTTCAGTCCGGGGGTTCCTCGCTGGGGGGGTTTCTGTCAGGGGTTTTCTTGATCAGTCAAAAATAAATAAATAAATAAAATAAAAAAATAAAGGGAATGGGGTGCGCAAGCAGGTAGGGTCCCCCATTAGATGGTCAGCTCCGGTTAGTGTGGACCCCGGCGCTGCAGCCACAGGGAGTTTTGACTGTTTCTGGGGTCACGGGCATACCCTCTCCCGGAGTGGTGGGCATGTGGGCACCCCTGCTATGGCGTTGGGTGCCGCAGCACCTGCTGTTGCTGGGGGGTCCCTAGCATTAGGTGACCCCCGGGTGTTGCTGCGGTTTCGCGTGGGTCCGCCTATGTGTTGGGCAGGGCCCTTGGGTTTGCACCTTCAACAGGAGGTTTGTGAAAAGATTTGGAGGGGAGACTTTGTTGAGATTTTTCCCTCCTTCCCATGGAGGAGGCTCCTCCTTTAATGGAAAAGGACAGGTAGGAATCCCAAAAAAGACAAGGAGAAATACCAGTACCGGAAGATCCCTAAGACGTGCACGAATTGGATTTGTGCGTTTGCAATCCTGGCCAGTGTAATTGGGGAAAGGGCTCCGCAGAAGTGCTCCGCATTGTTCTGCTACCAGGATACCATTTGGAACGCTTGTCGTACCTATGGCAGTCTGGAGTGGTGGAAATATGACAAGCAGTTCCGTCAATGGTTGGCAGTGCGCTCCTCAATTTCGTGGGAA
Source organism: Pelobates cultripes (assembly GCA_933207985.1). Classification (NCBI taxonomy): domain Eukaryota; kingdom Metazoa; phylum Chordata; class Amphibia; order Anura; family Pelobatidae; genus Pelobates; species Pelobates cultripes. Next base: position 200,904,412 of record OW240913.1, on the reverse strand, counting down.
CAGATTGACGTTGGCCTCTGGCTCTCCACTGTGACCTGCCCGGCCCCCCAGCAGGGAAGGTTCTCGTCCTTTCTCAGGGGGGCGGTGGGGGGGTCCTCCTCCTCACCGGCCGCGCATCAGAGGCCGGGCTGTTGTTGAAATTCAACGACAGTCACTGCAAATGTGAGGCATCTTGCCGTTTCCAGCACAAATGTTCCACTTGTGGGGCAGCCCATCCCACCTCCCACTGCTTCAAACGGGGTAAAGTTGGAGAGATAGGGGATTTGGAGTCAGAAGGCGATGGCGCCAGTGGTCATGAGCGCGATGCGCCTTTGGCTCGCCAGTTTATAGGAATCGTCAGGCGGCTGGCATCCTACTGGGTGGGTTGAGCACGGGTTTTGGCCAAATACCGTCTGATTCACCATTTATCGTACCCCTGGGGGGGTTTGGTGAATGACGACATCTCTTGGGAACTCTGCCGTGTATCTTATGCATCCTTTGACGTGGCGGTTGCTATGGTCAGGGCCATGGGCCCTGGGGCCTTGTTGGCCAAGGCTGATGTGGATTCGGCCTTCCGTCTACTGCCGGTGCACCCGGAATGTCACCATGTTCTGGGCTGTTTTTGTAGGCATGTATTACGTGGATATGTGCCTCCCTATGGGTAGTTCCATATCCTGTTGTTACTTTGCATGCTTCAGCACGTTCTTGGACTGGGTGGTGAGGGAGGAGGCTGGGATAGACTCCTTGCTATACTACCTCGATGATTTCATTTGTGTGGGCCCTGCCGATTCGACAGCCTGTGCGCTGCTGCGACGGGTTCTGGGTGAGGTGTTCCATTAGTTTTGGATCCCGTTGGCACACGGCAAGACGGTGGGCCCGGTCACTTTCTCAGCTTGCTGGGCATTGAGATTGACTCTTTGGCGGGGGACTGCTGCTTGCCTTTGAATAAGATTCAAGGCTGGAGGCGGAAGGGGGCCTTGGCAATGGGGTGCCGCAAATTCAGCCGCGCTGCCTGCAGTCACTCCTGGGTGAGCTGAATTTTGCCTGTCGGATCATGCCCGTGGGGCGGGTCTTTAACCGGCGTCTGGCTACGGCGACAGCCAGAGTCTCCGGGCCTCGCCATTTCATTCGGCTCACTCGGCCGAGGCAGGAGATTTTGGCGGTTTGGGACTCCTTAGCTGCATATCATGGCCGGACCTGCTGGCAAAGGCCGGAGGTTTCTAACGCCGACCTCCACCTATTTACGGACGCGGTTGGCGCCGTGGGGTTTGGGGCCATTCTGGGCTCTAGTTGGTGTGCTCCCGTGTGGCCGGACAGTTGGCATGTCTCTGGGCTCACAAAGAATCTGTCCTTTTTGGAGCGTTTCCCCATTTTGGGGTGTGGGAGGTCTGGCGGTCACGTTTTCAGGATCTAAGGGTAGTGTTTCACTGCGACAATTTGGGGGTTGTTCAAACCATTACTCAGCTGACAGCCTTCTTCCCTCCGATGGTTCACTTGCTTAAGGGGCAATCGCCTCGCAGGCTGATCTGGAGGGGACGCCTTGCCCGGTGGACATCTGGTCACTCAGTCTGGCAGAGTGACGGAATGGGTCAGTGGATCGGTTTCCACGGCCACCTGGACGCTATGCTCCTGGGGGCCGTGCATGTTGGGGTATTGGTGATTCCTAGTAGGCCATGCGGTGGTGGGGTATTGTTTGCCACCATTCGGCGCCCTGCGGATCATATCACTATAAGTATTTGACAATCCAGGTCGGACGTTTTTTCGGGAAGGGTATGGCTGATTGGCTGTTGTACTTTTCCTTTGTAGAGAACTGTGAGCTGCGCCCAGTATGCACGGGCCCTCTTTTGGGTTATGCGGATGGGATTTTTTCTTTCCCATTCCCAATTTGTTGGGTCTTTCACTCAACTCTGATGGTTCTGGGGATTGTCAGCAAGGAATCTTGTGGCATTCCTTTCGGTTTAGCGCTGCCGTGGAGGCTTTTAGGATGGGTATGTCAGCGCACGTGGTGCAAAGAACCAGGAGGGAGTATGGTGAGATGTCTCGGTGAAGTAATGCTGGTTTAGTGGAATTTGTTCAATCCTTGGGGGATTAACAAGTAACAAGGTACAAGTAACAATTCCCAGGGTGCACTTGGAAAACAGATAATATCTGGATGTCCTTTTCCTGGTTATACTCCCATGTGGGATGCGGGTGTCCGTCCGGGAGGTGAGCTATTGGGTTGTGCGCCTTCTGAATCGGAGGTTCGTTGGTTTGGTGCCGGAGGTATGAAATGTGTTCGGTTCCTCCCGGAGCAGGTTCAGCTGTCCCACCCACCTAATGTTCGGGTTTCCACCTGGCGGGCATTGAGCTTGGGACGATACCAAGGTGGTGTTTGGCGTCTGTCCCTAAGAGAGTATCGGTGCGTGTTTTAGTTGTTTCGTGATGCGTGGTGTTGGGTTCACTGTATGACCCTGTGTGTTAAGTTATATATGTTAAGTTATGGTTATTTATGTTTAACGTTTTGATTTCAGAAAAGAAGAGAGATTATGATTATAGAGATTATTATAATAAGATCTGGATGTGTTATACAGGACTTGTCGTATGGTATAACAAAAGCAGTTCTAAAAAATTAAAAAAAAAATTAAATAAAAAATAAATAAATAACCTCGATTGGTCGGAGGTCATTTCCCGTATCTTTTGGCAGCGGGCCCATAATTAGTGCATCGTACGCTGCCGTATGAAGCAAAATTGGAGGGCCTTTCGAGGCGTTTGAAGGTAAGGGGATTTTGGTTTGCCACAGGGTGTCTTCGCGCATGTGGCAGCTACTGTGTTTCTGGGTGATGAAGGTCGGGCTAGACCTTTTTTCGTCTTGCCATGCAGGAAATGGTGGAACAGGCCTGGTTGGTTTTGGTGGGGCTCCCCGCTGATTTTAGGTTTAAAACAGCGGGGTTTGTGGCGGGGAGCATGTCCTTGCCAACAGGGTTGGGGAGCAGATGAAATGTCAGGAGATGAACATGGGGGTCCCAACCTCCCCTGCTCTGTAAGGTAAACTTTTAAGTTACCGAATAGGACGTGCCCACCGAGCAAAAAGCCGGCTGGTGGTAGAGCATTTAAGATGATGGGAGTTTTTGGTTTGGACGAGGGGGGAGGCGAGACACCAGTGGGTAAAGTTTTGGTGCATAGGCACCTGGTTAAGTTCATTGGCAAGGACGGTTATTTAAGTTGGAGGCTGTAGGGCAATAAGTGTAATTTATATGTTAATTATGGTATGTATATATATATATATATATATATATATATTTATGTGTTTATTTATATTTGAATTAAAGAAAAAGAATAAAGTTCGGATGAGTCTTAGAGTTGTAAGTTTAATAAATGCTGTGGCCTGTTTCATCCAATATTCGTTGTTTGTCATTATTGGGGGGAGAATTGGGGTAGTCTCCTTACTCTTAGTTGCACCACATTCCCCGCTACGTACATACAAGAGCGCTGGAAGCGATCATGATCGCTTCCAGCAGCTCTAATGGTATTGCAGCGATGCCTCGATGTCGAGGCATTGCTGCAATACCCCCCCTCACTGCCGGGCCGCCGGAGAACACCGGGTGATCGCTACCCCTGAAGCGATCACTTCCGGGTTGCTCTATGTGGAGCCCGGCAGTGAGGCAGAGCATCAGAAGCCACCAGGCAGATATATATATATATATATATATATATATATATATGTGTATAGATATATATATATATATCTTATATATAATGTCATACTAAGTGTATTTTTTTATTAATATATACATAATAAAATTACACACGTATATATATAAAATATTTATAATAACTATATACACTGCTCAAAAAAATATAGGGAACACTTAAACAACACAATGTAACTCCAAGTCAATCACACTTCTGTGAAATCAAACTGTCCACTTAGGAAGCAACACTGAGTGACAATCAATTTCACATGCTGTTTTGCAAATGGGATAGACAACAGGTGGAAATTATAGGCAATTAGCAAGACACCCCCAATAAAGGAGTGGTTCTGCAGGTGGTGACCACAGACCACTTATCAGTTACTGGCTGATGTTTTGGTCACTTTTGAATGCTGGCGGTGCTTTCACTCTAGTGGTAGCATGAGACGGAGTCTACAACCCACACAAGTGGCTCAGGTAGTGCAGTTCATCCAGGATGGCACATCAATGCGAGCTGTGGCAAGAAGGTTTGCTGTGTCTGTCAGCGTAGTGTCCAGAGCCTGGAGGCACTACCAGGAGACAGGCCAATACATCAGGAGACGTGGAGGAGGCTGTAGGAGGGCAACAACCCAGCAGCAGGACCGCTACCTCCACCTTTGTGCAAGGAGGAACTGCCAGAGCCCTGCAAAATGACCACCAGCAGGCCACAAATGTACATGTGTCTGCTCAAACGGTCAGAAACAGTGCTTACAGCCCAACACCGTGCAGGATGTTTGGCATTTGCCAGAGAACACCAAGATTGGCAAATTCGCCACTGGCGCCCTGTGCTCTTCACAGATGAAAGCAGGTTCGCACTGAGCACATGTGACAGACGTGACAGAGTCTGGAGACACAGTGGAGAACATTCTGCTGCCTGCAACATCCTCCAGCATGACCGGTTTGGCAGTGGGTCAGTAATGGTGTTTGGTGGCTTTTCTTTGGGGGGCTGCACAGCCCTCCATGTGCTCGCCAGAGGTTGCCTGACTGCCATTAGGTACTGAGATGAGATCCTCAGACCCCTTGTGAGACCATATGCTGGTGCGATTGGCCCTGGGTTCCTCCTAATGCAAGACAATGCTAGACCTCATGTGGCTGGAGTGTGTCAGCAGTTGCTGCAAGATGAAGGCATTGACAAAGGCATTGATGCTATGGATTGGTCCGCTTGTTCCCCAGACCTGAATCAAATTGAGCACATCTGGGACGTCATGTCTCGCTCCATCCACCAACATCATGTTGCACCACAGACTGTCCAGGAGTTGGCAGATGCTTTAGACCAGGTCTGGGAGGAGATCCCTCAGGAGACCATCTGCCACCTCATCAGGAGCATGCACAGACGTTGTTGGATCAGCCTGTAGTGTGTTTTTCCACTTTAATTTTGAATGTGACTCTAAATCCAGACCTCCATGGTTTGAAAAATTTGATTTCCATTTTTTAATTTTTGTGTGATTTTGTTGTCAGCACATTCAACTATGTAAAGAGCAAAGTATTTCAGAAGAATATTTAATTCATTCAGATCTAGGATGTGTTATTTTTGTGTTCCCTTTATTTTTTTGAGCAGTGTATATTGTATATATATATATTATAAAAAATAAATAATTAAAATAAATAAACTGTAAAAATAATTTTGGAAAAATTATATATATATGTAATTTTATTCTAACTGTATTTTGATATAATATATATATATATATATATATATATATATATTATATCAAAATACACTTAAAATTAAATTATATATATATCTATGTATATCCCCTTAACGACTGTGGACATACTATGTTCGTCCAACAAAAAACAGTTGTTAAGGACCACGGACGTACCTAGTAAATAGGAGCCCTAGACTTACCTGGACTGGTGATCTGCGGTGATTACGGTCGGAGGGGACTGCCGGAGACCTCAGCAGTCTCCCTGCAGCAGCTCCGGTCACCCTGGCCCTCCAGGGCCATGTGATCACCATGATCACATCACCGCAATAGGAGTCTAGGAGCTGCCAGTAGGGGAACTGTCTGAGCTGTCATACACATATATCTCAAATTACACTTATAATGAAATCATATATATGCATTATATATGTATACTATATTATAAAGCTTTAATTATAATATATTATACATATATAGGAAATAAAAGTGTTTCTGTTTCCTGTACCCGGTCGGACTAACAGGAAGGTGCACACTGAGCGTGCACCTTCCTATCACTCTGGCTGGCCACCGCGGACGGCAGAGCGGCTCGGCCACGCTACAGGGGAGGTGAGTACCAACTGCAGCCGCCTGAGCGCTCTTGACAGAGCGCTCAGGCGGCTGCAGTATTTAAAGGGCCGGCGTATAACACGCACCCACAATTTCTCCCCTATTTTCAGGGAGAAAAAGTGCGTGTTATACGCCGATAAATACGGTATATATATATATAAATTTATAAAAAAACAAATAAAAACGCTAGCTTTGGCCAGCGTTTGTAGTGGCTACTACAAAAGACTGGAAATACCCCATTTGGAATATCCTGGGTTATCTACATTTGAAAATGGTATGCCATGATAGGTTTATTTCACATTCCTGGGCTACCATATGGTCTAAAAGGGCATCACAGACCCAGCTAACCAATCTGGTAAACTGAATTGGGCAAGCCCTATATTGACCCTGTAACTTTCCAAAACACCATAAAACCTGTACATTGGGGATATTATTATACTCGGGAGACTTCAATATTAGGCATGTGCATGGGGAAAATTTATAAGCCTTCCCCCGCCCTGCAGAGCTCAGTCTGCGTGGAGCCCTCCATGGGTGAAGGTGGATTTTTTTTTTTTTTTAAGTGCGTCAGATATTATGGATTTTTTTATTTGGCCTTTTTTGGGGCTGTAAAAAGAAGATTTTAGACATCAAATGGTAAGTTTTATTTTTTTTACAGGTACTTAGTTAACGGTCCCCCCCTCATTATTTTTAGGGTGAGGGGGGTAGGTAGGGGTTCATTTTTTGGGGGGGAGGAGGGGGTGACTAGGGGTTTGGGGACCCCTAGTCACCTGGGGGATGTAACATTTTTATTTAGGGCCCCCACCCGCCGCTCAGTGGTGGGGGCCAGGGGGGAGGACAAAAGGTCCCCCCCATTGGTATTTAGGTCCCCCACCCGCCGCTCAGGGGTGGGGGCCAGGGGGGAGGACATTAGGCCCACCTTATTAGTATTTAGGGCCCCCACCCACTGCTCAGGGGTAGGGGCCAGGGGGGAGGACATTAGGTCCCCCCTTATTAGTATTTAGGGCCCCCACCCACCGCTCAGGGGTGGGGGGCAGGGGGGAGGACATTAGGTCATTCCCCCCTTATTTTACTGTAGGGCCCCCATCCGCCGTTCAGGGGTGGGGGCTGGGGGGGGCAATAGGTCCCCCCTTCAGGTTAGAAGCCCGACTCGCGTAGCACAGGTGGGGGCTCGGGAGGGGGGACCATAGGCTGCTCACTGTTTAATAGACATGCCCCTACTCGTGGTATGGCGAGTAGGGGCATAATTTACTAATACTAAGTAATCTTTACTTAGTATTAGTAAATTTGTCTGAAAGACCAATTTAAGTCTTTCAGCCTTTTAGTAGATAGCTCCCTTATTCCCATGGTGTTATCTATTTATTCATTCCTGTCATTACACTGACTGGCTAAGTAACTTACATTTTATATGAATGTATGTTACTTGATTGTTGTAAGTGTTGCAAATGCTTACAGCTGAATCCTGGCTATGTTTGTATACTTTTTATTTAAAATTGTATACAGTGTAACATTCTTCATTCTTCCACTGGGTAAGTATATTAGTTGTTAGGCAATACTGTGCTTCGGAACTTCCGCACTTCGACACTTCAGAACTTCGGCAATTCGACACTTCGGAAATTCAGTAATTTCGGAATTTCGGGACTTCAACCATTTCGGACATTCGGAAGTGCCCGAAATTCGTCCGAATTCACATTCGGAACGAAACAAATTGCACATGTCTAACAAATATGAGTGTTTAAAACAGTTTAAAACAGTATAACTTATCACGACGATGAAATCACCAGTAAAAGTGCAGTTTTTGTGTAAAAAAACAATGCAAAACACAAATATGAACGCTAACTTTGGCAAGTGTTTGTGGCTAACTGGCTACTACAAAAGACTGGACATACCCCAATTTGAATACCATGGGTTGTCTACTTTTGCAAATGGTATGCAATGATGGGGTTAATTTTCATTCCTGGGCTGCTATATGGTCTAAACTGCAACACAGGCCCAGCAAACCCATCTGGCAAATTTCAATGTGCAAACATGGAAAAGGGAAAAGCCCTACATTTGACCCCTGTAAGTTTGCAAAAACCCACAAAACCTGTACATTGGGGGCACTGTTGTACTCGGGAGATGTTGCTGAACACTTATTGGGGTTTTCTTTGTCAGTAACACATAACAGGAACTGAGAATCCATGCCTAAAGTACACTGTTAGAGAAAAATAACACAAAAAAATGACTACCCAAAAGGTTGACAAAGACTGGTGGTAGAATTAGTGCATGGAAAGTGTTAAAATCCCGCCATTTGAAATACCCTAGGGTGTCTACTTTTCAAAAATATATGGTTTGATGGGGGTAAATTACATTGGCTGGCTTCAAAAATGTCCCAAAATAGGACATGGGTGCATGATGACCAGATGTGAAAATTCCAAGTTGGAAAACTGGAATGCACACCCTCCAAATAAGGTATTTTAGCCCCCAGAGAACCCAACATACCTATACATGGGGGGTATCACTGTACAAGAGATGTTGCTTGTGACAGATCCATCTGTATAGACTGGGAACTGAAAACGGACACTTTTTTCCGCCGAACACCGCTAAAGCCACCGACCTCCCTTCTCGATCGACAAAAGCATACGAACACCGGCCGTTCGGGAGTTTGAACCGCACGAATGGACTTAACCCAGATAGCCTTCCCATGGAGTCAATCGCATACCGAAAGACTGTAATAGACTTTGACTCCATGGCGATTGAACTGTGCGTATGGGATCTGAGCGCTATTCGCCAATAATATGCACTTAGATCCAGGCTATCTGGGGATATGTTACACGAATGAGAAATGTTCGGCAATTGTAAAGTTATATATTTTTATGTGTTTTTTGGGTTGTATCTAAAATGGCGATTTGCCTCTGTCCTGGGAGATGATTTAATTACTTCTCAATTATCTCCAGGGCAGAGGGGAGGAAACCATGATGCATGCTGGGAATATTATGTGCCTGTGTGTCCTGAAATCCTGTATGTCCATCTGCCGTTACAGTCTCCCATTTGGTCCCCTAGGGGAGTGTCCACCAAGTGGGAGACCTGCATAAATACGGGCGGGTAGCCCACAGTAAACCCAGTTCATGTTTTACCCTCAATGCGGAGCTTGGTCTCGTTATTGGAGGGGAATTTACTACACTAATAGCGAATGCCGGATGGAATTATTAGCCGCTTGGGAGATATATGGTTTCGGCTGTTAGCGGCGATTCGTGAGTTTACTGATTGGGAAGTGAAGTACCCGTACGGGTCCTGTTCAGGAGATTGGAGTATTCCCCTATTGCAGTTTGCATGATTGGAGTTGGTACGAATGCAGCTTGCGTTATGGTGAGAGGGGAGTATTAACTAAATGGCGGTTTTACTATTTGATACTGAGGGTGCCGTTACATTGCTGAACACATATTGGGGTGTTCTTTGGCAGTAACCCTTAAAGTTCTCCGTACATGTATTCTTAAATTGCTATGTGTGTCAAAAAAATCACCAATTATTATTTATTTATTTTTTATTTGGCATAGATTGGTGGTAAAGAGGTTGCATGAAAAGCGTCAAAATACCCCAAGTTTAATACCTTAGGTTGTCTTCTTTTAGAAAATATATACCGTATATACTCGAGTATAAGCCGACCCGAATATAAGCCGAGGCCCCTAATTTTACCCAAAAAAACTGGGAAAACTTATTGACTCGAGTATAAGACTAGGGTGGGAAATGCAGCAGCTACTGGTAAATTTCTAAATAAAATTAGATCCTAAAAAAATTATATTAATTGAATATTTATTTACAGTGTGTGTATATGATGAATGCAGTGTGTGTGTATGAATGCAGTGTGTGTATGAGTGCGCAGTGTGTGTATGAGTGCAGCGTGTGTGTATGAGTGCAGCGTGTGTGTATGAGTGCAGTGTTTGTGTATGAGTGCAGTGTGTATGAGTGCAGTGTTTGTGTATGAGTGCAGTGTGTGTGCATAAATGCAGTGTGTGTATGAGTGTGCAGTGTGTGTATAAATGCAGTGTGTGTGTTTGTGTTGCAGAGCCTTGGTGGGGGGTGGGCATTTTTATTAAAAAAAAAATATTATAATTTACATTTTTTTGTTATATTATTTTTTTAAAATTTTTATTATTATTTTTATTATTTATATTTATATATTATAAATTTATTTATTATTATTTTTATTTATTTATTATTAATTTATTTATTTGTTGTCCCCCCTCCCTGCTTGATACATGGCAGGGAGGGGGGCTCTCCTTCCCTGGTGGTCCAGTGGCATTGGCAGTTCAGTGGGGGAGGAGGGGGGCTGGCAGAGCTGTTACTTACCTCTCCTGCAGCTCCTGTCAGCTCTCTCCTCCTCCACGCCGGTCCGTGCAGCTCTTCTGTCAGCTCACACTGTAAGTCTCGCGAGAGCCGCACTATGACCCCGCGGCTCTCGCGAGACTTACACTGGGAGCTGACCGAGGTGCTGACCGGACCGGCGCGGAGGAGGAGAGAGCTGACAGGAGCTGCAGGAGAGGTAAGCACTCGCTGCCAGCCCCCAGTTTGTATTATGGCAATGTAAATTGCCATAATACAGACAGTGACTCGAGTATAAGCCGAGTTGGGGGTTTTCAGCACAAAAAATGTGCTGAAAAACTCGGCTTATACTCGAGTATATACGGTACATATAAAATGTTATTCAGGGATTCCTGACAGATATCAGTCTTACAATTGTGTTAATTTAAAAAAAAAATGGTTTGGAAATAGCAAAGTGCTACTTGTACTTATATCCCTATAACTTTCCAAAAAACGGTCAGAACATGTTAACATTGGGTATTTCTAAACTCAGGACAAAATTTAGAAACTATTTAGCATGTGTGTTTTTTGGCAGTTGTAGATGCGTAACAGGTTTTAGGGGTCAAAGTGTCATGGTGCACCCTAAACCCTGCAGACAGCAAGGCGTGGTTGCCCCTTAAAGATACCTGGCCGGATTTGAACTAACAGCTCCAGCATCCCAGTTAGGTTCTTTACCATGCCGTCCACTAGGGGGCTTCAGTATTTGTCTGCATTTTTCTGCTACCTGACTCCATTGCCTGGATGGAGCAGTGCTGATCCACCTGCAGCCCCTTACCAATTAGGGTCAGCAGCCCCTTACCAATTAGGGTCAGCTGTGAAAGCCAGCTCTGCCTGAGGCCTGGTATCTGGTCATTTTGTTACTCTGCTGACTGATTTCCTGGAATCTGACCTCTGCCTGCCTTATTGATCACGATACTGCTGCCAGCCCTGACTTCTGCTTCTCACCTGCTTTTGGATTACCCCTCAACTGTACTGCACTTTGGTTTCTGCTTCTCCTACACCTGGGCTCCAACTCCTGGTAAATTGTGACAAAGTTGGAAAAAGTGTTTTGTTTTTTTATAAAAAATGTTTTATAGTAAATTATATGATATGATGAAAATTTTATCTTTAGAAAGACCATTTAATGGTGTGAAAATGGTGAGGAAAATCACAGTTAAACACAAACACAGCAGAAATGTTAAAAGAGCGCTGGTAAGAAAATTGAAAAATGGTCTGGTCACTATGGGGTTAAAGCGGCACTGTCATGGCAGAATCTTTTTGTTTTTTAAAACCCCCTCCCAACTCCACTACTAACTAATTGCCCCCCTAGTAAGCCTTAAATGCCCCTAACCCCCAGCTTACCAATTTTTTCATCTTTATTTTGTACCCGGACCTAGGTCCTGGGCGCTGCCATCTTTGTGTGGGTAGATGAAGTCCCTGTGGGACACGTTATCTGCCCACAGTAGATAGCGCTGGGAAATTCCACTTAAACAATTGTGCATGCGAACGGGAATTTCATCCATTCATTCATCAGAGACGAATAAATGAATAGAAATTTCAAATGAATGAACGAAGACCTCTTCGTTCATTCATTTGGTTTATTACAAGGAGGGAGCAACCAGCTTGCAGCTCCCTCCTTGTAATATGTAAAAATAGAAGCAGCAGGGAGCAGTGCACCCCACCGTTTCCTAAGCCCCCCATGTCCTCCCTCACTCTATGGGGGTCAATATGACCCCAATGATAGCATAAGGGAGATTAAAATCCTTACCTGTCAGTCTCTTCATTTACCTGTCAGAGCTCTCTGATTGATTGGCTTAAACCAACCAGAGTGCTCTAAGCCTAATTGCAGGGTGTGGGAAGGCTTTATAAGCCTTTCCCCGCTCTGCGGAGCTCAATCCCAAGATGAAGGCTGAACTTGATGGACACATCTCTTTTCGGCCTATGTAACTATGTCATATTGGAGCAGCTGAGTTGCGGTTTAATGCTGTTGGTGGTTTGGTGAGAGCAAGTGAAGAAGCAAGCAGCTAAAAGGAGAGTAATGCCTATGAAATGGTCAGAACTTACCTCTCTGAACCGCCTTTGCCTTTTAGTTAGGACCTTCTGAGCTACTGGTATGAGAAGAGTGTGTGGCCTACTCTGTGTCTGGTTGCCCAGCAGCTATTGTCATGTCCCTATCTTTACTGTCATACTTGAGGTGTCATCATCTGCTAGCTGAGATCCAATTGGCCACTCACCTCTCCCTCTCCCATCAAATAACTTTCTACATTTGTTATATTTTTAGACTGCTTCCTTTGGAGATTACAACAGCCTGGCTGGACTTGATACATACAGCTTTTTGTAAATTTATATGATTAGGAAATTGTCTTAGAATAAATTATAGATGCTAGTTTTTTCCCCCCAAATATTAGGGAATATTATAGAGCTAATAAAATTAGCCAGTTAATACATGTTTTTGATATAGAATCTCAAAAGGACCATGGTATAGAATAGAACAATCTGCAATAAATCCTATGGAGGTAAGAACCCTTTTCTTGCAAATGAAATATGAAACCTTACAAACAATAGCATTAATTCTAGTGTTCTTAGAGGTCTCTTGAAAATCTGGCACCTATTTAAAAAAAAAAAAAAAGTTCAATAGAAATAATGAAATCATCACATCGATAAATTTTGTAATGCTCAGATTCCATATAGAAGATATTAATTTAGAGAGAAGGGAAAAAGTTGGTGTGATGAAAGCACCTTCGTCACTGGGATTTGGAGAGGCCTGCTTGCCCCTTGGATATATTGCCCTTTAAAAACACTATTTGGGGCATATTGGATTTCAAAGGCACTGTTTCTGCCCCTTGAACTTTTAACTGGAACAGATTCAAACGTGGTGGCGGCCATCTTAAATTGTCCAGCAATGTTTTGCCATCAAGTGTATGGAACTGTTTTGGGCATGGGACCAAGTGCACGGTGGGGCAAAAATAAGACTTCCATAAAAGTCCTGAACCGATCTGGGTAATTTTGTGGGGATATGTTGTATTTTGGGGTACTTTTTGGGGTTTGTAAAAATGTATGTTTTTTCTGTTTAGAGTTAATTGAGTTAGTCCATTGTCTTAATTGTATCACAGACAGAGGGGGGGGGGGGCTTGTGTGCTGTATGTGGGAGTGTCAGACATTGTTGTATTGTTCTGATTGGTTTGTGTCCTTTTTTTAAAAAAAGTGTGCACCAACACAGTCATTGACAGATCAAGCTGCCACTACCAACCATGGTTAGATGGGGTCCCTAAAGGTCAGTTCCTACGTCTTCGCAGGAACTGTTCCCTTAATACAGATTTCGACGAACAAGCTAGAACACTAGAAGCTCAATTTATCAGTAAAAATTACCCAAAAGAAAAGCTAGAATCCCTCAAAGCAGTGAAACTAAAAGAAAGACTCGAGCTCTTAGAATATAATACGAATAAAAATAAAGACCCACCATCCATGCCGATCATCTTTAACTTTGACAATAAGAATAAAATTGTGAAAAAAACTATTCAAAAACACTGGCACATTTTAAAACAAGACGAAATTTTAAAGACACTCATCCCAGATAAACCCCATATCATTTTTAGAGGGGCCCCAAACCTAAAGACAATGCTTACTAAAAATTATACAAAAAAAGCCAATATAAGCAATCCATCATTTTTATCAAATTCTAAAGGTTTTTTCAAATGCAATAGATGCATTGTCTGCAGATCCACTGACCAAAACAGCACATCAAAAACAACACTGTTATGGGCAAATGCAAATATTACAAGTTTTAGAATGAAATGTTGTATTTCTTAAGCTGTGTACTTTGTCTTTAAGAGATATTGCAAACTGACAAGGTGTTAGAAATGGAACATATTGTTTTTCATAGATGTTTTCTTTAAGCAATAACCTCAATGCATAATATGTTTGCGCCATTTTGTCCCAGACGAATTACAATAACAATAATGCATAAACAAGCTTCAAGGCTATACTACGACTCTTGCAGTACACAATATACTGTGGTAAGCCCAAGTTAATGGAACTTCCCCAAATCCGGGAATCTCCCACTACTGCGCACTTACGACTTAGTATAAACAGATAACCTATTCAGACTTTAAGATGCCATCTTGAACTAAGTCAGGAAAATTTCCATGACGTATGCACCCTTTAGTTATGGCCTTGTATGTTTGCCAAATTAAGGGAGGTCCTAAATTGAATAAAGTAAAAGAAGTGTTACTTTTTCATATTTGAACTACGGTAACCTAAAATGGAGACAGAGGTATAAATAGGTGTACTTTTAAATGTTAAGACACAGAGGAGAGACTTGGAGACAGACGCTGCTCCATCTTAAAATGACAGAGAGGCTGACATGATGACATGTTCAGAAGGGTATGTTAACCTATTAATGATATTTGCAAGTATGTAATTTAATCTTATAAACTCTGCTATAATGGATTTTATATTTTTATATAATAAATATCCAAAAGACAATCTTGCTTCCAAGACAATCCTTATTTTATATTGTATTCTCAATTATTTATATATGGTAAATAGAGGATCTCTTACTAACTATATAAAATTATGGCTAAGATATCTGTATGGTTAGCCCTACTAAGTTCTATGCTTTAAGACATTATAGTGGTAAATAAAGGAACCACCCACGGTTACAACACAATTCACCTCAAACAAAACAGGTATTACATACCCTATCAAAGATTTAATATGTTGCACTACTAAGAATGTTGTATACCTATTGGAGTGCCCATGTGGCCTCCAGTATGTGGGTATGACCACACGATGCTTAAAAATAAGGTTAGCAGAACATTGTAGAAATATTATCAAAGGCTACCTTAATCACTCTGTTTCAAAGCATTTTATTCAACACAACAAAGACCCTAAATTTTTAAAATGTACTGGGATCCAAATATGTAAATTACCCTGGAGGGGAGGTGACCTCAAACAATTACTGGGACAAAAAGAAATGCACTGGGTGTTCCTTTTAAAAACCCTTACCCCTGAAGGTCTTTGTAGAGTTCGACCTATTTAATTTTTTATAATTTTTTATAATGAATTTTTTATAATATATTTCTTATATTTTATTATCTTCTATAATTATTTTGTGCATGAAGTATATATTTATATATTGTGATTTATATACGTGACTGTTCTTTCTAAATATAATATGCAAGGTAATGTGAGTATAAAACCTCGTTTTTAATTTTAAACTATCACATGTTTCCAATATAGGTATGTATTCACTGATACATATAAAGTTTAGCACTTTTGAAAAAAAAAAAAAAATGGCCGCATATCATGTGACTGTTCTATCTAAAAATAATATGTAAGGTATTGTGAGTATAAAACCTTGTTTTTAATTTTAAACTATCACATGTTTCACATATAGGTATGTACTCACTTACACATATAAAATTTAGCACTTTTGAAGAAAAAAAAAAGGAATTATGACATCATTTTGGTGCCATTTTCTAATATGTTCACTGCCTATATAAACCTGTATGTAACCTGTATGATAAAGCCTAAGGGCGAAACGCGTTGTGGTTTTTTAAACTATGTTGTTTTAAATAAAGGTATTTTGGCCACTTTCTTACTGTTAGTTAGCCATCTTACTTTTTATTACTATTATCATTTTACTTTTTTACTACTACCATCCTTTTATCCGGCACCAGAAGTGTTTTTACTTTCCAGTGAGGATATTACTCCCAAGAATCCTAGGTGGGGATTATACCACTCAAGCTGTATTCATTGAACAGTTAGTCTGTTCAACTAAATGTGAGTAACCACTTGTTTTTTTTTATCTTCTCACCTCTGGCATTTTATACTTTGAGCACTATTGCTGTTCCCGCTTTTATTTCCACATTTGGTTCCCTAATCAAGAAAGAATACTAAGACCTCACGTATCCCATAAATGGGGATTATACCACTGTACGTTATCAACACTAGAGCTAAGTCCATAGCTCTTGAAAACGTGAGTAGGACCATATACTCTTTTTTTTGCTTCTACCCCCTTCGGGACATACTATACCATCAGTTGTTATTTTCTCATTTCATATGATGTACAAAGACGCATCTACACCACTCTGAAGAATCCCCCACTACAAAAGACTGTATTCACCTCTACAAAGATATACCTCGTTGTTTAATTCATCTACCAGTCAGACTATTTATTCTGGACTTCTATTTGCTTATTATCTATTATATATATTGCATTCTAGTCTGCCTATTCTATACTCTTTTAATTTGTGGTTTGTAGTGGCGCTGCCTTCCTTTCTTTTTTCTGTACCATTTCTGTTGTAAGGCCTGTGAGGGAGCCCTACTTTTTAGGTGTGCTGCCACTTTTTACTTATTTATTATTGTTTCTGTTGTATCTTGTATAGATAGAGAGCGCTGATCCCTTTCTTCTGTTGTGTCCTTTGTGTGCCTGTGTTCCATCAGATCCACAGGGTGTGCCTCTGGCCTGAGGAATTGTATAAATTGTGAGTGCTGGCTTGCATTAAACAGACCTGCTCTACCCTTCATGAAGTCTTGGCTCATGTTTGGGGGATTGGAGAACTACACTCTGGGGATTGCTATAATCACTATACTCCCTAGAGTATAATCACTAACTCTTGTAAGAGCTGTTCCTGTTCCTGTTTCACTCTCTGGACTAAGGAGAGGTTCACCCACTGGAAGCTAGAGCCCAGTTTTGGGTCCAGGGTGGGTGGAGGACGGCAAAACCCGAACCAAGCTGCGGCAGTTCGGGGGTTTGTGGTGGTTATGGTGTTGATTGCGGTGCTGATGGTCCTTGGCGAGCACTAGGAGCATCGGTCGACGGAGGCACCCAGTCGGGATGGCAGGTGGTCCGTCACAGCTGGGATTTATCAGAATTAAGATCTGATAACAAATCAAAATATAAAATAGTTTGAAACCTTGCGCAACAACATGAACTTATCAAAAGTTGAGATCTTTACATATTTAGGAATAAGATCATATTTACAGAAATATTTTGATTTGCCACCATTAACGCAAACACAGGATTTAGAGGCCACAATATCAGGAAGTAAAAAAAAACACCTGTAACCGCGGCTGGTTCCCTTATTTACCACTATAACATCTTAAAGCAGAGAACTTAGTAGGGCTAACCATACAGATATCTTAGCCATAATTTTATATAGTTAGTGTAAGAGATCCTCTATTTAACATATATAAATAATTGAAAATACAATATAAAATAAGGATTGTCTTGGAAGCAATAAAGTTTTATCTTTTTAGATATTTATTATATAAAAATGTAAAATCCATTATAGCAGAGTTTATAAGATGAAACTAAATGCTTGCAAATATCATTAAAGGACCACTATAGTGGCAGGAAAACATACTCGTTTTCCTGGCACTATAGTGCCCTGAGGGTGCCCCCTCTCACTGTGATTTTTTTTTTTGTGAATGCTTTCCTATGGACTGGCTGAATGCACGTGCAGCTCCTGTAAGTTTAACCTCTTCCACCTCCTAGAGCCCGGCGGGAGGGGGACCACTAAAAGAGAAGGGAGAAGGAAGTTTTTCATATTAGATTAATTAAATTAGATTAATTAAATTAAATTCAAAAGTCTAATATTAATAACATTTTAGGAAAAAAACTTTTTAAAATCATTTGAGAAAAAAGTCATTTTCAGTTTTCAGCCAAGGGCATCCTGAATTTTCTGTTTCTGTTTCGGCCCAGAATTTTTATTTCGGTGCATCCCTCATAACAAATGGGGAAAAATAATTTAAAATTCTGATGACTTTAATAGAATGGACTAAAGCTCATAATTTGGTAAATAAAACAATTAATTGATTAAACCTAGCAGTATAACCTGGTATATGCTACACAGTATATATGGCGCTGTGTATGGAGAGCGACAGGGATAGGAAGCTGCATCTTATCCCTGCTTCTCTCTGCTGATTGAAACCACAGGGGAACAACACATGCAGCCAGAGACAGCCTACAGATCAGGTAAGTGAGGGATGGGGGGGAGGATTTGAGATAGCCTATATATTTTTGGGGGGGCAGCAGCCTATAGATTAGGGGAGTGAGTGAGGGATGG
>OW240913.1:200845528-200883245 GCA_933207985.1 Pelobates cultripes | reverse complement strand
ATGGAGATGTGATCCAAATTGAATCACAAGTGGAAACACGTGCAGTTGGAGTTTCCTATAAATATTTAAAGATATATTGGAGCAACTGAAACAGAGCCAACTAGTTCAATTGAGAGAAATACAGTCTTAGATTTCAATTCAGATATTTAGCATTTTTTGCATTAAATTGAAACCTTTTTTGTGAACATATTGTGTGTTTGTTAATGCATTTCTTTTTCTGTGATTCTACACACCTGAGGATTTCCACTTTGTGGTACTTTTGTGTTTTATAAAGAATTGTTGCCAGTTGAAAAGTGAAATCAGCTGTCTGGAGGAGGGGGAGACCCTGCATGAAATTTGACCAAGTCACACACCCCAACGACTGGAAGGAATAGCCCTACCGGACTTTTATCTATATTATATATAATATATAAGTTTCCACCAGGGATGAATCCCAGGGATTTTCGTGACATAATCAGGGACCTATTACCTAGACTTCACCACATTAGATCGATGTCCAGAGTAAAGACATTAGTGGACATAGTTGAGGGAGCTTCTCCCTTTCTCCCACAGGCCCTTAAATTCAAAACAAATAGTAAGTTATTTGACAACGCTTCCTAAGGGACAGGCCATCAAGAGAGAACCAAACATATTTGAAAAAATGGACCCAGACTACTTTCCATATGGGGTGTCATTCCTATACTCTCTGCTGCAAAGATAGAATCCTATTGACCACTGAAATTCATGGGTAGATAGGAGATCATATTGAACCACACCTTTAGCGAGGAGAAGTGGGAAAAAAATCTGCTACCTACCTCACCACTGTTCAGTCTTTAACAAGACTCAAGAAACAGCATACAAACTAATGTCCAACTGATACCGAACGCTGTCGGTTCTATGTACCCGGACCACTTGGACCGCTGCTGAAGATGTGGTGATGAGGTGGGCACTCTTTACCACATCTGGTGGTAATGCAGGCAGATTAGGCCATTCTGAGGAGTTCAAGAAAATGTTCCAACATACCATACAACGTATTACATACCATACAACGTATTATTTTCCTAGGTTTTAAACCTCAAAAGCAAAACAATAATAATAATAAATAGGGGGGCAGAGCTAGCTATCGAGCAGACAAGTCGCATAAATCCTGAGCTCCGACACTACTACGGAAAGACAACCTCAGAACCCTCAAAATCTACCTCCATAAGCCGGGAAAAGA
Source organism: Pelobates cultripes (assembly GCA_933207985.1). Taxonomy (NCBI): domain Eukaryota; kingdom Metazoa; phylum Chordata; class Amphibia; order Anura; family Pelobatidae; genus Pelobates; species Pelobates cultripes. The sequence goes on along the minus strand of OW240913.1, from coordinate 200,882,047 downwards.
AGGAGGGGGAGCCAGTACAACATGGGGAAGCACTCACAGAAACCCTGAGGGCCGTCCACGGGATATACCCAAGATATCGGGCAACTCTTGTCCCAGGCCTGCAGACCCAAAATGGCGGACGTCTTTCAAACGATGGGGATGGAGTCACTCTCCGCCTCAGAGGATGACTACCTGAGCGATGTGCCGACCGAGACACCCCACAGGAAGCAACAAACCGCTCCAAAAAGGCAATCAGAACCACCACTGGCCACTAAGGCCGACTTGTCAGGTATGGTGATTGACCTCAAGGCCTTCTTTATGGCAGAATTAGCTGGCCTCAAGATGGAACTGAACACGCTCACAGGCCGCATGCGAGCCACGGAAGAGGTAATTCAGGAGTTGAGAGCCCAGCACGATGCCACGGCGAAGCAAACACAACTCAACGCTCGAGTGGGGTAGCTCAAAGATATGGCAAGACAAAGAAATATAAAGATGAGGGGGATCCCAGACTCAGTGACAGCAGACGAATTGCCGCACCTCATAAAGAGGTTGCTGCAAACTGCCCTACCACCTAAACAGACCAAAGGACTGACCTTAGACAGCCTATTCCACATACCAGGGCGCCCAAGCAATGCCCCAGACACCGCAAGGGATGTCATCATGAACTTTATTGGGTTTGTCAGCCCCTTTGTACTTACCCTGGCAGTCCGACGAGATGCCGATGCTCCGATCCAGCGGCCTGCCGTTCCCACGCAATATGAGGCTCCTGACAGCCTCATGGATGCCGGTTATTGTAAGCCCGCCCCTTTTTATGATGCGGCGCACGTGTACTGGCGTCATGATGTCACAGGAGCTCTGAGTAATAGAGCCCAGCACACATGCACCTCTTGGGGGAGTGGTTATGAGAAAAAAATGCCCTATCCATATGTTTCTTTTGAAGTTTAAACATACACTTTAATATGATTGATAAAACATAACATTTAATCAAAATTCTATTAAAAAGGTATACAAACATATATAATCAAAAAAGGAAAAAAATATAAGAAAATAAGGAAAAGAAAAAAGGGTGAAACAAGGGATTTTTACAAAATACACTCAAATTCATAGGTATCTACAACCAGATAATAGGATGCAGAGACTGAGAGAGGGGGCATTCATGGAGAAGTCCTGCAGGCAGGAGTCTGGGATGTATGTAGATTGGACAGTTTTGCATTTTTTATTTCATATTTCTGTATACATTTTTAATAGAATTTTGATTCAATGTTATTGTCAGGATCCTATCCTGACAAACAAGACTTTTTGTTCAGTTTTTTTTGTTCCTTTAAAACCAAGTTATTATTTACTTTCATTCCTGTTTATAATCTATTTAGGGCATATTGCCTAAGCCCCTTTATTTCTGTTTTCTCTCTCTCTCTTTCCTATAATTTCTAATATAGGATATCCTGTTCATACTATGTCTAATAACTCAAATAAACTACCTGAAGTCAACCCTGGCATAAGTCTCCTCTCTGACCTGCTCAGAAACATGACAGTTATGTTTTATCAATCATATTAAAGTGTATGTTAAAACCTCATCAGAAACATATTTGGATAGGGCATTTTGCTCTCATTTCTCGTAACTGTAATCCTAACCAACCTATACGCTATAGCGGGGAACCCTCAAAATGTAGAGGCTTTCATAACCAGGTCAGTATATTTTTCGAGCTGTGTCCCAGAGCGTACACCACTGACAGGGCCATAACCTTGCTAACTGATAAAGCTCTTGTCTGAGCAATCCGCTCTGGGAGAACGACAGTCCTCTTGTGTATGACTACTCTCAGTTTCTAGCAGCTTTCAGGAGAGCTTTTGATCCACAGGGCAGGATAGCCAATGCTGCTAAAACACTCCTGAGATTAAAACAGGGAAACCATTCCTTCATGGATTATGCCCTAGAATTTCGTTCACTAGCGGCATAGATACTTTGGAACAATTGTGCGTTTGTGGATGTGTTCCTTAACGGTTTGTCCGATACCTTGTTAGACCAGGTAGCAACCTGGGAATTACCAGAGACATTAGAGGAACTAATTACATATCTTGGGCTTGAAGTTGAGAGGCTTATACAGAGACAGAACACTAGAGAGAGACCTAGAGTCTATGGCATTATCAATGAGTCCTCCGTGCTTATCAAATCAGACAAAAGGCTTCTACTACCCATCACCCTGAAATGGGAGGGAAGAGTAGTCCACACTCAAGCCCTTATCGACTCTGGGGCTGTTGAGAATTTTATCTGATAAATATTCACTCCTTCTCAGGGAAAGAACAACGCCCTTGGCTGTAGAGGCCATAGATGGTAAACCACTTGAGGAACCCACCATTACTAAGGAAACTATTCCTGTTCATTCAATGTTGGGGTTCTTCATGTGGAAATCTTACTTCTCCAAATGATTTAATCTCCTTCTTTCCCTATAGTCTAAGGTTATCCGTGGTTGTCTAAACATAATCCTCTCATAGACTAGGAGAAAGGAAAGGTCATGAAATGGGGACCTTCCTGTATAGATCGATGTGTCACTAGAATCAGGCCAACGTTCCCACATCACTTCCTTTATCTACTGTTATACCGGAGGCCTACCAAGAGAGGTATTTGATAAAGGTAAAGCTGATAGTCTACCTCCGCACCAGTCAAATGACTGTGCCATAGAGTTGTTGCCAGCTACTAAGCCACCTAGAGGTACTGTTTATCCCCTTTCCCTTAAGGAGAACCAGATTTTGCTAAGGGTTTTATCAGAAGGTCCTCATCTGGTTTTGAAATTGATCCTAAGAAGCTGGATGCCATACTTAAGTGGCCCATACCCACTGGGTTAAAAGCTATCCAATGCTTTATTGGGTTCTCTAACTATAACAGAAGGTTCATTAAAGGATTCACATCCTGACTTGCACCTATCACTAACATGATGAAAAAAGGGGGGATGTTTTAGGAATGGACTCCTGGAGCCCTGGCTGCCTTTGTTATTTTGGAGGCAGCGTTTGCTTCAGCACCTTTCCTAGTACATCCAGATCCATCCCTTCCTTTCCTCCCGGAGGTAGACACATCTGATACAGGCATTGGAGCAATATTATCACAACGTCTGTCCCCGGACCAACTCCTTCATCCTTGTGGGTTCTTTTCCAGGAAAGTGTCCAAAGTCGAGAAAAACTATGAGATAGGGGAAAGAGAACTGCTAGCTGTTGTATTGGCCCTTAAGGAATGGAGTCATCTGCTCGAGGGCACGACCATTCCTGTTACGATCCTAACAGATCACAAGAACCTTTCCTTTATGAGTGATGCCAAATGATTTACAGCTAGACAAGCTTGTTGGTCTTTGGTTTTTCTCTCGATTCAATTTCATTCTCACATACAGGCCTGGTTTTGGTGGCCTTTTTAGACAGGATATCAAAGAATATATACAGACATGTACTGTATGTACACAATCTAAGACACCTCATGCACTACCTTTCGGTTTGTTGCAGCTTTCAGCCATATCCACAAACCCTGGTCCAGTATATCCATCGACTTCATAGTGGATTTTGTCACGGGTGGCGGTCCGAAGAGCTGGACCCCTATATGCCTGATGATGGGTAGGAGTTACAATGTGAAAATGAACAGTCAGTGTCCGGTGCAGGGTAACCACACGCTGCCTGGTGTTGAGCACCAGGGTTTGTGCGGCCACATACTAGGGCCCTAAAGCAGCTACTGCGGATCCCGGGAGCTAGATAATATGCAGATATGTATCCAGTACTAGAAACAAGGCAAGACTTGAATAGGAACCAAACAAGATAACAAGACAAGACTAGAAGAACCCAGAACCGGAGCAAAACAGTAAGCAGAACCCAGAACATGTACACAAGACACGAGGGAAACAAAAACAGGACATGGACAGGGCAGGACAGGACTGTACATCAACTGGAAATACAAGAGAAAATAAGACAAGACACGAGATGCAAGGCACAACAAGAGGAGAAAAAACTAAGTTCTATATATGTAATAAACATTGGAGATTTAGACAAACATCAATAGCCAAGATGTTTGCAGCCCAACACTGTGCCAATTACGGTGGGTCCTAACTGCCTAGTTATGCACGACTAAGAGTACAATAATAAAACACACACAGCACTTACCTGCAAGGAAAGGAGCAGAGGAATGAGACCACTGCTAGCAGGAACACACTGAAACAAAAGGAATGGCAAATGGCAAAGGAATGGGTGTGGCAACAAAAAACAAACATTTAACGGAATCCAGATGACTGGGAATTCCAGGAACGGAATAAAGGAATGAACCCAGAAAACTCAGCATAAAGAAAACCAGACATAGAACAGATAACCAGAAAAAAAACAAGAAAAATTAAACAAGAATTGTAAAAAGAGTACTGGATACCAGAAGCCATGGCCAGAAATGATCCGCAAACAGGAACAGGATGTGACAGATTTTCCTAAATCAGAAGGCCATATTGTTATCCTAACTGTTACTGACAGATTTTTTTGAAATGGTCCATTTTGTACACTTGCCTAAGCTACCTTCATCTTTGGAATTAGCGGATATATTCGCCAGAGAGGTTTTCCTCTTGCATACCAGAAGAAATAGTATCCGATAGGAGTCTACAGTTCATTTCACGATTCTGGAGTGCATTCACTGCTCAACTTTGCATTAAACTTTGTCTGCCTATCATTCTCAATCCAATGGGGCTGCCAAGAGAACCAACCAATCTTTGGAACAATACCTCAGATGCTTTATCTTGGACGAAACAGCTTCTTTGGGCTGAAAATGCTCATAATAGCAATCAATGTGAATCCATGAACCACAGTCCTTTCTACCTCAATTATAGTTTCCATCCTACTGTTCTTCCACCTTCCTTTCCTTCCCCCGGAAATGCCTGCGGTGGAGAAATACTTGGGTAACCTGAGAAATACTTGGGAGCAAGTTCAGCACCTCCTTACTCATTGGGCTACCTCACAAAAGAAGTTCGCGGATAGACATCGGCAGGCAGGTCCTTCATATCAAGTGGGTAATAGGAATTAGTTGGGCACTAAGACTATCAATTTGAAAGTCCCTTCCAATAGATTTGCACCTCATTACATTGGCCCTATCGGATACTGAGACGTGTAAACCCTGTTTCATATAAGTTAAGTTTACCTCCCTCACTACGTATACCTAACACCTTTCATGTTTGCCTCTTGAAGCCTCTTATGTGTAACAAGTATACTAGACCTCTCATCGTTCCTTCCCCTGTTGAAGTAGATAGTCAGGAGGAATATGAAGTACAGTCTATCGTTCTCCAGAGGTGTTCTTCAGTATTTGATACATTGGAGTTATGGTCACAAAGAGAGGTCCTGGGTGGAGGCAGATGATGTCCATGCTTCCCATCTGCTCCGGGCTTTCCATTCTCGCTTCCCTGATCGCCCTAGTGGTTCCTGCCTAGGGGGCGGTGTCAGGATTACAAGTTGATCCAGCACACAGTACTGTGTCACACCTAGGACTAAGGATAACGTATAACCGGACCTTAGAATGGCCGGACTTAATGTCTCCAAGAATAGTCAAAATATAGCTGAGGTCAGGGACACAGAATTAGACACAAAGATAAGGGAAAGCCAAAAGTCAAGGATACCAGATATCAGGGAAGTTAAAACAAAGCCAAAGTCAAATACCAGAAAATCAAGATCAGGAACACACTCTCGGATAACCATATACATGAAACCACGACAGGGCACTGAGCAAAAGGAGAACTGGGCCTAAATACCCCTAACTACCTGATTGGCTGTAACTGGCCTTTGACCCCAAAGGCAATTACCATGTTTCCATTTGCATGATTGCTGCTCAGTACAAACCGTCCTGTGGATATGATTGCTGCTCGGCACAACTTTTCCTGTCAGTACAGTAATGTTGCTTGGCACAACTTTTCCTGTCAGGACAGTAAATGCCATTAACCACATTTTTATGTGTGGATGAATACGTAACAGGCAGTTCTAAGGGGAGATAATGTCAGCCCCTTTGTACTTAACTTGCCGGTTCGACGACATGCCGACGCTCCGATCCAGTGGACCGCTGTTCCCACTCAGTATGAGGCTACTGACAGCCTAATGGCTGCTGTGCGCCCTCTCCTTTTTATTATAAGGCACATGCGTGCCAGCATCATGGCATCACAGGAGCTCTAAGCTGTATATTTTTTCTTACTGTTCTTTTTTTTTTTTTTTATTCTTTATTTTTAAGATTTTCGTGTTCGTTTGGGTTGGGGTACAGAAGACAACGGGGGAGTTAGAGTATTGGTACATTTTGCATAGAGTACATTTTGCATTTGTAAGGTATAACAGTTATGCATGTAATTCTTGTGTGGTGTACATACTGCGTTTTCGTCATTTGGTAGTTGCTTGTTCGAAGTTACTCTGCACATGACATTTGTCCTGACTCTAGCTCTTTGGGTCGGGGAAGGGTACAGAATAAAAGGGAGGGAATAGGGGTGTCCTATCTGTCTACTCCCCCTACCCCCCACCCCCCCTCCCCCTCACCCCCACTGCCACACCGCCCTCTTCTAGGGTCTGTATTGTGTTTGATCGAGGGCTGAGAAGAGGGGATGGGCGGGTTGGCGTGTGGTTCCATTTATGTACTCCCTCATGTTACAGCCTTCAAGTGTTTGGGAATCCTTCGTTTGCAGCTGCTGTGTGTCAGTGCATTCTAGGGTTCGGGGCGTGTGTGCTTGCCCTTTGTTGCAGGCGTGTTGTGGTCCGTTGGTCATCGAGGGATGGGTGTTCTAGGGACATGTCCGTGGTTGCGAGGCCAGTATCTCCTGGGTGTTTTGATGGCTGTTAGGTGCTGTTTGCATGCCTCGGGTAGGGTTGCTATCGGGGGTCTGGACCCATATGCTTTTGGACAGGGCAGTTAGGGGGGTCGGGGAGGGGCGCGGGTTTCCGCGTTTGGTTGGTTTTGTGTTGGGCGGCTTGGCGGAAGGTGCTGCTCCTCGTCTCGCGCGGGCGGGGGGAGAAGGAGAGAGAGAAGAGGAGAGAAAAAAAAAAGGAGGGGGCGAAAGAAATGTAATTAAAAACCCACACGTCCCCCCTGGAGGGGGGGTGTCAGGCTGAGAGGGGATGTCCACCCGTGGCGCTCCTTCTGGTTAGTGCGTGTCCGCGGTGCTCATTCGGCTTGGGGCGAGGTTTGTCGGGGTCACTGATTCGGGCTGTTAAATGTTAATTCGTTGCGTTCTCGTTCAGTTTTGCGTGGTTCGCGTCCCAGGGGTCCCATATGCGGTGGAACGCTTTATACCTATCGTTTATTTGTGCCGTTAGTTCGTCCAGGTCGCGGGTTTCTTTGATTTTGCTTATTATGGTTGTGGTCGTGGGGATTTTGGGGTCAGCCCAAAGTTCTGCTATCGCTCGCCGCGCCGCTAGGTTGATGCGGGCGGTTAGTTTGTTTTCAGTTCTTGTTAGCGAATCTAACGGTTTGCTGAGAAGCATGGTCCATGGTTGTGTGGTGACTGGTTTGTTTATGATCATTTCAATGAGGTTGCTTACCTGTCCCCAGAGTGGTTTGAGTTTAGGGCATGTCCACCAGCAATGTAGGTAGGAGCCAGTAGCGCCACACAATTTCCAGCACCCATCGTCGGGTTTCCGGCCCATTTTATAGAGTCTTTGTGGCGTCAGATACCAACGGTGCAACGTCTTATATGCTTGTTCTTTGTGCGTGACGCAGACCGTTATGGAGTTTGTCGCTTCCCAGATTTCGGCCCAATCGCTCGGGTCATCTGGTGGTCCCAAATCTCGCTCCCACGCGACGATGTAGGTGAGGTTGACCTGTGAGGCGTGGGTCGTCAGTGTGTTGTAGAGGGCGGAGATTTGTCCCGATTGTAGGGGTGCGTCGAAGCACTGCTTCTCGAATGTTGTCGGAGGTGAGGTGCCTGCTTGCTTGATCATGGGCTGTTGCGCCAGGTCTCGGAGCTGTATATATCGGAAATGGTCCGATGTGGTTAGGGTGTCCGCTTGGGGAAGTTCGTTGTATTTGAAGGTTTCTCCCTGGCGGTACAGGTGTAGTAGTCGTGATATATCGCGTTGGTCGAATGCGAGGAAGTGCCTCGCTGTCATGCCCGGTGGAAAGAGTTTATTTCGGTATATCGGTGTTACTGGGGAGAGAAAGGAGGAGAGGTCGTATCTCGGGTTAAGTTTATCCCAGAGGGTCAGTGTGTGGGTGATTGCCGGTGAGGTAGGTGGTGGAAGTGGTCGGTATATGCGTGGCACCCACATGTATGAGGAGGGTTGGTCCCACCCCAGAATGTCATGTTCTAAGTCCACCCAGCGTTTTGTGCCTGGGGGGGCGTGCCATTGTTGGATGTGGGCCAGTTGGGCCGCATTGTAGTATTGCTGAAAGTTGGGTAGTCCGAGGCCGCCTCTAAGTCTAGGGATGTACATTGTGGCTCTGCGAATTCTGGGTCTCTTGGCTTTCCATATGAACTTGTCTATTGCCGCCTGTAAGCGTTTAAAGTCCGATTTCGGTATCGGGATAGGCAGCGTCTGGAAGAGGTAGAGGAATCGTGGCAGGAGGTTCATTTTGATGGTAGTGACTCTTCCCAGCCACGATATCCCCAGTTTGTCCCAGCGTTGCAAGTCTGAGTACGCTGTTGAGAGAAGCGGTGTGTAGTTGAGGCCATAGATGTCTCCCAGTGTCGGAGCCAGTTTGGTGCCGAGATACGTGAGAGCAGTCGTGGTGATGTGGAAGGGGAAGGAGTGGTGAAGCAGTTGGAGTTGAGAGGGAGTCATCGCTATTGGCATTAATGTGGACTTGGTTAAATTGATTTTGTAGCCCGATATGATTGAATATTCGGCGATGAGGGTGAGTGTGGAGTGTAGGGAGGGGATGGGGTCCGTCAATGTGAGGAGGACATCGTCTGCGTAAGCTGCCACGGTGTACGTGTCTTGTCTGAGACGTACTCCTTGTATGGTGGGATGATTGCGGATAGCTTGGAGCAGAGGTTCCAGGGAGATTGCAAAGAGTAACGGGGAAAGTGGGCAACCCTGCCTGGTCCCGTTTGCTATGTTGAAGGTTTGGGCTTCGACAAGGGGGAGTAGGAGCTACCCAGTTGGGCGATTGTATATTGCCCGGAGGATGTTCAGGAATCTCGGTGGAAAGTTCAAGTGTGCTAATACTCCGTACATGTATGGCCAGAGAAGGCGGTCGAATGCCTTCTCGGCATCCAGTGATAGCACTACCGAGGGGATATTTCGGTGTCTGGTGTACCAGATTGTGTCATAAGCTCTCCTGGTATTGTCTGACGCCTGTCGTTTGGGGATGAAGCCGACCTGGTCTGGGTGAATCAGTAGTGGGAGGAGTGGATTGAGGCGATTAGCCAGTGCTTTCGTGAGTATTTTTAGGTCGGTGTTTAAGAGTGAAATTGGGCGGTAATGTCCCAGATCAAGGTGTTCTTTTCCGGGCTTGGGTAGAAGGCATATGTCGGCTGTCAACATGTCGGGGGGGAGGTCGTGTCCTTGCAGCAGTGAATTGAAGGCTTTGCGGAGTTGCGGTATTAGGATGGCCTGGAATGTCTTGTAGTAAATGGCTGTGAAGCCGTCAGGTCCCGGGCTTTTCCTGGGTTTCAGAGTTTTGAGAACTAGGGCGATTTCCTCGGCCTTGATGGGTGTTTCCAGCATGGCTTGTGCCTTGTTGGAGAGGGAGGGTAGATTGAGGGGGCGTAGAAAGGAGGAGATGGCCTCTGTCTGATCTGTACCTCTCGTGGGTATCGTGGCGGCGTGATTGTATAAGTTAGTGTAGTATTGCAGAAATTCTTGGGCTATTGCTTCTGGATTTGTTGTCATTTCTCCAGTCTGAGTTCGAATTTTCGAGATTTTCTTGTTATCCTGCCGTTTTTTGAGGCAATGTGCCAGGAGAGAGTCCGCTTTGTTGCCCTTTTCATAGAATCGTTGCTTGGACCACATGAGGTTCCTTGCCACGTCTGCTGCCGAGAGTTGTTTGATGAGTTCTCGCATTGTCTTGAGCTGTGCAAGGAGTGCGTCGGACGGGCTTTGTTTGTGTAGGGTTTCGAGCCTTGTTAGGTCGGCCAGGGCGTCCGTAAGTTTCTGGAGTCGCTGCTTTTTAAGGGCTGTGGCTATGGCTATAAGGTCGCCTCTGATCTTTGCTTTGTGAGCTGCCCAGACCGTTGTTGGCGCCACTTCGTCTGTGGTGTTGAGGTCGAAGTAGGTTTTGAGTTTCTCAGTCACGGTGTGGACTGTGGCCGCATCTTTGAGTATCCATGGATTAAGTTTCCAACGCCAAGGGCGTGCCAGTAATGGGATCTGTACCGTCAGCGCCACTTCAGCGTGGTCGGACCACGCGATGTTTCCTATGTGCGTGTGGGTGGTCCAGGGTTGAACTGCCGGGGAGATAAGGAAGCTGTCAATTCGGGAGTAGGACTTGTGTGTGTGGGAGTAGAAGGTGAAATCTACCGACGATGGGTGCTGGATTCTCCAGGCGTCCAGTAGGGGTGTATCGGTAAGGAAATCCGCGAATAGTTTATCGTTTCTAGTCGGAGCTGGTGTGCTGCCGGTGTGTGTTCTGCGGTCCGTTGCGGGTGTTTGGGTCGCGTTGAAATCGCCGCCTACGATGAGATGTTTGGCTGCGAGGCTCGTGAGGTGGGTCTTGAATGTGCTCCAGAATGAGGCGTCCGGGGTGGTGGGAGCGTATAGTGAGCATATGGTTAGGGAGGTCGTCCCCACACGTCCCGAGAGAAAGAGGAATCGCCCCGAGGGGTCTTTGCGGGTTTGTATGTCCTCTAGTGGACAGGAGTTTTGCAGTAATATTGCGACTCCTTTTGTTTTTGCTTCCGGCGAGTTGGCCAGGTAGTACCTTTTAAAGTGTCGGTTGACTAGTGGGAATTGTTTATGGTCGGTAAAATGGGTTTCCTGAAGCAGGACGATGTCCGCTCCCGTACGGTTGGCCCATCGCAGTATCCTGTGTCTTTTCCCTGGTGAGTTAAGTTCCTTGAAGTTGAGGGAGGTGAGGCGGATTTGGAGGTTCTTTGGCGCCATGTTGCCGTCGGAGGGTGGTCCCTGACAAGCGTTGAGGGAAGAGACGGTGTGCAGCGTAGCGTCCCTTCTAGTCTCGATGGCCACGGGTGGTCAGTCGGTTCGGTTTGGTGTCGGCAGGTATAGCGGGGGCAGGAGAGAGGGGGAGGAGGTCGACAGGGTCCCGCCCGCGCGGGCCGGTGTCTGGGGGACTGGGCTTATCTAACAGGCCAGTCGTTGGTTAGGCGGGGGTCTCGAGTACCTGACCCAAGGTCCGTGTGGCGATCCTCGGGAGAGTTGAGGCTGGAGGGGTGGGGTGTACGCAGGTGATGGCAGGGTCCGCCTGTGACCTGCCCGTGAATGTCTTAAGTTGGCTGAGCCGGGTATTGGGATTTGGGATAGGGGAGGTGGGCCATGGGCGGGCGCTCTCGTATGTGCGGTCCGTTATGTGGTGCGGGATTGTTTCCGTTCGCGTGTAGGTAGTGTGTTGGAGAGCTCCCCGTGTGTGGGTCTGGATGCTGTAGCGCAGGCTTGTCGATGTGGGCGTGTGTTCTATGTCGCTAGGCATATGGGTGCTCGTGTTCCTTTGTAGGGAGTGATTGTGCGTGCCAATGGTACGGAGTCCGCCCCGGCGCTGCCCGCCCTCCTAGTGAGGTATGTCGCATGGGGGCAGCGGCGGGGCTGCCCCGCGCCATTAGAGTTATGTGGAGTGATCCTGTGTATATTGTTTTGACCGCGCTATAGTATTTCTGAGGGTTATGTGTGGCGTATTGACCTCTTAAAGCGGGGTGTAGTGTGGGTGTGGTAGCTCCTGGCAGTATAGCTGTCGCAGTTCTCCCTCCCTCTAGCGGGGGGGGTTGGGCCTGTTGGGGTGTGGGTACACCTCTATGCAGGGTTCCGTGTGTGTGTTTCGGCCGCCGGCCGAATGCATGTACAATAACCTGTATATAACATGGTTACAATTAAAATTCAACAATATAACACATTAACATTTTGCTGGTAGCAACATATATAGCATCAAGGCAGGCAAGGAGGAAAGAGAACAGTGGTTTCCGCAGTTGCTTCTGGTCTCGTGTGCGTGTTACCCCGCGTCCCCTCCTCCCGGTGACCCACGGGCCCCCCCCCAGGGTGGCCAGGCCGTCTCGTCCATGTCGCATGGTCAGTCGGGTCAGCCTTTGGAGGGACAGACGGTGTGTGGGTGGTACGTGGGAGGCCCCGTACCGCCGGGGCAGCGTCCTCTGTCGATTTCACTGTTTTCTCCCCGAGCTGGCATGGTCCCAAGTCAGTCCTGTGGTGATGGTGTCTGTCTTCTGTCTACAGCTCGTCTATGTGGCCCGTCCGTGACTCGGTACTGCGTCAAGTGTATGTCGGACTGGGGAGGGTAAGCTATCGGTGGTGGGAGCGTATAGTGAGCATATGGTTAGGGAGGTCGTCCCCACACGTCCCGAGAGAAAGATCAGGGCGTAGGTCCGTGGATCAGGGCGTAGGTTGGGGATGTTTCTCCAACCTAACTCTGCCGAGATACATGGCGGGTGTGGGGAGTCCCGATGGCCTGTGTTGCCCGCTCCCCTCGTAATGGGAAGGTATAGGGTCCGTCTGTTCGTTCCCCTGGGATCCCGTCCCCCCTTACTGCCCCCCCCTCTCTGTCTCCCTCCCCGGTGTCCCCCCCTCCTCTCTCCCGTCCCCCCTCCCCCGTGCCGTGAGGGTTGGACCTGTTATCTGGTTTGGGGTTGGGTGGCTGCGAGCGAGGAGCGCTTCGCTAGGTGTGTGCGTATATACAGTCCCCTTTGTGGTATACTTGCTGTTTGCCGCCCAGTGTCCGAATCTCAAAGTCCCATTTCTGGTCCCGACGTCAGGCTTCTGTAGTGGGCATTAACCGGGAGAGGGGTTTCTGAAACGGGATGTGGTGCGTTCCGGGAGTAGTCCTGTGGATGCTGGGGGTTCTTGCCGGGTGGGGTTGCTGTGTCGGTCATTATCAGTTGCTCTCCCGGGGTTGTAGCTGTCGGCGTAAGGAGGGGGCCGTTCCAAGGCGTAGTGCTTGGTGCAGGAAACTCCGCTGTAATTCGTTTTAGTTGGGGCTGGAGGGCGTTGGTGTAGTGCCCTGTAAGAGTGGCCAAGCTTTGGTTTCAGCGCTTCGTGGTTCCCGCCAGTATGTAGGCCTGTCTCTGGAGTGTTATGTTGTAGTCCGTGCACTAGTTACATCCGTGGGCAGTAGTGCTTGTTGGGGGTGCAGTGGTGGTGCTGAGGAAAACTTCCCGGAGTGTGTGGGTCATGTTGCGCTAGTAGCCGTTTTGTTGTAGGCCTCTGGCTTGGGATCGCTCAGGTGGTGCGGTAAAGGGTTGGTTCGTTTAGTGCCGACCGAAGACGTCTGACAGGGGCATCTAGGTATGGAGACGGGTAGCCGTTCCTGCGGCACTGTCCCCCCTTCTCCTCACCTCTACTGCTGTGCTGTATCTGTGCTTTGCAGTGCTGTGTGGCGATGTTGGCGTTCGCCATTTCTGGCAGGCAGGTTGTTGCATGGCGCCTGTCGTGGTGGGAGATCTGTGTTGGAGTGAGGTGTCTCCGGGAGCTGAGGTAAGCCTAGTTGCGTCAGAAGTGCAGGGATTTCATCAGGCCTTGTGAGGGAGTGGAATCTGCCATCTTTGCGGATGATCATTTTGAATGGATGACCCCATGCATAGCGGAGGCCATGGTGACTGAGGTGTTGCGTTAGCGGTCGTAGTTCTCTCCGCCGTTTTAGGGTAGTTGGTGCCAGGTCTTGAAATAGTTGGACTGGCACTCCTTCCAGTTCAATGGGGGCGTCCCTGGCAGCTCTCATAATTCTCTCCTTTATATGGTAGAAGTGGAGCCTCACCACAATATCCCTAGGTGTGGCGGCATTGGCGCTTGGGGCTCGCAGTGTCCGGTGTGCCCGGTCCATCAATAAATCAGCTGCTGTGGCCTCCGGCAGGAGGTTTTGGAATACCTCTGTGAGGGTGTCAGGGAGGAGGTCAGTTGATATTGTTTCTGGGATGCCCCTTACCCTAATGTTATTCCTGCGCGTTCTATTATTGAGGTCTTCATTGGTTTCTTCTAGGGAGCGTAGTTGATCACGTAGGTATTGAATTTCAGTGCCGTGGGCTTGAATCCTTTCATCTGTGTCCACCATTTTGGCCTCTGTGGCCTGTGCACGGGCTGAGAGGTCTGCCATGCCTTCTAGTATGGGGCATAGCCTTTTGTCCAGTTCCTCTGCCACTGACTTTTTGAAGTCTGCCAGGAATCCCCTCATATCCCTCCTGGTCAGTGGTGCCTCTGATCTTTCAGAGTGTGCCTGGCTGCTCATCTCGGATTCCGAGTCCGTCTGTGGGAGTTCTAAAGATGGCGCCCGTTGTTGTTCAGGCTTCTGCCTGAAGATCGGCGCGACTGACTGATTGCGGGCTTTCTTCCTGCCGCCCATGGGGAAGGTACGTGTGGGTGTCTGGGGGGGGTAGCAGGGGATGTTTTAGGGGGATTTGGGGGGCTCAGGTGCTGTGGATGGCGTTCCGTTGGGCTAGGTCGCGGCGGAGCTCGGGGATTATGCGGCCATTCACGCGCGGGGTTAAGCTCCGCCTCCTCCTTACTGTCCTTTTATATACAACTTTTGCCAGTAAATATGCCTATAGTGTTCGTTATAGAGCTTATAGGTACTTATACATACATTATTTTAAATGTACATAGAGAACAAATCTATTGATGGCAATCAAACGGTTTCCTATATATCAACACATTTTACAGTATTTCAGGAGTTAATGTTAAAGGGGAATTGTCACATCCCAGGATTTTTAATACTATGTTTACTTAGCCTTATATTTAACAAATATGTATTGTAACGGCTACCCGGGTAGAGTAAGGGTATCTGCCGTTGGAGACGTCCTTTTTCCCTGTAAGCTGCTGTGGAGGAGTAAGCTGGTATAATCCCATCCACGATATCCAGAGTAAGAGTCAGGTTCAGCTGTAACAGGAGCAGAATAACATTCCCAAATAATCCCCTTCCAAGAACGAGACAAGGCTACGTTTTGAAGGGTCAAGAAGATCTCAGGACTGGAACACCCAGCCTGCTTTTTATTGGGATCAGGTACACACAGGATACTCCCAGGGGGAGGATAAAAACACCCAATCATATACCTGGTAACACCCCCACGTCTCCTCCCCTCAGATAACATATAACATAATTAAAACGTACAACATTTTACCCCAGTTCTGGATGTTCCCCAAAAACAGGGGGTACAGCTTTAAATCCTGGGTCGCTTGATAGCTCTCATTCAGGGGACCAACATGTCCAAAAATCAGCCCATTCGGATGAATAGTTCGGGAGATACAGAGTTCCAAAGTTTTGACCGACCGCACAGACCAACTAGCCGAAAATAGTTCCATGAGTTTTGGCCTTGCGGTCGGTCTCCGTTCGCCTGGTAGAAAGGTATGAAATTCTTGCCATCCATTCGAATCTCAGGGTTCGCCGCAATCCCCATAGATGATTGAACATAACTACCGAACGTCCGGTGATTCGGTAGTTTCCGTGCGAACTTCTGGAAGTATGGAGGACTCAGCGGTGTTCGCCTGTTTGCGTATCCGATTTTAGTTCCACGCGTCATACTAGAGGGTTATGGTCTGTGATCAGGGTAAACTCCTGCCCATAAAGGTAGGGGGTGAGCTTCTTTAGGGCCCAGACCAGGGCTAGACATTCTTTTTCCACTGCCGCATAACTCACTTCCCTGGGCAATAGCTTTCTACTCAGGTATGCGACAGGGTGTTCTCCCCCATCTTCTCCGACCTGGCTTAGCACTGCCCCCAGTCCGTACATGGACGCATCTGTGTGGACGACAAATCTTTTATTAGGGACGGGGGCAGACAAAACCGGTGCGTTGATCAGAGCTTGTTTCAGGGTTTGGAATGCTGTTTCACAGGCGGGAGACCACAGGACTACCCTAGGTAAATTTTTCTTCGTTAAATCGGTCAGAGGTTTGGCGATGGCGCTGTAGTCAGGGACAAATTTTCTGTAGTACCCTGCCGTCCCAAGAAGGCTAATACCTGGGTCTTAGTGTGGGGGGTGGGCCAATTCGCTACGGCCTCTACCTTGGCGGGTTCTGGTCGTTGTTTCCCACACCCCACTCTGTGTCCCAAGTACTGAACTTCAGCCATACCAAAGTTACATTTCTCTGGTTTCAGGGTTAGGCCGGCGGCCCTAATCTGATCCAGCACAGCCTCTACGTGTCGTAGGTGTTCTTCCCACGTCTCACTATAGATCGCAATGTCATCCAGGTACGCGCAAGCGAATTCCTGGAAGCCATCAAGGAGGCGGTCCACTAAGCGCTGAAAGGTAGCTGGGGCATTTTTCATCCCGAAAGGCATGACCTTGAACTGGTACAAGCCAAACGGGGTGACAAACGCCGACTTAGGGATAGCGTCCTTGGCCAGAGGGATCTGCCAGTACCCCTTGCACAAATCGATGGTGGTCAGATAGCGTCCCCTAGCAATACGATCTAATAGTTCGTCTACTCGGGGCATGGGGTATGCGTCTGTCACAGTTCTGTCGTTAAGGCGTCGGTAGTCGACACAAAATCGGGTCGTTCCGTCCTTTTTGGGGACTAGGACGACTGGGGATGCCCAGGGGCTGTCGGAGGGTTCTATAACTCCTAGCTTTAACATTTCCTGATCTCCTTTCTCATCTCCTCTTTCACGGCTTCGGGAATTCTATAGGGAGTCTGTCGGAGAGGGTTTTGTCCTGGGGTCTCTACGTAATGTGTCGCTAAGGGTGTGTAACCGGGTTCCTGGGAAAACGTCAATCTTTTTGCAGCTAGCATCTGCTGGAGTTGCTCTCTTTCGGTGAGCGTTAGTCGCTCCCCTAGCTGTACAGTGTTCAGCAAAGTTTTAGACTCGGGGTTCGCTAGTAGATCCGGGATGGGGAGACTGTCCGGGTCCTCAGTGGCTGGGATACATATGGCTGCTATGTCTTCGGGCCTTTCCTGGTACTCTTTCAGTAAGTTTATATGGAAGGACTTCTGTATCCTCTCGTCCTTGCTACTGGCAATTACATAGGTGGTGTCACAGATCTGTGCGACCACCTTGTAAGGGCCTTGCCAGGAGGTTTGTAATTTGTTCCCTTTAACGGGTCTCAGTACTAGGACTTTCTGTCCCACCTGGAAGGTTCTCAATCTCGCGCCCCGATCGTACCAATGTTTCTGTCGGCCTTGGGCCGCCTGGAGATGCTCTCGGGCCATCCTGGCTAGGTGCCCCATGCGGTCCCGCATCTCCAGTACATATGGTACGATGGGGACCCCCTCATGTTCTGTCTCTCCCTCCCAGTGCTCTCGGATCAGGTCGAGGGGGCCTCGTACCCGCCGTCCGTAGAGCAATTCGAATGGGGAGAATGGGGAGAACCCTGTGGATTCTTGCGGCACCTCTCGATATGCAAACAAGAGGTGTGGCAAGAATCGCTCCCAGTCCCTGTATTCCGCTGTAAAGGTACGCAGTAGTTGCTTTAGGGTACCATTAAAGCGTTCACAGAGACCGTTAGTTTGAGGGTGATACGGGGAACTAAGGAGGGATTGGACACCGCAGGCCTTCCATAACTGCTGAGTTAGGTCTGCGGTGAACTGGGTCCCTCGATCCGACAGGATTTCCCGGGGGAATCCTACTCTGGTGAAGATCCCAACGAGAGCACTGGCGACAGTGTCAGCCTGGATATTCGTCAGAGCGACGGCTTCTGGGTAGCGGGTAGCATAGTCTACTACAGTAAGAATATATTTCTTCCCAGAGGGACTGGGGTTAGGTAGGGGTCCCACTAGGTCGACTGCCACCCTGCCTAGTTTCCCTCCCAAATTCTTCTGGGGTGTCCCAAGCTATGGGTCTCTCTGTAATGTTAGTGTGGGGTGTCTGCTTGTGGCTTACCTGGGTCTCCCGACCTGTTGTAGGATCGTCCTCGATACGGGTCTGTGAGCGGGTGGTCACGGGGCAAGCACCAGCAGTAGTGGGTAAAAATGCTGAAGCTAGAGGGCCAATATCGTTGCCCAATACGACCTCGGCGGGTAAATTGTCCATGATGCCCACTGTGGTCTTTCCTGACCCGGCTCCCCAATCTAAGTGTATCCTGGCGGTGGGTAAGCGAAAAACAGCTCCCCCTGCGACACGAACAGCCACGGTACGATTCGACACATGTTCTGGTTTTACAAGGTGTTTCTGTATTAGGGTAATGGTAGCGCCAGTGTCTCTTAGGCCTTGTGCTATCTGTCCGTTCACACGCACCTCCTGACGGTGATGCTGACGATTATCTGGGGAAGCTGCTTGTATGGGGTTGGCCTCATATAATATTCCCAGGCACTCTTCAGGGCTTCCTTCAATTTCTAGGCAGTGAGCAGCCGCTGGACGTGGCGGTGTGCTCTCGGTGTTAGGTGGGCGCCTCCAGTTATTATTGGCTGATCCCAACGGGCAATACCGGGCAATATGTCCTGTGTTGCCGCAGCGATGGCACGTTACTTTGTAAGATTCCCGGGGATGGTTGTTATGCCCCTGGGGACGTGGAGGCCCTGGGGGTACTGGGGCCCGAAATTCTGTGCGTGCAGGGTAGGTTGTAGTGCGGGCCTCTGCTCTAGGGGCTGGTCGTGTGTTACTTTGGCTCACCTTCCTTGTCTCTGCATACTCATCTGCTAGTCGCGCTGCCTCAGTTAAATTGGCAGGGCGCCGATCTCTTACCCAGTCCTGTATATCTGCAGCCAGATCTTGAAAGAAATGTTCCATCAAGAACAACTGTAATATTTCTTCTCCGGTGTTAGCATTGCACCCTCGCACCCAGTGTGTTGCCACCCGTTGTATCTTGTTTGCCCATTCCATGTGGGAGTCCACTGCCTTCTTTTTGGACTCCCGGAAGCGACGGCGATATGCTTCTGGGGTGACCGCATATCGGGTGAGTAGTGCAGCTTTCACCCGTTGATACTGCGTTATATCTTCCGTAGTAAGTGCCCGAAAAGCCTCATTTGCTTTTCCTGAGAGCTTTCCAGCCAGAATAGTAACCCATTGGTCTGGTGGTACTTGGTGTAGCGAGCATTGTCTCTCAAAGTCCGCTAAATATCCATCAATCTCTTCTTCATTCTCTACAAACGCTTTAAATGCAGTGAACGGTATTTTCCTCCCTGTAGCAGCGGGTGGGGGTGTAGGAACTGCCTGTGTAATGGGCTGTCTAGCTCTTACCAGTTCCGCTTCTTGTCCCCTCTTAGTTTGTATCTCCTCCCTTGTTTCCCGGAGCAGCTGGTTTATTAGCTCCGTGGATCTTTCTGGATACCAAGCTAATCTCCGCTGTACAATGGCAGAAATTTCATCGTCCTCGCTGACCAGTGCAAGAGGTTCTGTTACCTCCATGGACCTATCCATTTCGTCCAGTTCTAGTAGGTCAGCTATCAGCTCCCTCCGTGGTCTGTTGCTGGCACTCCTACCACGACTCTCCAATAAATCCTTTAATGTGGGTCTTTTCAGCTTGGCGTACTGAGCCTCCATTCAGCACTTGTTCTCTGGATAAAAGGACCATCCCACCGCTGCCAACCAATGTAACGGCTACCCGGGTAGAGTGAGGGTATCTGCCGTTGGAGACGTCCTTTTTCCCTGTAAGCTGCTGTGGAGAAGTAAGCTGGTATAATCCCATCCACGATATCCAGAGTAAGAGTCAGGTTCAGCTGTAACAGGAGCAGAATAACATTCCCAAATAATCCCCCTCCCAAGAACGAGACAAGGCTACGTTTTGAAGGGTCAAGAAGATCTCAGGACTGGATCACCCAGGCCTGCTTTTTATTGGGATCAGGATACTCCCAGGGGGAGGATAAAAACACAGGATACCTGGTAACACCCCCACGTCTCCTCCCCTCAGATAACATATACATAATTAAAACCCGTTACCTCAGTTCTGGATGTTCCCCAAAAACAGGGGGTACAGCTTTAATCCTGGGGCTTGGTCCTCTGATCTTTCTCATCCTGGTGCATGTCTCGGATCAGAGGGAGTCATGTTCAAAAGATACAGCCCCGCACAGTTCAACTTCTGCCACAGTTCGGGAGACTGGTATTGCGGGCTTTCTTGGTCCGCCCATGAAAAGGTCGTGTCTTGTCTGGGGGGGGTTCTTGGGATCCATTGGGGGGATTGGGGGGCTCAATGCTGTAGATGATTCCGTTGATTCGGGCGTCCGGAGAAGGGGATTTGCGGGAACTCGCGCGGGGTTAAGCTCCGCCTTTCCTTACTTAGTTCCATATAAACTTTTGCCAGTAAATGTTCTACGTGTTCGTTGTGGCACGTGTAAATTATACATACTTATTTTAATGACATAGACAACAAATCTATTGACACAATCAAATGGTTAAATATTCGAATGGTTGAAATGTTTTCATTTTTAATTTCACTGGAATCATACAGCATAGTTCTGTTACATGTATTTTGAGGTACTAAAAAATAAAATGAAATGTAGAAATCCACAAGTTTTTATGTTGCAGTTGAATACCTTGATCTTAGCTCCCTTTCAAGCTTTAACCTTTGCATCTGGTAGTCAGCATTGAGAAAGTATATTTCTTTTTCTCCCCTTCACTTGTATTGTTTATACTGGCTTTGCTTTGTAAGAATTGGATTATGGTTTTATGTAAGAAACCTTAAGTATAAAATAAAATAAAGAACATCTCATGAACAAAAACAAATTAACATATTTATCTGGGCTTTTCATTGTTTTATTAGCTGGTGTAAATTTCCAGACCAATAATAAATCCATTTAATAACATTTAAAGGGACACATTTACTTTATCTTAAAATGTGATTTTGGGGTGTAGATGCAGCCTTGCAAATCTATTTCTGAGAAAAGGCACAATTTACATACTTAATAGTGGCTTTAAGACATTCAGGGGTTTCCGACTGAATAGATTCAATTATTAAAACTAATTGAAATCCTGCATCAGCGTGCAAAGAATGCTAAAAAAAGGGTGATATGTGTGCCCAGCGCTTCTCTGTTACATTCAGTAATGTTTTGGTGATTGATGGACACACACCGTGCTTCTTTTTATAAGAAGCACATGATTGGACAAAGTCATCAGTCTTAATAACTTCACTAGAGGAGGATTGGGCTGAAATGAGGAGCCTGCCTAGATGGTGAACAGACAGTAAGCTTAAGGGTTTTTATTAATGATTAAAAATGAAATAAAACAACAGACCCCAGTATTCTATAATAAAGAAGAAAACATCTAACAAAAAGTAATTTGTTTGTTTTTGTTTTTTTAAAACGCATTATCCTTTAGGGAAGAGAGAAGTGTAACATACACTCTGTGTTCTTCACCTGTGGTTCATCTTTTAGTACTTTCCTGTTCTCTTTTCCCCTTTGTCAAGATGGTAATCAGCCTTCATTTTGCTTGGCTTATCATATCCAGATATACTTATCTCATGGTTGTGCCTCACAAGATAAGGTGTCCTGCACTTTATATGTCCTTCCTGTTTAAAATGGCATTTCTATGCTCTGTAATATAACCCTTGGTTTGCCAAAGGGATGTTAGATGAAAAAAGTGGCATAAACATCACTCTCACTGTCAATTATATGTAAAATCTGCCCTAACAAATGTTATTGTGTAAACAGTTGTAGTGTGCCGCATGTTACAGGGGTAGAACTGTAAGCTGTTGTCCTTTGTCTAGGACCAGCAATGATGGAACATCAAGAAATAGAGTACCAGGCTTGTTATTATTTTATTATTTATATAGCGCCAGCAAATTCTGCAGCGCTGTACAATGGGATACCACCTTGCCACCTTTAAAACTGTGCCACCTTTAAAAAGCATTTGTCACTTATTTTCAATTGATTAATTAAGTAAAATGAAAAAGACACTACAATTTGTGAAATAATCTGGGAGCTATATTGTAAATAAGGCAAAAATGGCTTTTTGGAGCAGATCGCAAAGTGGACAAAAAGAGGGAGAGAAACAAATACTCTATGGGAACTGCATACAGACTCAATAATCAGCCTTTCTCCAAGATATAAATACATGCATGACAACACACTTTTTGGAATGTCATGTAATAAATAAATTTTTAATAAACGTAAATAAATAATTTTGATGTTCTGAAAAATCTGTGGCAATAATTCAAAAAGCAAATCAGACAAACCTCTCACGTCCATCATTAACCTGCAGAAAACACTAATAGATTTTAACACAGTTTCCTTATACCATAAAGTCAATGTTATAAAATGCCAAGCTCTCCCACTGGATATATCAGAAAGGGATATTAACCAACTTAAATAGTTATCTGATACAACTAAAAGACCAATTACTTAGCAAACTTAATAGCTACATTCACAAAGACTCTAGCAGATTTGATCCCCAATAACAAAGAGGCTAAATGGAAATACATTCAGTATCAAATGTATAAATGGAGCAGGTTGGGGCTAAGTAGAATAGAGACCGTAAGCATGAATATATTATTAAAACCTATTGTACTTTTTCCATTGCCAATCCAGGTACCCAATAGGGCTCTAAAACCAATTCAGGCAGGGATAAATAAATTCATAGATGCAGAAAAGGGCAGGTGACTCTCTAGGCACACTTTATACAGAGGAGAAGTGGGGAGATTGACTGTTTCTGCTTTGTCCTTTCCCCCCCTTTTGATTAAAACCTATTACCAAGCCCCATTACTAGCCCAAAGCTTCCTCTTTTTTGCTCCATAAGTACAAATTCAATGGATAGATATCATGCATGGTAGAATTCAGTCCATCTCATTGACTCCCCCATCACAGATGCCTATTCTAATGCCAATCTCCAGGCTTTCATTCCAAATGTGGGACAAAATAAGCAGGGCACTACCTGCACTGACTAACCCTACTGACCACACACCACTAGAATATGTTGAGCATTGTATTCCAGGCTTATGGTTTAAAATTTGGGGCCAATATCGCCTCTCAACATTGGGTGATTTACAGACACAGAACATACTGAAGGCATTCCAGTAGATTAGTGATGCAATTAGGTTACCAAAGAGAGAATTCTTTAAATATTCTCAACTCTGCATTTTCCTAAATTCAAACCCATTTACATCAAATGAGGCCAAACAGGAGATTTGGGACCATTGAATACTCTAATAACCAACCATAATGGTGAAGGAGTTTATCAAAAGTAAGTAGGTCAAAAGTAAGTCACGTGTGGAACTCTTATATAAACCTGTGTTGAGATAATATCTTGATCCTACTAAAATGCATTACATGTTCAAAAACACCTTAGAGATATTCTGGAGGGGTTGTGGAGGGTGGGGATCACTATTCCATATCTGGTAGGCTTGCTCAGGGTTGTATGCATCTGTCATTATGTCACTCCTGCTAGGATCAGTTTTTAACCCAAACCCAAAGATCACACTGCTTAATATCTACTTTGACTCCCTTCAAAAAAATCTATGCAAAAAATGTCATACCGTATAGTCTTGGCCACAAAAAGAGCCATAAGAAAAAAATGGAAAAGAAAAGTGCCGACACCTATCCAAATCAGGGATATGGTTAATGAAACACAACATTAGGAGAAAATGTTACATAAACGTCAGCTTACCTTGCATATTTATAACAAAATTTGGACACATTAATGGGAGAAGGAGCATATAAATGGAAACCTGAACTTGAACTGAAATAATACACAATGGAGCCAGCAATGTTATTGCTTGTTTATATGTTTTTTCTTTTTCTTTTCTGTAAAGCTCAGTTACTTTAATTCTTTAACAATAGACATCCAGGGCCTACTACGGGAATAAGTACATTGGCAGAAAGAAGCCTACTCAATAATGTAATTGTCTCCTGTTCCGGAATCTCTGAAGCGATACTGTAACTTATTTCTGGAAATGTGTACTATTTGCAACGCCCCATGATAGTGAACTGTCTATTTTAACTTTATTATGAAAATGCAATAAAATATACAATTGTGAAAAAAAGTAAATTGGACATGCCAAATTTGAAAATTACTTTTTTTTTTCTTCCAAAATTTTAATTTCATTGTGGAATCATAATTTATAACAACTAATGTAAGCACGCAACATAAAACTTTGTTCTCATTTCAACATTTTGTTTCATCTACTTCCAGACTGAATGACTTGCTGGCTTAGTTTGGCTCAGTTTTTAAAGGTTGCGATAGAGGAATTTTTCTTAAAAATGAATCTGAAAGGTAACATACCATTGGCATAAAGTTATTTTCAGTTATAGGTAGGTCCCTAGATACTTCCATTTTGAAAAATATGTTAAATGCAAACTATATGTATATTCATTAGTTGGAAAGATATGTATTTAACCTACTCCCCATTACTAATTTGGACAAGGATCCCCAAGGTCTAGCCCATCTATACCCAATATAACCCAATCCCCTCCCTAATTTGCCAATAGGAAAAAAAATTGTTATGCCTCTCCATACTTGCTTTTACCTTTATTGATTCTGGAGTAAAGTTCACTAAGTACAAAAATACTCACTATGAAGTGTCCTCACCAAAGCCCTTCTGCAAATATAAATCAGGTCATGAAATAAAAAAAAAAAAAACATAATCACCTATTGTGTTTCTTAAGACTAAAAATATAAAATGAAATGCAGACAAATTGAAAAATACCTCAAAGTGGCACTATTGTGTCAAGGCCAAAAACATGTATTCCTGACAGTATAGTTCTAAAACCACCATTTAGGTGTTCGGCCCCCCTTGCCTCGAATTAGAAAAGCGATTTACTCCTCACGTCTGGCCCCGCCCAGCTTCCTTGGCTGACATCATCAAAAAACACACTGACACAAAATCATATACACACATAGATACTCACCAACAAATACACACCTACATATGACACAGAGATACACACACTGACACATGCACACACACTGACACAGATACACACACTGACACAGAGATACACACTGACACATTGACATATGCGCACACACACCCTGACAAACACGCACTGACATGCACACACCTTGACACATGTACATACACTGACACACAGATACACACACACAGATACACACACAGATACACACCCTGACAAACAGATACACACACCATGACACACACACTGACACAGGCAAACCAAAAGAAAATCTCCAGGCACTCAAGGTGTTTAAGCCGCAGGCAGGTTTAATGGAACAGGAAAAAAAAAGACCTCTTAGCAGGTCGAAACGTTGCTGCTCTTTTTTCTGTTCCATTAAACTTGCCTGCGGCTTAAACACCTTAAGTGCCTGGAGATTTTTTTTTGGTTTGCCTGATTGTTGTTGGATTGCTGGTCCTGCTCCAGTGCACCGGGCGTCTGCTGGGAGTTAGTGTGGCTCCTACCTTCGTTTTTTGTAACACACACTAACACATGCACATACTCTTATACGCAGATGCACACACACATACACAGATGCACAACCTGATACAAAAATGCACACACATTTACACACACTGACACAGGCACACACCCTGACACAGTTACACACACTGTATAAACAAAAAAAGAGAGGAATACTGCACACTTATTAAAACCCTGGTGCAACCAGACCTGAGGTTGGCTACCCCTCCTGTGATAGTTGAACAATAATTGTAGTCCAACGTTGCACTCTGTTCCAATAAACCTGCTGAATTGATCTTAGAGTGCCTGGACTACAATTTTTGCTCAACAGTTACACACACATATACACCTTGACACACAAACGCACACATTTTGACACAGATACACACACACACAATCTGCCACACATACATGTTATAATTTTTATATATGCAGCCACCCTCCTGTTAGCCTACCTTTTGTGTCCAGGAGGGTGGCTTGCTTGGGGTCCTGCTGATGGCCGAGGCTGATGGAAGTGAGTGTGGGGTCTGCAGCAATTCACTCCTGCCTCTCTTCCTCAAGCTGCCGGTGCTGCCTCCTCCCTCCAGCATGGCGCTCTCTGTATGAAGCTTGGAAGAAGTGACCTGCTCTTAATTCCTCACAGCTGACCAATATTACAGGGCCCTGGTTGTGCTCTAAAAGCCCCTGTTCAGCAACAATATCCATCGGGTGGCCCTAAGTGCATGGGCCACCTAATTTGCCCCCTAAAGCGTACCACTGCACAGGCAGTAACTCTGCCACTGGGGTCCATAGCACACTCACAAGAAGTGAATTTCTACTCTCCAGTGGCTAGTGGGGGAAAAGTAATTGTGAACCCTGATATTATATTGTATACACAATATCCCCTTTTGACACAGACACATTACCACTGATGTGCCTAAGACAATAAAGTAAAACGTTAGAGTAACAGGCTCAGTGTGCTAAAATAGGTATCACATTTCTTAATTGATATCTAATTGTTATTGATAAACTGCAATAATTGCATTGCAGGGTTAACTCCACCTCTAGTGGCTGTCTGAAAGACAGCCACTAGAGACACTTCCAGGTGGTTAGGCGACTTTTGGTTGCCTAACTGATGCTGGATGTTTTCACGCTCTGCATTAGGTAATCCTAATGCATCACACCTTTGTTTTCCTAGCACTATAGTTTCCCATTAATTAGCATATAGAAATATTTGTAAAAAACATCATACACCCTTTACAGAACAATAATAAAACATAATGAAATCATTCCCATGGAATATACAGCAAATAATTAAAATAAAAGAGTATAATAATCTTATCAAATATTCAAGCAGTAGATTTGTGCATTTGTTTTTGGATGAATTCAAATTTGTCAGAATGTAGGGCAATTTGGAATTAAGGACACCCCACAAGCCAAGAGATTGGTGGAAGGTTGCAGAAGCTCTGCTCCCACACTTTAATAATTAAAGGGGTTCAATAGTGTTAGTGTTACACTATAACACTAACCCCCAACGGGGGGCACTAGATTTAGTTGACCGGCAGAAGGGAAGCGCACAGCGCTCCCTACTGCCGCTCACTCAATGTAGCGTGGCCAGGCGGCGCAGACCGTGGGACAGGAACTGGGGGCCCAGACCTTGAGCTGTGTAAGGGGTCCCCAAAAATGTGGCTGCTTCCTGTTCATTAATTGTTGTGAGCACTGTTACAAACAGTCTCCAGAGAGCCTCTTCTACACCAGACCTCTGGAGCCAGACTGCAGCCTGAGCCCATCATCATTCTCTTGTCCTCATCTGGTGGTAAGTAGGCAATCCAATATATTATTAGTGGCACTAATCTCTAATTTACCTTACATTGAAGGGCCACTGTAGTCACCAGAAGCACTACAGCTTAATGGTTTTGGTGTCTATAGCCTGTGCCTGCAGGCTTTTTAATGTAAACACACTGCCTTTTCAGATAAAAGACACTGGCGTTGGCCCATATGGCAGAGCAAATGGGCGGGGCATTGTTATGTCCCATGGTGGGCAGGACATATGGGGGGGCGACAAATTTTTTTCCCTAGGGCGGCAAAAACCCTTGCACCGGCACTCGTTTCTCTAAAACTAAAGACATTATGAACAATGAGCTGAAGTTGTCTGAGTGCCTTTAATGTGTCACTTTTACCCCTAACCTGCCAGCAAAGTGAGAGGGTCATGGAGAGGAGCCAGCACTAGCTGGAAAAAGTGGCAAGCAGCTCAACTGCTGGCCACTATATTTTTTTAACTTCTTCAATCTTGACTGTGGGTGAAAGGCACTAAGGGATCTTGCACTAAGTCAGAATAATTTTTTTGATTTGGTAATTTATGGTTATAATTATTATTATTATTATATTAAATTCCTGACTTTTTAAAGTATGTTTTTGTTTGGTTGAAAATTAGGACTTTAATGGATACGTAAATGGTTTGACAACTTCCCCTGGGGTCCACTAAACAGATCCTCTTGTGATACTCTCAGCTAGTGAGTTGGCCACTGCAGGGCTTAGCTCAGTTGAGTAATTGGAAGCTCTTTGCAGGAGCTTTTGGAATTTAAAGGAAAAGGTGACCAGCACCTGGTTGCCGCCATGTAATTTATCAGACCATTTTGCAGTAAACTTTGGTGAGTTGCAAAATGTACACCAAATAATAAATCCTCATGTTAGCTGATCTGGATATATTTTCCAACTTTTAATCTAGGTAACATTTTGGCTGAATGCCATGTCACCACAACTTTCTGTTTAACATCCGACCTATATCTAGCTACCAAAATGTCACTTGGGTAGTTTTAAGTGTTATTAACAGCATCCCATTAGAAATAAGTTGATTTCAGGAAATTAAATATTTCTACATCCATCTAGAGCCCTTGACACAAAGTCCTATTGTAAAATGGTTTTAGTTGCTATGCATAGAACTTTGTAACTAATGCATTACTTCCTCATCTTTTTCTGCCAATAATATATCATTTTTGCCATAATGACAGGTTATGTAAACGAACATTTAAATATTGTTTACTTCAAGAGACAAGTGAAGCCAAAATTCCTCTCTAGGTAATCTTTGTAAATCTAAGCCAAAGAGGGTACGTTCTTTCTCAATACGGCTGAGCTTTAACAATGTCAGATTCAAATCTTTTTGTTATTCTTCAGCAATTCATTTTTAGTACTCTGGGCTACTAAATATTGCCTAGGTTGTAGCTGAGGGGCACACTGTGGTACCTCTATGGTTTTGTAAACCAGTTGGATTGTATTAGTATTGCTCTTTCACATACCTCCAAACTATCTGGGCAGGGAAATTGGGATTTGTGGGCAGTCCCATGATGGGGCACTACCAGTGATGTGATCCATGTCACTGGCCATGCTCAAAATGACCAAGTCAACTTAATTACATGTTTTTAGAGGTCCCCCAACCTTCAGGACCATGAAGGGAATTGATTGTCTTGCTCGGGGACACTAGGAAACCAAAGTGGATGGTGGAACATAACTGAGAACTTGGATTCTCCTACACAAAGCGTGACTGTTGGGAGGCCTGTTGTCACAGGTTAGTTGTCTTGACTGTAATGCAACATTTTTGCCCCTGATTGTTGTTTCCAAAAAAAGTTTGTCCATCTTTCTTTTATTAAGACATTTGATTTGAGCGATACAGAAAAAAGAAAAGGAGATAAATCAGATGTACACAAAACAAGAGTATCAACGAACAATAGAATAAACTCCCATTTAGGACTGCCTCATTTAAAAATTAAAAATAAAAACAAGAGTAAAAATGCTAGGCAGGTGTGTCAAGACTACCAACAGATAGAAAACTCAAACATTAGAGGAGAAGCTGTCTTGACAACAAGATTATTAGGTAAGTATGTATGCTGTATTAGCAAGAAAGAGACAAAACATGTCAGCAATAGACATGAAGACATGTTGCTAATTAATAGATACCACTGGCACTGGGTATGAAAATATATGGTAAAAGCATAGGTAGTCTGCATCACAGAATATAACACGCTGTGATTTGTTAGTAACTAGATCACCCTATGCCAGACATATTAATTATATTTGGCCCATGTAAAGTGCTCACAGGTGACCCACTAAACTAAGCTCATAGACTTAACACAGCAAGAATATCATTATGCAACAAGCCAGGATAATGGGCTTAGCAGCAGGGCGGCTGCACTTTGTCCACACGGATTACTCAGCCTATGCCAGAAGATGGGAGGTTGCCATTGCATAGGAAAAACACTGTGCTTCATTGCACCAATCAGTGTCTCCTCATAGAGATGCATTGCATCAATGCATCTCTATGGGGAGCATTTAGCGCCTCCATGCAGAAGGTGGAGATGCTCAACATAGGTGCTGCACACTGTGCAGTACTGGACTAGGAAGCAGCTCTAGTGGCCGTCTGAGTGACTGTCACTAGGGATGTTCCTAGGCAGCAATGTAAACACTGCCTTTTCTCTGAAAAGGTAGCATTTACAGTGCTCAGCATACAGGAACAGGTTTTAGACACCAGAACCACTACACTAAACTGTAGAAGTTCTGGTGACTATAGTGTCCCTTTAAAATGAAGTCTTTCTTTCACCGGTCGACTCTAAATTACAGGGAAAGCAGGAGACACAAGTGAAGATGCATTTTGTTTGTGTCTTTCTTCCCCAAGCCCCTTTCATGTGTCTCTTAGACCAAGCCCCTTTGTCTCTTTCTCGCCTTCCCAAGCCCTTCTGTTAGACTCTTTCCCAGGCCGCAGCACTTCTGTGTGTCTTTTTCCCCACAGCTCATCTATGTGTCTCATTCTCCCCTTCCCCAGCCCCTCTGTGTGTCTCCTGTTCCCCTTTCCCAGCCTCTCTGTCTCTTTCTCACCAGACCCCTCCGTTTCTTTTTCTCCCTAGCCTCTCTGTGTGTTCTTTTAATCCCCTGCACCTCTATGTGTTTCATTCCACCCCGTCCAACCTTACATGTGTATCATTACCCCTGCCACACCTCCATGCTTCTAAATCCATCCCCCCAGACATCCATGTGTCTCAATCCATCCCCCCAGGCCTCCATGTTTCTCATTAGCTACCACAGTCCCTCCATATGTCTTATTAACTGCTCTCTATGTCTTTTTAGACCCCAGCCCTTCATGTGTCTCATTAGCCCCCTATCCCTCTATGTCTCAATCCATTCATCCCAGCCCTCCATATGTCTCTTCACCCCCAAGACCTCCATGTGCCTTATTATCTCCCTCAGTCCCTCCATGTGTTCCTACACCTCCTCGCAGCACTTCATGTGTTCTTATACCCCCCTCCCAGCCCTTCATGTGTCCCTATAGCCCCTACAGCCCCATGTGTCCCATTACCCCCAGCTCCCATGTGTTCCATTAGTCCTCCCAGCCCCCATGTGTCCCATTAGTTCCACCCCAAGCCTCCATGTGTCCCATTAGTTCCCCCCAGGTATCCCATTTGTTTCTCCCCCCAGGTGTCCCTTTAGTTCCTCCCCCAACCCCCATGTGTCCCATTAGTAGCCCCCCAGCCCTCATGTGTCCCATTAGTTCTCCCCCAGGCCCCATGTGTCCCATTAGTCCCCCCTAACTCTCCCTGTACCTTGCTGTAGTGTGGCCGAGCAGGCAAATCGCAGTGGAGGAGCTCATGCTCACTGTACCCGGTCTGACAAGAAGCAGTTCTATGCTCTCTGTGAGCACTGCCTGTCAGACTGGGTATGGGAAAAGAAAGCTCGGCCACGCTACATTCTGTGACCGGCAAGAGGGGAGCGCACCCCCACCTGACGGTTACTCTGTAAGTGAGCCGTGCGGCCCGCAGGCCTGTGCGCACTAGGTGGCCACACACTGGGAAATTCCACCGGGAAATTTCCCGGTATCACGGTGGGCCAAACCGGCCCTGTTACTGACTAGCAATTCCTCCATTAAAGTCTATGAGAAACTTGTTATTTAATAATTAGAGTTTTGCCCCATTTATTTTAGCAAATAATGTCAGTTACCTCTTCCTTTGTGACTAATTACCAAAGATGTCATGAACCCTTACATACTCATTTGCCCTTTCTTGTGGTTTTTTTTTTTTTATTATGTGATCTGAAGATAGACCATACATAAATTTAGATAAAAAAAATACATATTCTAATGTAGATTATACAGATTACAATCAGTATTGTGATGATTTTTTTTTTTGATTTTTTTTTTATCAAAGGCTTATCATTTTACAAAGGCACAATGTAACAAAGTTCAACACATGAATTATATTCACTGAATTATGATTTCTGGTGAACTCAGAGCCAACTTGTAAGAGAGAGCAAAATGTAACTTCAAATAATCAAATTGTATAAAATCTCCATCTAAGCCAGCCACGACAATAAACTACGGTCCCTATTTAAACCATATCATTTAGCTAAATTTGCATGGAACAATAATAATAAATCATGGCACAGGAGCCATAAATGGGTCCCCTTGTCTTTTCACTGGATTCACATTGTTTAGAATTGGAGCACTAAATCCATCAGGCTCCAGGTAACTACTTTACTACAGTGTAGGAATCTCTTTACACAACGCACTAAATAATTTGATACTAGAAAAAGACTATTGAAGGCACTTGCAATGTATGCCAATTATATTTTCATGTTAATGAATGATATGATAAATGCTTAATGGCTAATTATGCAGTTATGGCCATGTAAGCTTGTTTCAGATGGGTAGCAATTAGGGATTTAATTAGTGACTAGCCTCCTAAATGTTGCCTCTATTTTTCCAATTTTTCCCATCTTATTTTCACAAAATTGAATATCTAGATTTTTTAAAATAAAATATTTACCAGTGACCATCTTTTTCTGTGAAAAATCTCTAGTGCTCAGTGCAAAGATATCAATTGTTTTTTTACAAGAGACCCCAGTTTTTCTTATATCAACTCTAACCGAGTTTGATATGTGTACATGATATGTAATAATATTTGTAATAAAAAAAATAATATATATATGTATAAAAATAAAGAAACAGGAGGAAAATACGTATGTCATTTTTTTGGCTCTTTGTGTTTTGTTTGTAAAATGTTTGTGTAAAATATACTACAATAGCTTTGTTCAGGCATAAACTATCACTCAACTTCTCTTAAGTGGAAGACACTTAACAGCTCATCCGAAACCTGTACTGATCCTGCGAAAAAAAAGAATGCTTTTACATTAAGTATCTGAAGGCTGAATGGTATTAACGTTATATGCACTAGATGACGGAGAACTCACTACATGGGATAATATTTGGTAAATTAACTAATCTGCTTGGACAAGTACAGGAACAGAAAGCTGGAAGCTGTTTCTCAATGAATGTTTACTGAACAGGGCATAGTTTAGGATTTCTTAGTAATGCATGGGATTGTAGTTATGTAAAAAAAGAAAAAAAAAGAAACGAAAATATGATGCTAGGGGTAGATGACTTTTGGGGTACATGCTAACACTGCTAAAGGCGTAATAAAACCAAACACTTCGGGCCAGTACAAACCATTATCTCGAAATCTATTAATAAACAGGGCTATACATAAGACACAAGGTCATGCATTTAGGCTGGAAGAAAGGAGATTTCATTTAAGGCAAAGAAAAGGTTTTTTTACAGTAAGAGTAATAAGGATATGGAATTCTCTGCCTGAAGAGGTCGTTTTATCAGAGTCCATACAGATGTTTAAACTAAAATTGGATAAATACTTGCAAAAACATAACATACAGGGATATAATTTCTAATAAGTGGGGTGATAGCTGCTTGATCCAAGGAGACATCTGACTGATATTTTGGGGCCAAGAAGGAATTTTTTCCTAGTTTGTTGCAAAATTGGAAGAGCTACAGACTAGGTTTTTTGCCTTCTTTTGGATCAACAGCAAAAACATATGTGAGGAAGGCTGAACTTGATGGACGCAAGTCTCTTTTCAGCTATGTAATATAAAAATTGACCTTGTAAAATATACTTTGTTTGGTTGTTGAAGCCTTTACTACCAAGTACTTTTTGTTTGAAAAAATATTATTTAACAATAGATGTATAGCTACTACATAACTGTATAATGAAGCAAATAAAAATGTTTATACAGATTACATTTCAAAATTTAAAACTATTTAAATCTACACAATTTTTATTTTTCATTTATTTATTCATCTTTTTTAGAAACCTTTGGGGAAAGAAAAGTTTTAGACAGTATACAGAGTCTGAAATAGTAGTATGATAGTGTGTTAAAACTAAATCAAAATAATAGTCAAATAAATTTCTTGTAGTTATTTTAATTCCTTAACCTCTTAACTGCGTTACGGCATTCCATGCCGTTCCCATTATAATGGACTTAAAGCAGTTGCGGCGGCATAGAACACTGTAACGGCTTTCTACCACAAGAGCCAGGAGATACTTACCTCCGCCGCGATCCTCTTTGGGATTAAGCTCCAATACCGGCCCAGAACATTTTGGGGGGTGTCACGAATAGAAGTAAGGTGATCATCCAAAGCAGGGATAGCTGTGTCAGAGAAAAGAGTAGGATTACAACCGTTATTAACAAAGAATGGACTATATCCGGAAAAGTCATGGGTAGCATTGTTCCTAGCAAACTCAGTCCAGGGTAGTAATTCGGACCAATTATCTTGTGTGCCATTAACAAAACAACACAAGTACAATTCCAATGATGGGTTAGCTCATCTGAGCTGTGCCATTAGTTTGGGTAAGAGAAATAAAATGACAATTCAATGCCCAACTGTTTATTAAAAGCCCTCCAAAACTGAGAACAGATAAAATATTGTGAGGAATGCCATGTAGTCGGACTATTTCTCGTATTAAATAACTAGGTCTTGTGAGGATGACATTCTCTCTTTCGGCCAACAATTATAGTATAATGGCCAACAATTATCTGTTGCCAATATCATAATTATGCTCAGCAGGAGACAACTTTCTAGAGACGTACCCACATGGATGCAAAGGGGTCTCCTGACTCTCTTTCTGAAAAAGTACAGCCCCTACCCCAGTTTCGGAGGCATCAACCTCCAGTATAAAGGTTTGCTGGTGTCGGGATGTATCAATATGTCAGCAGAAGCAAACCTTTGTTTGAGAAGTTCAAAAGCTTCTTTAGCTTCCTTAGACCATATCATACTGCTAGCCCCCGTGCGTGTCATATTGGTGATGGGGGCTATCACAGAAGAGAACCCTTTGATAAATCTCCTGTAATAATTAGGAAACCCAATAAACCTTTGGATGGCTTTTAGTCCATTGGGTAATGGCCAATGTAGAACAGCCTCTAGTTTATGAGGATCCATCTGAAAACCAGAGGCGAAAATGTTATACCCCAAAAACTGTACTTCAGTCTGGTCAAAGATGCATTTTTCAAGTTTGCAATAAAGTTTATTTTTAAGCAAGGTTTGCAGCACTTGTTTGACATGTTTGTGGTGAGTCTGAAGGTCAGGGGAATAAATAAGGATATCATCCAGTTATACTAGGACAAATTAATAAATATAGTCTCTGAGTACATCATTAATAAAGTCCTGAAACAAAGCCGGAGCATTGCATAACCCAAAGGGCATGACAAGGTACTCATAATGCCCACTCTGTAGTAAGTTAAATGCCGCTTCACTCATGATTTTCCTATATCGTTACCAAATTATACGCACTCCTGAGGTCAAGTTTGGTAAAGACTTTAGTACCCTGGAGTCTGTCAAACTATTTGGAAATGAGTGGAATGGGATGGGCATCTTTAATGGTGATCTTGTTTAATGCCCTGTAGTCAATGCATGGACGTAATTCACCATCTTTTTTAGATACAAAAAAGAACCCTGCACCAGCAGACGTGGATGATTTACGTATGTGGCCCTTACGTAGGGAGTCTTGGATGTACTCTTCCATTATTCTACTCTCCTGTGTGTATATATAAGGCATATACTGCTCCCTTGGGTGGCATAGCGCCGGGTAGCAGATTTATGGAGCGGTCATATGATCTGTGAGGAGGTAGAATATTGGTCTGACTCTTACTGAATACCTCATTAACCTCCCAGTATTGTATGGGAACTTCAGAGGCCTGAGGTGTAGTAGTGGGTAATGTAATGATGCCCACTCTTTTGGTAATGTGCAACATACATCTCTCAGTACAGTCCTTGCCCCACTCCAATATTTCCCCTCTTGCCCAGTCAATATGAGGGTTGTGCTTAATAAGCCAAGGAAAGCCTAATATGATGGGGCAAGAAGGAGAAACAATTATTTGGAACGTTATGTCTTCCTTGTGTAAGGCACCAACGGAAATGTTAATGGGCAAGGTTTTGTGGGTAAATAAGGGTTGAGAGAGAGAGAGGTGATAATCTCTCCTTTTATTATTATTATTATGATATTTATAGAGCGCCGTCAAATTCCGCAGCGCTTTACAATGGGTGGCCGAACAGACATGTAGTTGTGTAACGGACCGTTTTGCCCACAAGCGGTTAAAAACCGTTTAGGCGATCTTCCCCTTTCAGATGCACAGACAGCTACTGCAGTCACCACTCCCCCGAACTGCAAATACACGAATACTGGAAACAGCCGAATAGGAAAAACCATGTGAATAGGTTTACACTCCTAGCAGTCAAACTGGAACAGCATACAATAAATCCTCCCCCAATAATGAGACGACACTTCACTTTGAGGGTTAAGCAGGAACTCACTTGTAATGGCCACACACAGGCTTTTATGCAAGTCCACATGCAAGGGGACATCCCACAGGGTGGGACACAGTACAACCAATCGTTTACAGGAGAACCATAAAACACACCTGTGACGAGACCAATCTCGCCACATTGCATTGGAGAAGCCTGGTTGCTCACCTGTTGCCTTTGGATTATGGCCCCTTGATTTTCCCTTGCAAAGACATGAAAGCCAGGACATTTGGTGCTTGCCCTGTTTGAGCGGTGATACCCCAGATAGCTATGCCATGCAGCCCATTCGTATAATGAAAGACTATGGGAAAGACTTTGGCTCCATGGCAATTGAACTGCATGTGTGTGCTCTGAGCGCCATTCAGTAATAATGTGCGCTCAGATCTGAGCTATCTGGGGATATGTTGAATGTACTTGTTTTGTGCAATGGCTGCACAGTTATATGTTTTTATGTGTTTTATTGTCTTTTGCTGCCATGTGTTCAATGGAGTTTTGC
Source organism: Pelobates cultripes (assembly GCA_933207985.1). NCBI lineage: Eukaryota > Metazoa > Chordata > Amphibia > Anura > Pelobatidae > Pelobates > Pelobates cultripes. The sequence goes on along the minus strand of OW240913.1, from coordinate 200,845,662 downwards.
CTCTGTCCTTGGAGATAATTGGATTACTTCACAATTATCTCCAGATAGAAGACTCTGTGGAACCGGTTTTGGGCAGAAAAGCCATGCTTCCTTTGGTCACAAAGGACTACGATCTATCTTTTGAACCAATGGAC
>OW240913.1:200781965-200845428 GCA_933207985.1 Pelobates cultripes | reverse complement strand
TCCCCTGCCGGTCTCAATCCATTGGCGTGCCGCGGGGATTAGGGTGTGCCCAGGCACACCCGACACACCCCGTGCGCACACCTATGGAAGTGAGGGATCGGGGAGACAGCCTACATGAAGAGTCAGTAAGGAGCAGGAAGGTAAAGTAAGAGAAGGAGCATAAAGGAGAAGGAACAGAAATGAGCAAGAAGGGACATCAAGGAGCAGAAAGGGGCAGCAAGGAGCTGGAAGGGACAGCAAGGTGCACAAAAGGTAAAGTAGGAGAAGGAGCACAAAGGAATAGAAATGAACAGGAAGGGTCAGCAAAGAGCTGGAAGGTAAAGCAGCACAAAGGTAAAGTAGAAGGAGCAGAAAGGGTCAGAAATGAGCTGGAAGGGGCAAAAGGAGCACAAACGTAAAGTAGGAGAATGAGCAGGAAGGGGCAGCAAGGAGCAGAAAGGGACAGAAGGAGCACAAAGGTAAAGGAGCAGAAAGAATCAGAAGGAGCACAAAGGTAAAGTAGGAGAAGTAGCAGAAAGGGACAGCAAGGAGCACAAAGGTAAAGTAGAAAAAGGAGCAGAAATGGTCTGCAAGGAGCAGAAGGGTGCAAAATAAGCAGAAAGTAGCAGAAAGATAAAGGAGCAGAAGGAGTCAAGGATAGAAAACCGTGTCAGAAGAAAAAGAAGACTGTCAAATGAAGGAGAGGAAAAGGAGATTGGAGCAGGAAGGACAAATTAAGTGAACCCTCCACTTTATTCTGGACACATCATAAGGCTTTGGTACCTGGGCCTGGCAGGGAAACTCTGGACCTTCTCATCTCCAAAGGTAAAAAAAAAATCGGTGTTAATGTGTTCACTTTTATTTACTGAGTGTCAGGAAGCACAGAGTGCCGCTGGGTAGGGGTGTTGCTGATTGGCTAGAGCGGTCAGCTGGCACTCTAAGCCAATCAGTAGCTCCCCATTCATAAAAAAGTAAAAATATTTTATGAACCGGAAACTAGCGATTGGCTTAGAGCATCAACTGTCCACTCTAGCCAATCAGCGGCACTCATGCCTGACGTCAATCTGCACTTCCTGACACTCTGTTTCAGAAGCCGAATACCACTGAGCGACCTGGAGCTGGAGCAAGTCTTTGGGGTTAAACCATTTGAGAGCGATTTAACCCCTTAAAGGAAAGAGAGCACCCAGGGGCTTCCTGGCATCATAGCATTTTCATTTAGGTGAAAATACACCATAGGCTTCCTGACACCATAGTTGTGAAAACGCTATTCACCCTGGCTTTATGTGATAATGGCTATGCCCCTTCCCTTTCATGACACTGTCAAAAAGGTACCAAGCATGGATGTCATTACAATTATACCCCGGAAAAGTTCCTGTGGACGCCCATGAGTGGGTTGTCTATTTATGCAAATGGTATGCCATGATGTGGGTAGTTTCCATTCCTGGGCTACCATACGCAGTGGCAGGACAGTGCCTATTACAAGGATGGCCAAAAGGTAGGTTCCCATCTGTCATAAGACTCCCACAATCCTTTGCCAGTTGGGGATCTACCATTTGCCCATCCTTGCATGGTTGCATTTAACACTGAGCGTGTGTGTGAATGTAAGAGAAGTTGTGTGTTTTTATGTACTGTTAAAGTTTAGTAAAAATGCACAGATTTACAAACTGATGCCCATGCAAATATAGACACACACATACAGATACACACACCCTGACACACATACCGATACAAACACACACACTAACTCACATACAGATACAGACACACAGATACACACCCTGACATCAATGAAAATATACACCCATTCAGACACAGACGCACACAAACCGACACACATGCAAATGTACATTTATTTATTTTTTAGCCATCCTCCTGTTTCCTATCTTTAGGTTGCAGGAAGAAGGCTTACATGGGTACCAGTCGGCTGCCTGAGAATGATGGGAATTGGAGTTTTTCCTAGTCCATGCTCCCTCCTCTCTACAGTTTCAGCTCGTAGGAAATGACCGGCTGTCACTACCTTCCAGTGCTGACATAATCACAGTGGCCGGATCAGCGATGTTAAAAGGTGGCCCAAACTGAATGGGTTACCCAAAGGGATCCCTCAGCATGCAGGCACTGGCTGTACCGGCATCAGCTCCACCGCTGACCATACGATTAAAGCAACATAACCAATCTGGCAAACTATGGTTTCTGAAGCATATCTCATACCTTCATCTTGCTTTATTTCTAGATATGTCACACTCTTTTGGCAAAATGTATTGTTGTATCCTATTTATGTAATGTCTGTTATGCCTACTAAGAATTGTTAATACTACTTATATCTTTTTTGGAAATATGTTTATAAAACCTTGTATGTTTTATGAATAATCAATAAAAATTTAAATATATTAAAACAAAATAATTACTTTCTAAATTTGTAAAAGTATTTTAAATTTGGCAGGTGTAAAAAAAAAAAAAAACCTGAAGGTACTCAAAATCACTATTAGTTGCAACAGCGGGGGGGAGGACCGAGTACGTAGGCGCCCGTAGCCGGCGTCCTCGCGGTGTGTGACTGGGGAACGCTTGGGTTGAGAAGAAGGAGTACAGGAGAAACTTATGTTGGCGGCAGCTCCAAGGCTGATTGAGAGGAAAATCCGGTGGGTGCCCTAAGGGGGCAATTAAAAAAAAATAATAATAATAACGCCGAGCAGCATGCAGGATATCAGTACATGATACACTGGAGAAACAACAAACCCACTCTAAAGCTAAGTACATTAATGGATGTCATTGAAACTAGCAAACTATAAAGGATGGCAAAAGGGGGTAGATCAACTAAACAATAGTTTCTATCTGTCTCAACTGGTTGAAGCTGTATTTTGCTTTTTTATATTTTTTGCCTGTTTTTTTTTTTTGGCTTTATGCTCAACCCTTTCAATTGATGAGAGTTCACGTGGCTGTAGCTGGTTAACATGGGGAAAAGGGGCAAGTTAACGGAATAGAGATCTCACAGAATAGAGATCTCCTTTGGCTTTCTTTCGACTGGGTATTACTTAGTTGTTGTGGGTTTTTTTTTTGTTTGTTTGTTTTTCTGGTTGGTTGGTTTTTCCTCTCTCAGGGGTTTTAATAATATAAAAGGGAAGAGGAATAGGGAAAGGCAGAAGAAGAGAATAGAGAAAGAAAGGGAATGAGGGGAGGAGGTGGGGAGATAAGAAGAAAATATGGCCACCAAAAAGACACAAAATGGCACACACCTGAAGAAAGGAAAAAAAAATGGAAGGGCAGCTAGAAAAACACTCGTGTTTTTTTTCTCACCCCAATCCTCTGGGAATAAATCAAATTTAGATGTGTCATACCAGTCAACCAAACCGACAGAAGGAAAAAAAGAGTAGTACACAAATGGAGGCATATAATAACTTAAGACAGGAAGAAAATCTATATGAACAACTACTCAGTCATCTAGACACACAATTTGAGAAAATTAAGGAGGAAATGCAAGTGAATACACGGGACATCAAGAGACCTTTCCTTATTAATCCCAATGATACAGAGTATTGAAGAAAAATGTGAGATTATCGAACAAGGGAGTAACTCCCACCAGGAAGAACATTTTATCCTGGAAAGAAAAATAATGGATCGGTGTCACCGAGTTAATAAGCCAAAAGGCGTACCAGATCACCTTCCAAGAGACATATTGGTCTGTTGCTCCTCCTTTAAACTCAAGTAACAGATCCTGAGACCACTGAAAAAAATTAATCCTTCAGGAGATTGTGAAAAGCTTAAGGTCTACCAGGATCTGTCATGGAACACCAGACAGAAGAGCAAGACCTTTGCAGAGAGTACAACAGTACTTTGATCCAATAATATAAAATACTGGTGGGGGTTCCCTACAAAAATCTTTATCCTGCATGAAGGCAAGATCTTAAGTTTCACTACGGCAGAAGAACTTAAAAGATGGATGAATCTAAGTAAAGAGATATAAAGAAGAAACAATGAATATCTTGCTAGGGAACGGAAGGAGACAATGGATAAATAGGAAAAGAAAGGAAGGGAAAGGGGGAGAAGAGAGGAGGAAGAGAGGCACCTGCAGACTTATTTACTCATTTATTTTTATTTTAACTTTTATGTTTGTGATAAAGGATGATAGATAGAGGTACACAATATAAAGAGAAAAACAGATACACTAGTATAAAATTTTTTAATACATGTAGAAATAGCAGACAGCAAGTGTTTTGAAGAAACTAGCTGGGTTTAATTTTTTTTTTCTCTTCTTCTCAGAGAAGACTCACAAGTTAAAAAACACTGACCAAAGTTAGAGGTGCTAATTAATATACACTTATTACGAAACTGTGACACACGTTTATCAACAAAATAGGAGGGATTAATAGACTAATGAAGATTTATTTAAGTAAAGGGAAAAGTCTGAAGGATGTGGGTAAAAAGAAATAGCACTATGAAGTTAAAAAAAATTATAAATTCTATGGAATGGTTTACTCACCAGGTGATCTTTAGAGAAAAGGAACAAGATGGTAGGGAATAAATGGGGAGGAAGGGATAAAAATATAAATAAAAAGATAGGGGGTCTTTTAGACTTAAACACGATTACAGATTGGAATGAATAAGGTCGTTTTTTTTTTAAATTTTTTTATTTTTTTTATATATATATATATATAAATATATATATATACCCTATGTTATGATAGCCCTGATGTTCAAATTGGAGAGAGAGAGCCCTCTGAGCTGGCAGACACTGTTAAATTAAGTTAGCATCATTTAAAAGATCTCTGGTTTTTCTTCAAGAAATCCAGAATTAAATACAAGTTTGTGCATTCCAAGAAACACATTGGATGAAAACTGACAAAATTAATATAAGAACTGTTAAATACCCGCTTACTATAAGCGCGGCTCTGGAAGAAAAAAAAAAGGAGGGGGGCCTTTATGTCCTTAAAAATATATCCATAAATATTAAATACCAAGATCTTGATATAAAAAGAAGATATATTATCTTGGTGTGTGAAATAAACAATAAACTCTTTACACTAGCCATATATGCACCTAATAAGTCTACCATAAAACTCATAACAAAGATTATGAGGAAAATACATCAAATCAAACAGGGAATGCTATTAATGATAAGGGGACATCAGATACTGTAGTATGGTGCGCTTACAAAAGCGTAATTACAGGCCACTTGATGTGGATGGCAGCTAGAATGAAAAAGAAAGAAAGACCCCACTCTCAGAGCTATATATAGAGCTAAATGAATATAAGAAACATAATAAAACAACACCCTCTACAGAAATAGAAAATATCAGAAACAGTGGCGTCTCTAGGATTCATTTTTAGGGGGGCACATGGAGGGCCAGGGACAAAAGTAGGGGGGCACATTTAACCCCACCCTCACCGCAGGTTGACCCCACCCCTGTCGCATGTTAAGCCCCGCCCCGACACAATGTGTTTTGTTTTTTTAATAATCCCTGGTGGAGGATTCATTATTTTCCACCAGGGATTATTAAAAAAACAAACACATTACCCTTGATACAGTGCCATAGTTGCCAACATTTGAAAAAAAAATTCCAAGGACATTTTGCAGCACAGCTATCAATTACTGCCTGGGTATAATATTCCTGGACAGTCAGTGCTCTCTGTATAATACAGGGCTGTGTGTATAATAAATTGGGACACTCAGTGCTCCCTGTATAGTGCTGCTCTCTGTATAATACAGGTCTGTTTGTGTATAATATCCCAAGACAGAGAGCAGCACTATACAGGGAGCACTGACTGTCCCAGGATATTATACAGGCACAGGCCTGTATTATACAGAGAGCAGCACTATACAGGAAGCACTGACTATCCCGGGATATTATATACACACAGATCTATATTATACAGATAGCTGAGCATATACCCCATGTCCCAATCTCTAGACTACTAGTACCTGTCAACAGCAGCTCCCAGACGCGTGTAACAGGGCTAAAGTGTGCGGCAGCTCACACAGATGATTCAGCGGTAAAGTGCACTCGCTGGCAGAGCCAAACTGGGAATCCCTGGGAATCCAAAGCAGCCCTGGAAAAAAAATGTATGCCATTCCTACAAGTCTATATATATATATATATATATATATATATATATATATATATATATATATATATATTTATATATATATAGTACAGTAAGCACACAAAACTCTCTGACTCACACACAAGCTTACTACAGACAAACTCACTTGTATAAACAGAACTACAAAGAAGTTCAGGGACACACACAAACTCACTGACACATACAAACAGTACCATTTTAACAGAGTTAAGGGCCCCTGGGCAAAGCAATGCACTGGGGCCCTTCCTACACAACAACTCACAGGAATTTTAATTATTGATAGACTGCTGGAGTCCATACACACACACAGAGACTGCTGAGTCCATACACACACACACACACACACACACAGACTGCTGAGTCCATACACACACACACACACACCGACTGCTGAGTCCATGCACACACACACAGACTGCTGAGTCCATACACACACACACACACAGACTGCTATGTCCATACACACATATACACACACACACAGACTGCTGAGTCCATGCACACACAGACTGCCGAGTCCATACACACTCACAGACTGCTGAGTAAATACACACACACAGACTGCTGAGTCCATACACACACACACAGACTGCTGAGCAGTGGCGGATCCAGAGCCTGATCTCGGGAGGGGCACTTGTAGATTATTTAAAGAAATAATCCAGACACAATAACCACTACAGCTCAGTGTAGTGGTTATGGTGTCAATAGTGCCGGGATCCCCTCCCAGAGTAAGTAGTCAAACCGTTTAAGAACAGTTTGACAACTTACCTGAGGTCTGCTGGGAAATGGGACTGTAGTAGGGCATAGGAGCAGTGGTGTGTGTGAGTGGTGCAATTTGTAAGGGGTGCAGTGTGTGTGTGTGTGTGTGATGGGGACAGCGTGTGAGCAGTGTGTGTGTTTGAAGGTTGTAGTGTGTGAGTGAGGGTGGCAGTGTATGTCAAGGATGCAGTGTATGTGTGGGACAGTATGTCTGTGTAATAGTTGCAGTGTGTGTGTGAGTGAAGGCAATGTGTGTGTATGGGGCGGCAGTGTATGGGGAGCAGTGTGTGTATGTGTGTAGAGTGTGTGTGTATGGGGGAGAAGTATGTGTGTATGGGGGAGCAGTGTGTGTGTATGGGGAGCAGTATGTGTGTATGGGGGGCAGTGTGTGTATGGGGGACAGGGCAATATGTGTAAAAGGGGGGGCAGCATGGGGGGCAATTACAAAAGTGTATGGGGGCAGTGTGTGTATATGGGGGGCAATGTGTGTGTATGGGGGCAGTATGGGGGGCAATGTGTGTGTATGGGGGGCAGTATGGGGGGGCAATGTGTGTGTAGAGTGTGTGAACACCCCCCCCACCCCAAGCCTACCTGTCACTGGAGGCTGTTGCTTGGGGTCAGGCAGCCATCTTCTGCATCAGCATGGTCTGCTGCTTTACGGCGGGGGTGGGGCTTCGTTTGGGGGTGGGCCTGTGCCGGGGAGCCTGTCAGTGCTCCCTCCAGCCACAGACAGCCCCCAGCACCTCAGCACTGCATTCCCTCGGGCTGTAACAGACACACACACTGTTACAGTCCGAGGGAAGAACATGGCCAGCAAGTTGCTGGCATTTGGGGGGGCCCAAGGGGGGGCACAGCATGATGTTTCAATCTAAATGGTGTCATAAAGGTAATAAACCTGAAGCGCTTATGACGAGTAAGTTGAAAAAGGAAAATAATAAAAGAGTGATATCTAGAATTAGGGAAAAAGATACATATATAATGGACCCTGAACAAATAGCTGGAGCATTTGAAAAATTTCATAGAGATCTATATAATCTACCACATGATATAGTTGGCAATGAGGAAGAAATTAAAAAATTCTTTGAAAAGATAAAAATTCCCCAAATTCCTGAAAGTTATTAAAGCAATAGATAAACTTAAAGAAAAAACTGCCTCGGGCCAGATGGCTTTACAAATACACTTTTTAAAATTATGAAAGATCAATTAAAAGAAGAACTGGTAAATGTTTTTAACTCTGTGATAAATACAGGAAGATGCCCTGGAGAGTTATTGAGAGCAAATATCGTTCCAATTCCAAAACCAGATAAAGATCCAGAACTGTCAAGTAATTTTAGACTGATTTCATTGATAAACACAGACATCAAAACATTCTCATCGATTCTTGCGGATCTTCTGAAAGTTGTCATACCAGATCTTATTGACAATGACCAAGTTGGTTTTATTCCAGGTCGTCATCAGTTAAAGGACCACTCTAGGCACCCAGACCACTTCAGCTTAATGAAGTGGTCTGGGTGCCAGGTCCTTCTAGGGTTAACCCATTTTTTTATAAACATACCAGTTTCAGAGAAACTGCTATGTTTATGAATGGGTTAAGCTTTCCCCCTAATCCTCTAGTGGCTGTCTCATTGACAGCCACTAGAGACGCTTGCGTGCTTCTCACTGTGATTTTCACAGTGAGAGCACGCAAGCGTCCATAGGAAAGCATTATAAATGCTTTCCTATGCGACGGGCTGAATGCGCGCGCAGCTCTTGCCGCGCGTGCGCATTCAGCCCAGGAGGAGGAACGGAGGAGGATCGGTGGAGGAGAGCTCCCCGCCCAGCACTGGAAAAAGGTAAGTTTTTAACCCTTTCCCCCTTCCAGAGCCGGGCGTGAGGGGGTCCCTGAGGGTGGGGGCACCCTCAGGGCACTATAGTGCCAGGAAAACGAGTATGTTTTCCTGGCACTATAGTGGTCCTTTAACAACATCCGGAAAGTAATAGACATTGTGGAGGCAACAAAGACTAAGGGGAACACACTCACGCTCTGTCACGTATTCATCAGCTTATATAAATGTGATTAATGGAATTTACTGTTCAGAAAGGAAAAGTTTTGCCAAACAACATTACTGTCCTGACAGGAAAAAGTTGTGCCAAGCAGCAATCAATCCACAGGAGGGTTTGTGCTGAGCAGCAATCATGCAAATAGGAACCTGGTAATTGCCTTTGGGGTCAAAGGTCGGTTACAACCAATCAGATCCACAGGCGGGGTATTTAGGCTCAGTTCTCCTCTTGCTCAGTGCCCTGTCGTGGTTTCCCTTGTGGTTGTCCGAGAGCGCTTTATTGATTCTGTTAATTCTGGTTATTTGACTTTGGCATTGTTTTTGACTTCCCTGTTTTCTGGCATCCTTGACCCCTGGCTTTTCCTTACCGTTGTGTCTTTTTCTGTATCCCTTGACCTCGGCTATTCCTGACTATTCTTTGATACGTTAGTCCGGCCACTCTAAGGTCCGGTATACGTTACCTATCAGTCCTCTGTGTTACACAATTCTACGTGCTGGATCAGACTGTAATCCTGACGTGCTCATATCAATAGACGCAGAGAAGGCGTTTGATAGGGTAGTGTGGGCCTTTATATCAGCTACATTAAAACAATTTGGATTTACAGGCTCATTTTTAAAAGCGGTATCTGCTCTCTATGACGCTCCACAGGCAAAAGTCATGGGATTTGGATTTACCTGTCAAATTTTTAACATTAAATTTATGGACTCCCAAACGATAAAAATTGTTTAAAAAATATTTGGGAATAACTATTACATTAGAGGTTAAAAAAGTCAATAGAAGCTAATTTTTTTACCCCTATTAAAACAAACTAATAAAAACCTACGGGACTGGAGGAGGTTGGGATTCTCGTTGTCGGGCAAAATCAATATATTAAGGGCCTATATCTTACCAAAATGGCTCTATTCATGGAGAATGATTTCTCTTAATTGCCCCAAAAACTGGTTATTAATGCTACATGCCTCTTTTTTAAAATTTGTGTGAGATGGAAAGAAACCAAGAGTAAAAATGAAACATTTAGCCAGTTTAAGACAAGATGGAAATTTGAGTTGCCCAGAAATTCATCAATGTTATCAAGCCAGTAGATTGTTTCACATATCACAGATTGTTACGTTGCCTTTGAGACTGTATAGTAGCCCAGGAATGAAATTTACACCCATAATGGCATACCATTTGCAATAGTAGACAACCCAAGGTATTGCACCGGGAACTGGTCAAGAAGATGAATAGCATATGTAATGTGGTGGCAATAAGATAGGAACTTATGGGTTAATCGGGCGTATAACAAAATAGATGATGACAGTAGTTTGATCAAAGAGGCGAAGGGGCTCTCTCTCTCCTTTTACAAATAAAGATAAGGAACATTAGACAAGCGAGTTTATTAGGGTTATGATAGTGATACTTAAGACTAGGATGGGGTGGGGGCAGAGGGTTGTGGGGCAGAGGGTTGTGTCTTATACATATACACTGTCAAATCCACCACATGCACATAGTCGCAGGCAGATAGTCACATACACAGGATCAGGCAGAAACACAGTTACATGTAGATAAACACACTCACACACAATTACAGGCAGACAGCCACACACACACATACTTACTTGCAGACAGTCACACACACATGCAGAAAGCCACACACATACACAAAGGCAGACAGCCACACACACACACAGGAAGACATCCACACACACAGAGGCAAGCAGTCACACACACACACACACACACACAGGCAGACAGGCAGACAGTCATACACACAGACACACAGGCAGACAGACACACACACACAGGCAGACATTCGCAGACAGTCATACACACAGACAGTTACACACATATAGACATACAGTCACACACACACAGGCAGACAGTCATACACACACACAGACACACAGACACACAGTCACACACACAGATACACACATAGACAGTCACACTCACACTGCCAATCACACATAGTTACCGCTGTTCATTGTGGAGACAGTGCAGCTCATGGAGATTGTTTGTTGGGGAAGCAGGGACTCCTTCCTGCTTCCCCTGCAGCAGTTATCCAGCACTTTTAGCTCTGCCCCCGCCATCAGTTTTGCTCCGCCACTGCCGCACGGTATGCTCCGCCCCCACTGAACGGTAAGCTCCGCCGCCGCCACAGATTTTTTATTTTTTTTATCCCGGCCGACCATGTGTGAGCTGTGTGGGCCGCACGGCGCCCCTTGCTCCCATGGCGCCCTGTGCGGCCGCACAGCTCGCACACCCCTAAGGCCAGCCCTGCTTGTAAGCATTCCTGGCATTTTACACATGTGCCCTGGTCCTGAGTGTTTGTACAGCAATTTAACCACATAAGTTCCAGATGTTTCTGAGGAAGCCTGTAGCCTCTCTTACAGCATATTAAGCAGACCGATTCATACATATTGCACTATTATTTGCAATTTGTTTCTTCTTCTTTTTTTTATTTTTATTTATTGCAGTTTTGTCAGCGATACAACAGCATTTCTTAGACAGAGTGGTTCATTCAGTCAACATGACAGGGTATTGAATATTTTCAATTGTATATTGTATATATCAGCGTTCTGTATGGACTATGTCCGAGCCGATGTGTGGTATGGTCTGTGAATGGCCTGGACTACGTGTTTCAGTTATCAGATAGAATTATTTCGTAGGAACTGGACCCAAGGGTCCCATATTTGTGTGTATTCTTGGTACTGATGTGTTAGTGAGTAGCATGTCTCTTCTAGGTTTCTGATAGTTTCTACCTTTTGTAACCATTCCCGTGTAGTGGGTGCATGTGGCTGTTTCCAAAGGGCAGGGATGAGTTGATTGGCTGCTGTGATGAGATGTATCAAAAGTGTTCTCTCGTGTTTATGCATTTCTAGGGGTGGAAGGAGAAAGAGGTATGTATCTGGGTGTAATGGGATGTGCCTCCTGAGGATCTTGTATAATGCCCCTGAAATGCGTGTCCAGTATTTGCGGATCTCGGGACAGGTCCACCAAATGTGTGTGGTCGTGCTTTCGGTTTGCTGGCATCTCCAGCATCTGTCTACGGTTGTGGGGAAGAGACGATGGAGTTTCGACGGTGTGTAGTGCCACCTGGCTATCCGTTTATAGTTGCTTTCCTGTGCTAACGTATTTCTCGAGGTTTTGTGTATTTGTCTAAAAATCTGTTTCCATTTATTTTTGGGTATCTCTACCTGTAGTTCTCTTTCCCAGGTGGTGGTGAACGTTGGTAGGTTGTGGGTGGTTGTTGCTTGGATAGTAGTGTACATTAGTGAGATGTGTTTCTTTTTGAGATCCTGTTTGGAGCAGTGGAGTTCGAATGCTGTGTGTGGTCGGCTCTGTCCCAGTGTTATTGGTCCTGAGTGTATAAAGTGCTTTAGTTGATTGTATTGGAATTTTTGTATTGCCGTTGGGGATTCGATAAGGTCATGTATTGGTTTGATCTGTTGTTCCCCAGATTCAATTAGTATGTCTTTCAGCGTAAGGTATGTGCTCGTGTGAAGGTGTTTTAGGGCCTTGCCATCTACCCCTGGTTGGAAGAGAGGGTTATGTGAGATCGGGTAGAGTGGGGACGGGTGAGGTGATATTTGGTCGTTGGGCTTGAGGGTCTCCCAAATGCGCAGAGTGGGTGTGATCGTGGGATGCGGGCCTTTTATCAGTAGTGGTTGTCCTGTTTTGTGCCATGGTATTGTGTATATGGGTGCTCGGAAAAAAGTGTCTTCAATGGTTACCCATTGTTTTACAGCGTTTGTGCATGACCAGTCATAAAGTCTGGTCAGGTGAACCGCTTTATAGTATCTGCTTATATCTGATAGGCCTAGGCCCCCCTCATCTTTCGGACGTGTGAGTAGTGTATGTGCTAATCGCGGGCTTTTGTGGGACCAGATGTAGTGTGTGAATAGTTTGCGTATTGTGCTGAACCATGCCTTCGGTATTGTTATGGGAAGTACTTGAAGCATATATAAGATCCTGGGTAAGACATTCATTTTTAGGATGTTTAGCCTGCAGAACCATCCAAATTGTGGCTTATTCCAGGCTGTAAGATCTGATTGGATTGCTTTTTGTAGGTTAGGGAAGTTGCTTTCGAATAGGCGTGTTGTATCCCTAGTGATGTGTATCCCGAGATATTTAATGCTATGGGGGGCCCACGCAAATTGATATTCCTGTTTCAATGTTGTTGCGATGTGTGCCTGCACGTTTATTGGGAGGATTTCACATTTTGTGAGAATTGCCTTAAAGTTGGATATATTACTGTATGCATTCATTTATTCCATCAGGTGTGGGAGTGAGTCCAGCGGGTGTGTGATTGAAAAAAGCATATCATCTGCAAATGCTGCTATTTTATGGTTTTGTTGTCCCGTATGAATGCCTCTAATGTTGATGTTGTCTCTCCAGGACAGCCACAAAGAGGAGGGGGGAGAGGGGGCACCCCTGCCTAGTGCCATTTGAGATTGGCACACTATCTGAAAGCTGTTCATTTACCCTAATGTTGGCTGTGGGGTTTGAATAAATTGCTTTAATCCATTTTAGCCAGTTAGGTCCAAAGCCTAGGTATTGGAGCGTGTATAGCATTAGAGTCCAGTCCACTCTATCAAACGCTTTTTCCGCATCAATGGATAAGAGTAGACTGGACTCTTCCATGCGTGTGGCATGGTGCACTAAGGTTATAATTTCCGTGGTGTTATTTTTCGCTTCCCTACCGGGCACGAAGCCTGCTTGGTCTGCATGTATAATCCCCGGCAGTAGGGGGCGGAGCCTGTTGGCCAGGATTTTTGTAAAGAGTTTGAGATCTACGTTTATTAAGGAGATCGGTCTATAACTACCGCACTGGGATAAGTCTTTGCCTGGTTTCGGGATAAGTGTGATTGTAGCGTTTAGTGCTTGAGGGGGGAGTGAGGTGCTTTGAAGAAGGGAGTTAAAAGATTTTGTAAAGTGTGGGATGAGGGTGGTGGCGTATGTTTTGTAGTATTTCGTTGTGAACCCGTCCGGGCCTGGACTTTTCCCTACCGGGAGGAGTTGGATCGTGTTACGGCATTCTTCCATCGTGATTGGGTGTTCTAGTGTTTCACTCAAATTGTTCGGTAGTGTAGTATGTATCCTGTTTGCTAGGAAGCTTTGGATGTCCCGGGTCGATGGGGTGGTTTGTCCTAGGTTGTATAAGGAGTGGTAGTAGTCCTGAAAAGCTGTGGAAATGTCTGTTACTAGGTGGGACGTGTTCCCTGTTTTATCCTTTATGGATGGTATGAAAGTGTTTTCTCTCTGTTTTGTAAGGGCGTTGGCCAGTAAACGCCCGCTTTTCCCCCCTTGTGCATAGTATAGGCTACGTGTTTTTGCGATGGCGTATTTTGTGCGGATGTTTAAAATGGTGTTGAGTTCTGTGCGTTTCTCTAAAAGTCTTTTGTATAGGGGTAGCGTGTCGTTTCGGGCATGGGCTTCCTCTAGTTCTCTGATGTCTTTGGTCAGTTGTGTGACTTGTGTCTCGCGTTGTTTTTTGTGTCTAGAGGCTATTTGTATGATTGTTCCTCTAATAGCACTTTTATGCGCTTCCCATATGATGGGGTATGGTGTATCTGCTTTTGTATTTATTTCAAAGTAGTGAGCCAAGTGTTCATCTATTTGAGTTCGTACTGCTTGATCGTTGAGTAGGTTGTCGTTTAGTTTCCACTGTGCCCGAGTGGGGTGGAGAGTGGGGATTGTTATTGACATTGACAGTGGGGCATGGTCTGACCATGTTATGGGGGCGTATTCACAGGTCTTGATTAGGTTCAGGAACCTATGCGGAGTAAAGAGCATGTCTATTCTAGAGTATGTTTTTGATGAGTGTGAGTAAAATGAGTAGTTTCTGCTATTGGGGTGAGTTATACGCCAAGTGTCGTAGAGTTGGTGCGTGTCCAGGAGTTTTTGAATTTGGTGCCTCGTTGAGGTCTGATATGATTGGGCTTGAGAGGTGGTGTCTAGTGTCCCATCTAGTGAGATGTTGAGGTCCCCACCCAGTATTAGTAGACCCTCTGTAAACGTTTCTAACTTATGAAGTATTTTGCGAAGAGTAGGGGTTTGTTTCCTATTTGGGAGGTATATGTTAGCTAGGGTCGCTGTAGTATTCCCTATTTGTCCCTTCAGAAAGATAAATCTACCTCCCTCGTCTGAGTGATGATCTTTGTACGTGAAGGGTAATTGCGAGGAGAGTAGGATCGCAACTCCCCTTGATTTTGAGCCTCTATAGTTGCTGAAGTAGCCGTTGGTGTAGTGTTTTGATTTGAGACTGGGGGCTGAGTCTTTACGGAAGTGTGTTTCTTGTAAATAGATTATGTCTGCTTTTTGCCTGCGGTAGTCCGCGAGTGCTTTGTGACGTTTCTCGGGCTGATTGAGGCCCCTAGCGTTGTGTGTTAGTATTTTTATGGTTGTCATTGCTTTGCAGTAAGACCTGTTGTGTTGTGGTATGCGTGTGGTCCCTGTGTTGTGTGCTTGGGTTTGTATTGTAGCCTGGTTCGACTAGAGTTCGTGTTCTGCACGTTTTGACCTTATGTTCAGCAAGTTCATACAGACATATACAATACACAGCTGTACAGTAGTTATCCTTGTAAAACAATAATTATAGAACAGTAGTTAATACAGTTTGAATTAAAACAACAGTTACATATAAACCTAGAGACCGTCCGTATTTCCCTTCTGGTTTTCCTGTGGGTTGTCGGTCAACTATATACAGTGGTGAGATACAAGTGTGTATCTAAGAGAGTGGGACTTCCCAGGTCGGAGGGGTGGCACTCTCCGGTGGGTGTAATTCACTGGTGTCTGCCCCTGAGATGTCCCTGTATCTGCAGTGGGCTATGTTGTAGCGACACCGTGTTTCGTGTCAGGGGTGGTGTGTCTGCGTTGGTTTATAGTGTAGGTGTTGGTTGGTTGTCGTCTATCGGTGAGACGGCTTTGTGTTGTGTATGGGTTTGTTATCGTCTACTTTTTTGAGGTGGAGTTATTAATTGGTCGGGTGGAGCATGCGGGTGAGATAGCTTGTTTCGTTTGTCTATTTGGAGGAGGATATTTGTGTGAAAGAGTTTGGATGTAGTGGTGCGTGGGGGGGTGTGTGGTCACCTGTGCATTTAGTGTGCATTCCCAGATGGACTTTGTGCTGTATGATTGGTGTTGGTTGTCTTGCATGGTTGAATTTTGCCTTCTGTTTGTGTGGGCCTATCGTCTCTGTAGGGTTGTCTAGCTTAGGAGATTCTTTGTGTTGTGTGTCTGGGTGCCTTCTGTGGGAGTCGGCCTAGTATTGCTAATTGTCTTGAGATTCTGGTCAGGGGTGTGCGGGTCGTGTGTGACGTCTAAGTCACAACGCACAGATAAATGTGGTCCCTCTCAGGGTGTGCGTCTCACCCTCTTACTATCTGTGCGTTCGACCCAGCATGGTGTTACATCTTAAATATCTTTAACACAAACATGAAGATAGTATATAAATTATACGACCTGCGCAGGAGCTTCCGGGGTCTGGGGCATACCAGTTTGCTATATTAACCCTTGTCAGGTTCAGGGCTTCGGTGAAAGGGATGACGTCCTGGTGTGTGGTGATTGTGTAGGTCAACCCTTTTAGGCCTACAATCAAGGCAAAGGGGAATCCCCATCTGTAGCGTATGCCACGTGCCCTCAATTGGTCTGTGATCGGCCGTAGTGCTCTTCTTGCCTGGAGGGTGTGGCAGGATAGATCAGGGTATATCTGGATTTCGTGTCCTTGGTATAATAGTGGTGAGGACGAGTCTCTCAGTGCCCTTAGGATGTCCTCCTTTAGGGTATAGTAGTGTATGCGGCATATCACGTCACGTGGTGCCTCGCTTGTGCCATTTTTAAGTCGTAGGGATCTATGTGCCCTATCTAGTACCACTGGGGCGTCCGGGGAGCGATTTAGTATAAGGTTGAATAAGGTGGTTAGCTGTACCTTTAAGTTTTCTTTTTCTACCTCTGGGATCCCCCTAATGCATAGATTGTTCCTTCTGCCCCTATTATCTATATCATCCAATGATCTCTGCATCATGGATAAATGCCTTTCTTGGATTGTGAGTGCTTGGGTGAGGTCTTGTATCTGTGTCTGACAGGAGCCCCTGTCATCTTCCAAGTCCTGTACTCTTCTGCCTACCTGTGTGATTTCTGAGCTCAGGCCCTCCATTTTGAGTTGGAAGGCAGTTTCCAGTTTTCCTAGCATTTGTGCTAGATCCAGTCTGGACGGCAGATTTTTCAAGATTTCTTTGATGTCCGCGTCTGCAGAGGCTGATGAGGCTTCTGACTGAGCAGGGCTTAGTGGTTCGGAGTCTGTGTGAGTTGCCACCGGCGCCATGTTGGATTCCCCAGTGACTGCCGTGCGGTCGGCATAATCTTTAAACAGACGGGTGACCGAGCCCGGTTTACCCGCTGGTGGTTTCTCCTGTGGTTGGTGAGGGGTTTGGTTGCGTTTGTTGTTCCCCATCTCGGGTGTTATATTCCTTTTTTGTGCGATCTCTGCCCGTTTTGCTCGGAGCCGGTTTAGTGAGCGGCCATTCAGGTCGGCTGCAGGACACGCCCCCTTGTTTCTTCTTTTTTATGGTGACTCTTTGTGAGCAACTAAGCAATTTAACATAAGTATTAATTTTGGATATGACATTTTATGGTGTATTCAAAGTTTACTATATTTTGTTTTTTGCACTCCAGTTATTATTTTTTTTGTTTTGTTGAGAGAGAGAGTAATATCTGTGCAGATATATCACCGAAAGGGGCTGCAGCGATGAGGTTTGTGCAATTGACGGGCCATTACTTGAGAAGGCTTTATGTTTGAAATTATAACCAGCATTGATTGCATCTGAGCACCAAAAAGAGAATATCTGTATTGTATTCTAAACATCTGATGCAGAGGAAAATTAGTGTGTCAGTGCATTTTATTATTAGAAAACCGCCAGAGAAGAAGTCAGATCTGGCAAAATGTAGTTGAAGAAGGCAGCAGTGTGGGAACTAATGTAGAGAGATCCCTGGTTTTGGGCCCCCCTCTCTAGTGCTAGAGTGGCGAAAAGATAGATCCTCATCTGTCGTACAACTCCAATGATACTATACCAGATGGAGATCTACCATTTGCCCATCCTTGCAGGATATTTGTGAGCAATATAGACAAAAAAATAGTATATACACTACAAAACGTATAACTGGAAGAATTCCTAGGTGTACCTCACAGACACCCAAGAAGCAATGTGAAATAATGAAAAGGTGGAAAACACCCAGAATACGTGTAGGTAACTATATGAAATATATAACAACCTGATGGAGAGTGAAGTCCATATGAATTCTGTATGAAAATCAAAATTTTAACATAGCGTGATACAGTAAAGGAGTTTTAACTTAATAAATATAAATGATTATAGATGCACTCACAAACGCACGTGAAATAGAGCTTCTCGCCCACCCAGGGGCAGTATGTAATCCGATGGCTAAATTAGAGAATCACCTCATAGGATAAAGGAAAAAACAGAATAGTGAAGTTTGTTATAAAAAGTACAAAATCACATTTATTGGTCACACTTACATGTGTGTAAATCACAAAGAGCGTATCTCTCAATAACTTGGAACTCCATGCAATGTTGTCATCAATCCAAGAATGGGGATAAGCAGGAGTAGTTATAAATGAGTAGCCAAAAAAATAAATATATACAAATAAAAAACAATTAAAACAATATAAAGTAGGTCCAATATAGAAATCCAACGCGTTTCGTCCTGTAGGGTGTAGGACTTCATCAGGGATACTTCTATACCTCCATTTCTCCGGTTTAAATACCGGTAAGAATCTCCTCTTGATTGCGTGCATCTGTTGTTCAGCGTGCGTTCCATCCGTGGAACGCACAAAGACGCAAGGATATGACGAAATTATGGAGAGACAGTTCCGTATTCCTATTGCGTTTTCCGCGCGCATGCGCAATAGGAATACGGAACTGTCTCTCCATAATTTCGTCATATCCTTGCGTCTTTGTGCGTTCCACGGATGGAACGCACGCTGAACAACAGATGCACGCAATCAAGAGGAGATTCTTACCGGTATTTAAACCGGAGAAATGGAGGTATAGAAGTATCCCTGATGAAGTCCTACACCCTACAGGACGAAACGCGTTGGATTTCTATATTGGACCTACTTTATATTGTTTTAATTGTTTTTTATTTGTATATATTTATTTTTTTGGCTACTCATGTATAACTACTCCTGCTTATCCCCATTCTTGGATTGATGACAACATTGCATGGAGTTCCAAGTTATTGAGATATACGCTCTTTGTGATTTACACACATGTAAGTGTGACCAATAAATGTGATTTTGTACTTTTTATAACAAACTTCACTATTCTGTTTTTTCCTTTATCCTATGAGGTGATTCTCTAATTTATCCATCGGATTACATACTGCCCCTGGGTGGGCGAGAAGCTCTATTTCACGTGCGTTTGTGAGTGCATCTATAATCATTTATATTTATTAAGTTAAAACTCCTTTACTGTATCACGCTATGTTAAAATTTTGATTTTCATACAGAATTCATATGGACTTCACTCTCCATCAGGTTGTTATATATTTCATATTTGTGAGCAATGTTTGTGCGTTTGAATTGTGATGGAATTTCGTTGAAATGTAAATTTAGTAGGCTGAGATTTCCACGTGGCATATGTAAGTATACATGTATGTTGTATCAGTTAGTTAGTTACACGTAGCTACTGTAACTAACTAACTGAGCATGTTAAGGAATGCAGGAATGCAGGAACTCAAATCACAATCCTTTCTCCTTTGTTTCGGATGAGCCATGTGGTCTGCTCATATAAGGAAATCCAGATCCTGTCCACCGACTGGTTAAGGGTATGTGCGGGTGGAGCTATTAATGGGAGGAGTTTTAGTTCTATAAAAAGCATGTACTCCATGTGTTCGGCCCTCAAACCTGTTTTGGAATGTTAGTTCATCTGAGACCCGATCGGTATGTTAATAAAGACCTTTTACTTCCTGAAGACCTGCATCCATCTCTCTGTGTCTGGCCTCTGCAAGTTTACTCAGTTACATCTTTGGTGCATTGGCTCATTGTCACGGAAGCTGAGACAGAGACGTGAGACGGTAGACTTTTACCAACGTTCTCTATGGCAGCACCCCTGAACTTCTGCGTGGACATCCCTTCATCTCAGCGCCACTGGGCTGCTTGGCCTTTACGTAGTAAGTACTACAGATTCTGGTGTACATTCCGTCTGCTAGCTCTCAACCTATCTTGACTAAGTGTGCTCTGTTGTAAATTCAGCCACTAGACTATTGATGGAGTAGATAGACTAAATGGGTACTGTTGTAAATTCCGCCCACTAGTTCGCTATATGTGGTGCTTGGGCAGCGTAGACTAACCGAATCCTGGTGTAAATAGTTCGATAGTTCTCGAGGTGCTGGCCAATTAGAATAGTTGGGATTATTGTAAATGTTGTTAAATATACTGTAGCTGGTGAATTGGTTAATTGCATGTCCCGCTAGAAAGCTTGAGCTCTGCCGTCTAGTGGGAGTGTAAATTGTGTGTATACTGTATAATAGCGCACGGTATTATAACCATTAACATGTACTATAACTACTGGCGTTGTGTAAAATTACTAAAAACTGTTGTCTTATGTTATATGTGTAACACCATAACTGTTACTAACTGATCTGTGACTTTAAAACTGTACCATAACCACTTGCTAACCGTACCATAACTACTGATTGTAAAGATGATGTTACTAGAATGTGATATAGTCGGTTAGTTAAAAGTTGATTTATAGCGTGGATAATTGTAGGGTTTGATTTATAGTTACAGAGATAAGTATCTAGTGTTTGGTAAATCTTTGTGAGTGAGACGTCGTGATATCACTGTATGTACGAGAATTCTCTGCGTGTTTTCGTGTGTGTGTGTTTGGCCTAGCAATTGTGCCACGTGGTGCTGTTGCCAGGGAAACAAGTGTGATCGTTGGAAGTGTGTTTGGGGTATTGTGTTTCTTTGTATTAGACGCGCCGTTGCCAGTATGGGTGCGTCTGACTCAAAAATTGTTGATCTGTTGTCGTGTATGTTGAACAACTTTGCAAAGGAATATAAAGTTTGTGATTTTGGGGTGAAATTATCCCCAAAGCGTTTGACTACATTATGTAGTAGAGAGTGGCCTATCTTGGTGACTGCATGGCCTCCACGTAGTAGTCTTGATCTAACTCTAATACAACGTGTGCACGCAGCTGTATCTAGTAGGCCTGAATTCTATGATCAGTTTCCGTATATTGATTGTTGGAAACAGATTGTGGAAGAATTGCCTAAATGGATTAAGGTATGCCACGAGGAGCAATGTCGCCTCATGGTGGCCAGGACTTGTCTGTCCATCAGGGCCGCAACCCCGCCCATTTTAGACTCTCCCTCTGAGTCTGAACTTCCCTTCCCATCCCCTTACTCCTCCTCCAAGGTTAGAGAAGGTGCTGCTGGTGTTGCCATTCCCCCTGCCCACTCATTCATCTAGTTTAGAGCCCAGCCCACTTGCCCTAAGTCCTCCCCTTCCGGTACCTTCCTCTACTAGTTCTATATATCCGGAATTAACGTCACTTCTGGTTCCTGGTCAGGCTCCTCCCAGCCCGGCCCACAACATCCTGTTGACTGAACTTCCGCCCAGTAAAATTAACCCGCCTCATTCTCCTTACCTTACTACCCCTAGACCGGAACTTACTATTAAACAGCCTTGCCGAAGTCCTATATTAACCCGACAGATGACTGGCACCCTTCAACCCCAGACATTACCAAATGCCCCTCCAGGCCCAACACATGTTGACGAAAATGGCCAAATACAACGGGCAGATCCTGTTTTTGTCTATGTCCCCTTCACCACAACTGATCTATTCAATTGGAAGACTCATAACTCTTCGTATACCGACAAACATCAAGTCATGACAGATTTGGTTACCTCCATTATACAAACACACAATCCCACATGGGCCG
This sequence comes from Pelobates cultripes, assembly GCA_933207985.1. Lineage (NCBI taxonomy): Eukaryota > Metazoa > Chordata > Amphibia > Anura > Pelobatidae > Pelobates > Pelobates cultripes. The sequence goes on along the minus strand of OW240913.1, from coordinate 200,823,626 downwards.
ATTGCCAGCAATTATTAACTTTATTTAATTGTGAGGAAAGGACCCGGTTTAATCAAGCGGCTATTAAAGCGCTTGAGGAAACGGCCCATACTCAAAATCAGGCCAATCCAGCTGCATGGGCTGCAGCCCATTATCCAAATGTTGACCCAAATTGGAATGTGAATGGTGCTGACATGCTCCAATTAAAGGACCACTATAGTGCCAGGAAAACATACTCGTTTTCCTGGCACTATAGTGCCCTGAGTGTGCCCCCACCCTCAGGGATCCCCTCCCGCCCGGCTCTGGAAGGGGAAAATAGGTTAAAACTTACCTTTTTCCAGCGCTGGGCGGGGAGCTCTCCTCCTCCGATCCTCCTCTTCTCCTCCCCGTCGGCTGAATGCGCACGCGCGGCAAGAGCTGCGCGCGCATTCAGCCAGTCACATAGGAAAGCATTCATAATGCTTTCCTATGGACGCTGGCGTGCTCTCACTGTGAAAATCACAGTGAGAAGCACGCAAGCGCCTCTAGTGGCTGTCAATGAGACAGCCACTAGAGGAAATAGGGGAAGGCTTAACCCATTCATAAACATAGCAGTTTCTCTGAAACTGCTATGTTTATGAAAAAATGGGTTAACCCTAGCTGGACCTGGCACCCAGACCACTTCATTAAGCTGAAGTGGTCTGGGTGCCTAGAGTGGTCCTTTAAGGGCTTATCGGGAAGCCATTATTGCTGGCATAAGGGCAGGAGGGAAGAAGGCAATCAATATGTCAAAGACGGCTGAGGTGTTGCAAAAGGTTGATGAGTCACTTAGTGCCCTTTATGAAAGATTATTGGAGTCATATAGATTATATATTCCTCTTAATCCAGAGGCCCCTGAGAATTCTCGAATGATCAACTCAGCATTTGTCAGCCAGGCCCAAGGTGATATTAAAAGAAAATTGCTAAAGTTAGAGGGATTTGTAGGGATGTCCATATCACAGCTAATGGAGATCGCAAATAAAGTATATATGAATAGGGAAACTGAGATAAAGCGGGAGGAAGAATGTAAAATGAGGAAGAAGGCAGATATGCTAGCGGTAGCTATCACAAGTGTAGAGAGAGAGGGAAGGGAGGTGAATAAAGGAGTCGAGAATAGGCTGAGTAAGGGACCTTTAAGTAGGAATCAATGTGCGTATTGTAGAGAGGAGGGACATTGGAAGAATGAGTGTCCACAGAGAGAGCATTATGAAAATAATAGACAAGGAGAGAGAAGAGTGCGGGGAGGTTATAGTGGTAGTTATAGAGGAAGAAGAAGGTTTGGAGGGAACGGTGGGAATAGTAGAGGAAGTGTTCAAGGAGACAGATATTATCCACCTATTAAGAGACCAAGAGATAGAGAGGATAGAGATTTTGTGGGTCTGGCTGACACTATCATGGAAGACTATTGATACCGACCGGGCTCCATCCCCCTTGGCTGAGCGGAGCCTATGGTCGATGTAGCAATAGGGGGAAAGAGAAGTTCTTTCATGATTGACACTGGTGCTGAACATTCCGTGGTGACTAAACTGGTAGCTCCGCCTTCAGGAAAAACTATAACTGTGATAGGAGCTATTGGGAGAAGCGCAGCTAGACCGGTTCTTAAGAGTCGCACTTGCATTCTGGGAGGCCATTTGGTGGAGCACCAGTTCATATATATGCCAGAGTGTCCGATTCAACTTCTAGGACGAGATCTATTATCGAAGCTTCAAGCCCAGATAACTTTTCTACCCAATGGATCAATGTCTCTGAGGTTTAATGGATTACCAGGCATAATGGCGGTATCGATGCCAAGGGAAGAAGAATGGCGCATCTACTCCATAATGACAAGTGTAAACCCTAAGAGTGATGAACCTTTATTTGACATTCCAGGAGTATGGGCAGAGAATAATCCACCAGGGCTTGCTCGTAATATTCTACCTATAAATATTGAACTAAAGCCTATCCTGTGAGCCTATGTCAGTATCATATACCTCAACAGGCTAAGAAAAACATACAGACCTACTTGGATAAGTTCGTAAGGTATGGCATCCTAAAATTCTGTACTTCCCCCTGGAACACTCCATTATTATCTGTTCAGAAACCAGAATCAGATGAGTATCATCCTGTACAAGATTTGAGAGCAGTTAATGATGCAGTAGTTAATATACACCCAGTTGTACCCAACCCCTATAATCTGCTTGCTTTGATACCAGGTGGGTCAACCTACTTCACAGTTCTAGACCTTAAGGATGCTTTCTTTTGCCTTCGGATTGCTGCTGAGAGTCAGTGTATCTTTGCTTTCCAATGGGAAGATGCTGTTACAGGTTCAAAGCGGCAAATGACTTGGACCAGACTACCTCAAGGGTTCAGCTACCCTATTTGGATCTGCATTAAGCCAGGATTTGCAAGATTTCAAGTCCATCCCAGGAGAATGTGTATTGCTTCAATACGTGGATGATCTTTTGATAGCGGCTGTTACCAAAGAGATTTGCCAACAAGCAACTTATGATTTGCTTCACATTCTGTGGAGAGCAGGATACAAGGTATATAGGAAGGGATTATTCCACCGGCGCTTTAATAATAGAGCAGTATTCCCTGCTCTATCATTGTGAGTATATTTTATTTCATTTTATATTTTGTTTTCTCTTCCTACTGAGAGCACTATATTTGTCTTTATATACCTTGCTGAAACCTACGATACCCAAGCCGGATGGACGGACCCAATTCATCAGCAAATCCAGTAGCGGGGATTAAACCGCTAAGTGCCTTTCAACTAAGAGCTGGTCCAAAGCTCCAACAAATGTGAGTGTACTATCCTCCATTTTGTTCTTTTCGCTAATCCTCTCAGTACATACTATACCATTGGAAGTTTGTTGTGTTCTTAGTTTTCATATACGGACTCCCTGAAAACTCGGAAGGATTAATCTTTGAGGACAGTATATACTACTTATCTACATATCAGTGAGACGTCTTTTTGCATTTTACTGGACTTTTTAAGTTTAATTTATATTAGTGCACGCACTTTGTTTTATCTCTCTTATTGTATTTTTTATTGCAATATTCTATTATCCACTTATTTTATATTTTATATTTTATTTACTTTTACTTTAGCGCAGCCCTTCACCCCTTCTTTCTTTTTCTATGGTTATGCAGGGTATGCGGTAACAACCATAGATAAGGTGATAGAAGCATGGCCACTGTCAAAAGGGACATCAGCACAGAAGGCGGAACTGATTGCATTAACCAGGGCCTTGGAATTAGCTGAAGGGTTGAGAGTGAATATTTACACAGATTCGAAATAGGCTTTTCTAACCACCCATGCCCATGGAGCATTGTATAAAGAAAGGGGGTTGTTGAATTCAGAAGGGAAAGAAATCAAGTATGCAGCAGAAATACTCCAACTATTAGAGGCGGTAAGGGAAGCGAAGGAAGTCTGTATCATACATTGCAGGGCACATCTGAAAGGCGATAGTGATGTAGTAAAAGGAAATCGCATGGCCGATAGTGCAGCAAAACATGCAGCTGAATCCGGGCAAGAGGAATATGTGGGGTATGTTGCTGCCCTTGTGCCGGCACCTCTGTCTCAATGGACTCCGATATATACAACCCAAGAGATGGAGTGGTTGAAGACTGAAGCTGGGAAATACTTGGAGAATAATTGGTATCAGTTAGAAGATGGAAGAATAGTTATTCCAACATCTCTGGCTATAGAGATTGTTCAGAACTTCCATAATGGTACACATTCAGGAAGAGATAGTATGGAAGAATCTCTCAGGAAACATTTCTACATACCAAGATTATCCAATCTTACTCAAGCTATTGTTCGAAGATGTGTTTTGTGCGCACGAAACAATGCAAGATAAGGCCCTGTCAAACCCCCTGGAATTCAGTATATGGGAGGACTCCCAATGTCAGATTTGCAAATAGACTACACTGTAATGCCTAAATCTGGGGGATATCGTTACTTGTTGGTAGCTGTGTGTACATACTCAGGTTGGGTAGAAGCTTGTCCAACACGTACAGAAAAGGCAGGAGAAGTTGTACGATTTCTGTTGCGAGAAGTTATACCCAGATATGGACTTCCGTGTTCTATAGGATCAGACAATGGTCCAGCCTTTATCCATCAGTGTTTACAACAATTGACTCATGTGCTTGTTATTAAGTGGAAACTTCATAAAGCATATAGACCTCAGAGTTCTGGAAAGGTGGAAAGGATGAAGGTGTTTTGACGGCCATAATAAAGCCTGACCACCTACCTACGTGTCATAGCCAGAGTGTCTCGAAGGGAACTCTGTGAAGAAAAGTGAGGATCAGAAGAACAACAATCCTTGCAGCCCTCACAATCGGGAAGCTGAGGTGCCGTTGCACGGTCAAAGAGTAGAAATGAGGACTTCTGGAATAATATGTTATATTATGTGTTTAGGCATTTTTGTGATTTTTCAGGAAGGTGAAGGTGAGGACATACAGAGCTGTGTTAGCTGCATTAAGACTAAGAAAACAGGTAACCAAATATCCCAAACTCTCATTTGGCACTCACAGTATGAGTGTAGGGGATCTGTATCTAAGTGTAGATATATAGATATAGATATATGTGTGCAAACCAATATCAGGAGAGCTTAAATGTTTTGATCCCCAATTCCAACACCGTACAATTTGGTTGGTAATTCGGAACAGTAACTCCCAGGGGACCTTGATAAATAGGATTGTGATAAATACCATACATTCTACGGGCATTCTACTATTTGATGTATGTAAGGCGATCTCGGGTAGTGGAAAACCTTGGAATGTATGTGGTAATCTTAAATGGGAATGAATTTATGGGTTTAATGATAAATATTTATGTCCCAGTAAAAGATCTACTGATCCTGATTGGCCAAATAGGGATTTTAATTTTTGTCCATATTGGTCTTGTGTAGGGTGGGCGACCTGGGGAAAAACAGTGGATCAAGATATGATTATCCAAAGGTTGCCCACTACCCCACACTGTAAGTCTATGGAATGTAATCCTGTCCATATGACCATCTCTAATCCACAACATTTTATTGATAAGTTTGGAAATCTATTTGGGTTCCAAATATATGGCACAGGAGTAGATCCAGGGACCATAATATATGTAGGACTTGAAACTGAGACGATAGCAACTCAAACTCATCAGGTTTTTCATTCCTTCTATGAGGAGATGAGTGTTGAGGATAAAATTCCCCATAATGTTAAGAACCTATTTATTGATTTGGCTGAGAGTATTGCGTGTAGTCTTAATGTAACTATTTGCTTTGTATGTGGAGGTACTAATATGGGAGACCAGTGGCCATGGGAGGCAAAGGAAGTATGGTACCCTGGTTCTGAGACAGATGAACAACAAATACTTTCTCAGTCTGATCATCAAGTAAGTACTAGAGGTAAATCAGAGTGGCGGTTAAAAACCTCTATTATAGGTCATGTATGTTTAGCCAGGAAAGGGCCATTGTATACCACACCTGTTGGCGAGTTAACATGTCTAGGACAGAATGCCTATAATGCTGATACTAAAGATACTACTTGGTGGTCAGCTTCAAATGTCTCAGAGCCCGCTAATCCATTTGCCAATTACACCCATTTAAAAGAGGTATGGTTTGACTTATCTGCTACATCCAATTGGAAAGCCCCAGCGAATTTATATTGGATCTGTGGTAAGAAAGCATATTCAGAGTTACCACAAGATTGGGAAGGGGCATGTGTATTAGGTACGCTCAAACCATCCTTCTTCTTCTTGTCAATTGAGACAGGAGAGACCTTGGAAGTTAAGGTTTATGATGTAAATCATAAAAAGAAGTGAGCATCCTTGAATATAGGTAGCTGGGAAGATGAAGAGTGGCCTCCCCAACGCATTATTAATTAATATGGACCTGCTACTTGGGCAGAAGATGGTACCTATGGATATAGGACCCCAATATATATGATCAACCGTATTATAAGACTACAGGTGGTGGTTGAGATTATCACTAATGAGACAGCTCAAGCACTTAATCTTCTAGCTAAGCAAAATACTCAGATGAGATCAGCCATCTATCAAAATAGATTAGCTCTGGACTACCTATTAGCAGTAGAGGGAGGTGTATGCGGAAAGTTTAATCTCAGCAACTGTTGTTTGCACATAGATGATGAAGGGCGGGCAGTGGCTGAATTTACAAGCCACATGGTTAATCTGACGCATATAACTACTCAGATCTGGAATGGGTATAATCCTAGTAGTTGGTTTGGAAGTTGGTATGAGCAGCTTGGAGGGATTAAGGCGTTAGTAGGAGGAGTTGTATTCATTATATTCTTATGTCTCTTTCTGCCCTGCCTAATTCCATTGGTGGTCAGATCTATACGTAGTGTCATAGATAGTACTATAGAAAGAAAGACAGCTGCTCATGTAATAGCTGTCTATAGATATGAATCCCTAGCCCAAAGAGAACATATACAGGATGAAGAATGCTGAAGGAGTTTGTGATGATGCTAAGATGCTTACAAGGTCTGTTCCGGTCCATGGCTACTTGAGAGGTGTTGGTAAACTATGATTGGTGATGCATCTGGAATCATTTTATATCAGAGGCATCAAAGGGGGGAATGTGATGGAATTTCGGTGAAATGTGAATTTAGTAGGCCGAGATTTCCACGTGGCATATGTAAGTATATGTGTATGTTGTATCAATTAGTTAGTTACACGTAGCTAAGATACTGTCATCAATGTACTGAGCATGTGCAGGAATGCATGAACTGAAATCACATTCCTTTCTCCTTTGTTTCGGATGAGCCATGTGGTCTGCTCATATAAGGAAATCCAGATCCTGTCCACCGATTGGTTAAGGGTATGTGCGGGTGGAGCTATTAATGGGAGGAGTTATAGTTCTATAAAAAGCATGTACTCCATGTGTTCGGACCTCAGACCTGTTTTGGAACGTTAGTTCATCTGAGACCCGATCGGTATGTTAATAAAGACCTTTAACTTCCTGAAGTCCTGCATCCATCTCTCTGTGTCTGGCTTCTGCAAGTTTACTCGGTTACACAATGTAATCATATTTTTGTATAGAGTATATGTGTGCAGGTAGGAGGTTGGAAAGAGAGCTAGCAGGAAGAGTGTGACCATAGAATGAACCCTTTTACCCAAGCTCTGCAGTCACTGTGCAAACGGACACTTAAACAGTGTAACTTGCTGAAATAATTTTTGTTTGTGTGGAGAGTGTCCTCTTTTTTCACTTTACCAAAAATTCAGATATCAATAAATTAAAGGACCACTATAGAAACCCAGACCACTTCAGCTCAATGATGTGGTCAGGGTGCCAGTTCCATCTACGGTTAACCCTGCAGCTGTAGACATAGCAGTTTAAGAGAAAATGCTATGTTTACATTAGGGTTAATCCAGCCTCTAGTGGCTGTCTCATTGACAGCCACTAGAGGCGCTTCTGCGCTTCTCACTGTGAACGCTTGTGTCCATAGGAAAGCATTTCTCAATGCTTTCCTATGGACTGATTGAAGAGGGAGGAGAGTACCCAGCGCCGAGGGAGCCCGGCGCTGGAAAAATGTAAGCGTTTAACCCCTTCCTCTCCCTAGAGCCCAGCGGGAGGGGGGCCATGAGGGTGGGGGGACCTATTAACACCTTTAACCTTGGTAGATCTCTCTGGCTGTCAATCAGACAAATGGCCCTATAACTTCTTGGTAATTTAATCCAGTGAAGCTAAACTCAAGAAGTAGACACAACACCTGCCTTGCACAGACTTCTCACTAACTGTCCCGGAATATTATTATTACTTTTGGCTTTTATAGAGCGCCAAGTAATTCTGCGGGGCTTTACATTATTATGAAAGGGGGAAAGTTAACAATAAATGAGACAATTACAAAATGATACAGGAACAATAGGTAGATGAGGACTCTGCTGAGTGTAGCTTATATGCATGCATTTATTGTAGTTTTTAAACATACTATGGTGAGATTTATTGTAGTGTGACTTTTTAGTACTCTCATGTATAACAATAAGTTAAAGCATCCACAAAACGAGAGGGGCCGTCTGAGCCACATGGGAATCACAGAGGAACGCGCAGCACAAAAGCCAACACAACTTTGACATGTCTCCATCAAATAGTCAATTTTATTGGCGCCAAACCGATACAGTTACAATAATAATTTCAGTCTACGAGAAAATGTCCGCCTCCGACCTATCCTTACTGTCAGCGACGCTCGCAGACTCTAATGTCATTGGTTCACTGGTGCCTTACGCGCATTGAGGAAGTTTGATGCTTTACGGCGGACGCTTAGCATGACGTCACCGGAAGCAGATGTGGATGTTTTGAGGCCACGAGTATAGTGTGGGGGGCACAGCGTCCCATAGCAACGTGAGCCATGGCCAGGCACCGGAATGTGCGGGGATATAACTATGATGAGGGTAAGAGGCAGCACTGAGAGCTGTGTACTCAGGGTGTGTCTGTGATAGAGGAGGTGTGGATGCTGTAAACATATGGTACATTGTTTGTGCTATGTGCGGACATTGTTAGTCGCTAATACTGAGGGTGAGTGTAGCCAGTGGAACAGTGCTGAGGGTGAGTGTAGCCAGTGGGACAGTGCTGAGGGTGAGTGTAGCCAGTGGGACAGTGCTGAGGGTGAGTGTAGCCAGTGGGACAGTGCTGAGGGTGAGTGTAGCCAGTGGGACAGTGCTGAGGGTGAGTGTAGCCAGTGGGACAGTGCTGAGGGTGAGTGTAGCCAGTGGGACAGTGCTGAGGGTGAGTGTAGCCAGTGGGACAGTGCAGAGGGTGAGGGTAGCCAGTGGGACAGTGCGGAGGGTGAGGGTAGCCAGTGGGACAGTGCGGAGGGTGAGGGTAGCCAGTGGGACAGTGCGGAGGGTGAGGAAGCCAGTGGGACAGTGCTGAGGGTGAGTGTAGCCAGTGGGACAGTGCTGAGGGTGAGTGTAGCCAGTGGACAGTGCTGAGGGTGAGTGTAGCCAGTGGAACAGTGCTGAGGGTGAGGTAGCCAGTGGGACAGTGCTGAGGGTGTGTAGCCAGTGGGACAGTGCTGAGGGTGAGTGTAGCCAGTGGACAGTGCTGAGGGTGAGTGTAGCCAGTGGGACAGTGCTGAGGGTGAGTGTAGCCAGTGGGACAGTGCTGAGGGTGAGTGTAGCCAGTGGGAACAGTGCTGAGGGGTGAGTGCAGCCAGTGGACAGTGCTGAGGGTGAGGTAGCCAGTGGGACAGTGCTGAGGGTGAGTGTAGCCAGTGGGACAGTGCGGAGGGTGAGTGTAGCCAGTGGGACAGTGCGGAGGGTGAGTGTAGCCAGTGGGACAGTGCGGAGGGTGAGGGTAGCCAGTGGGACAGTGGTGAGGGTAGCCAGTGAGACAGGGGTGAGTGTAGCCAGTGGGACAGTGCTGAGGGTGAGTGTAGCCCGTGGGACAGTGCTGAGGGTGGCCAGTGGGACAGTGCTGAGGGTGAGTGTAGTCAGTGGGACAGTGTTGAGTGTAGTCAGCGGACAGTGGTGAGGGTAGCCAGTGAGACAGTGGTGAGGGTAGCCAGTGAGACAGGGGTGAGTGTAGCCAGTGGGACAGTGCTGAGGGTGAGTGTAGCCCGTGGGACAGTGCTGAGGGTGAGTGTAGTCAGTGGGACAGTGCTGAGGGTGAGTGTAGCCAGTGGGACAGTGCTGAGGGCGAGTGTAGCCAGTGGGACAGTGGTGAGGGTAGCCAGTGAGACAGTGGTGAGGGTAGCCAGTGGGACAGTGGTGAGGGTGAGTGTAGCCAGTGGGACAGTGCTGAGGGTGAATGTAGCCCGTGGGACAGTGGTGAGTGTAGCCAGTGGGACAGTGCTGAGGGTAAGTGTAGTCAGCGGGACAGTGGTGAGTGTAGTCAGCGGGACAGTGGTGAGTGTAGCCAGTGGGACAGTGCTGAGGGTGAGTGTAGCCAGTGGGACAGTGCTGAGGGTGAGTGTAGCCAGTGGGACAGTGCTGAGGGTGAGTGTAGCCAGTGGGACAGTGCTGAGGGTGAGTGTAGCCAGTGGGACAGTGCTGAGGGTGAGTGTAGCCAGTGGGACAGTGCTGAGGGTGAGGGTAGCCAGTGGGACAGTGCTGAGGGTGAGTGTAGCCAGTGGGACGGCAGTGCGGGAGGTACTGAGGTAACCAGGTAGGACGGTGGTGAGGGAGGTAGCCCAGGTAAAGAGACAGTGGTGAGGTAGCCAGTAGGACAGTGGTGAGGGGTGAGTAGCCAGCCAGTGGGACAGTGCTGAGGGTGAGTGTAGCCCAGTGGGACAGTGCTGAGGTAGTGCCCGTGGGACGGTGCTGGGGTGAGGTGTGGTCAGTGGGACAGTGCTGAGGGGGTGAGTGTAGTCAGTGGGACAGTGGGCCAGGTGTAGCCGGGCGGACTGGGACAGTGCTGAGGGTGAGTGTAGCCAGTGGGACAGTGCTGAGGGTGAGTGTAGCCAGTGGGACAGTGCTGAGGGTGAGTGTAGCCAGTGGGACAGTGCTGAGGGTGAGTGTAGCCAGTGGGACAGTGCTGAGGGTGAGTGTAGCCAGTGGGACAGTGCTGAGGGTGAGTGTAGCCAGTGGGACAGTGCGGAGGGTGAGGGTAGCCAGTGGGACAGTGCGGAGGGTGAGGGTAGCCAGTGGGACAGTGGTGAGGGCCAGTGGTGGTTAGCCAGTGGGACACTGTGTAATGATAAGACAGTTTGAAAACTCAAGACATCACACGTTTTTCTAAAAGTGAATTTCAAACGTCAGAACAAAGAGCCACCTTGTTTCTAAATATGAAACTTGGAAATTTTTCTAAATTAGATTTTATTTTTTAAATTCACCAAATCTCCACTTTATTGATTAACAAAACTGCATTGTAAGGCAAACTCTTGCAAAATATTGGAGTACATTATCTGGTTTCTAAACATTTATGATACAATGTATAGCCTTTTAGATGTATACAGTTTTTTTATTTTTTTTTATTTTTTTATGCCATTTTATTATTTACCATACAGTTATAAGATAAAATGGGTTTACAAAGTTTGAAACTTTAGGGACTGGTGACTTAACTAGAGATAAGCAGATTCTAAGGAAATCTGTAAAACTCTGAGGTATATTTGTCATGCCAATTGTATGTCCCATGCACACCTTTTTCCTTATATAAAGCCATCGATAGTATCTCGTATCCTCCAGGCAGAATTTGCTTAGGCTTTCAGGGTTCCAAGGTCTATAACATTTGTATGATTACATTCTGTTTAAAGCAATCATGAAACCTTAATATGACGTTAAGTTGACCTTCCGATTAGATTTGCAAGTGTTGCTAAAGAGCAAAGTACACTTGGAAAGTAAAGTACTGTACAACACCTGCATTGCTTCATGTATTACGTCACCCGCCCTGCAATATTTATTTATTTTTGCATGTTATGCTGCAGTGCATGCAGACAGTTGTTGGGGGCATTACATACTCTTGGTGTTTTTTAGTCACCACATTTTGGAACATACACATTTAGTTTAAATTTGTATCTATAGACTTAATACTGACTGAGATCAATGAGATTAAATATCCAGTAATATAATAGACCACACAATGGAAGAGCGCTCTCTTTCTCTCTAATCTGAATATCAGTATTCAGATTTTATCTTTATGAATAGCTCGTAAATAATATATTGGTGGTTGAGCCGCTCTAGTGCATTAACTATTCAAAAGCAATACATTTACAAACTAACAAAAATAATTTGCGTCTGCTGCATCTTCACAGGTGAGCGAGATCTGCGCTAGACTCCAACAAAATCCGTAACAGATCATGATACTCACTTAAAGGATCACTATAGGGTCAGGAACACAAACATGTATTCCTGACCCTATAGTGTTAAAACCACCATCTAGCCCCCCTGGTCCCCTCATGCCTCCATAAATATAGCAGAATCTTACTGTATTCAAGCCTGAAGCTGTAAATTTGCATGCTGTTTGCCTCAGAAAAACAAGCTGTCTGCTGACATCATCAGATGTGGTGGCCTGATCCAATCACAATGCTTCCCCATAGGATTGGCTGAGACTGACAAAGAGGCAGATCAGGGGCAGAGCTAGCACAATTAAAACAGCCCTGGCCAATCAGCATCTCCGTCATAGAGATGAATTGAATCAATGAATCTCTATGAGGAAACTTCAGTGTCTGCATGCAGAGGGAGGAGACATTGAATGTTTGGATGCATTTTAGGTAGCCATAACCCAGGAAGGATCTCTAACAGCCATCTGAGGAGTGGCCAGTGAAGTTATCACTAGGCTGTAATGTAAACACTGTATTTTCTCTGAAAATACAGTGTTTACAGCAAAAAGCCAGAAGGGAGCTATTCTACTCACCAGAACAAATAAGCTATAGTTGTTCTGGTTACTATAGTGTACATTTAAGGGACACTATAGGCACTAAAGCAAGCCTAGCTTTGAAAAAATAAACAAATTATGTGTAAATTGTGCCCCTGCAGCCTCATTGCTCAATTCTCTCCATGTAGGAGTTAAATCACTTTGTTTATACAGCCCTAGTCACTCCTCCCTGCACATGACTTGCACACTCTTCCTAAACATTTCCAGAAAACAAAGTATTTAGGCTTCTGTATTGCACGGTCTGTTTAATCTATAATGCATTTTATCTTGCTCTGTTAATAAGGGATTGACCAATATTGATTTTTTTTTTTTTTTTAGAGCCGATAATCTGTGAACTTTCAGGCTGCTAGCCGATAACTTACCGATTATTCTGTACATTTACCATTTAAAAAAAAAAAACTTTCTAAAGGTAAATGCACAAAATATACATGCCACATGTAGTGGATGCAGTATGTTTAGATGGGAGCTGTGTGTGTAGTGGATGCAGTGCGTATTTGTGTAGAGTGCGTATAGTGAATGCAGTGAGTGTTTGTGTGGTGTGTGTAAAGTGGATGCAGTGTGTGCTGTGTGTAAAGTGGATGCAGTGTGTGCTGTGTGTAAAGTGGATGCAGTGTGTGCTGTGTGTATAGTGGATGCATTGTGTGTGGTGTGTGTCTGTATAGTGGATGCAGTGTGTGTGGTGTGTGTCTGTACAGGGAGTGCAGAATTATTAGGCAAGTTGTATTTTTGAGGATTAATTTTATTATTGAACAACAACCATGTTCTCAATGAACCCAAAAAACTCATTAATATCAAAGCTGAATATTTTTGGAAGTAGTTTTTAGTTTGTTTTTAGTTTTAGCTATGTTAGGGGGATATCTGTGTGTGCAGGTGACTATTACTGTGCATAATTATTAGGCAACTTAACAAAAAACAAATATATACCCATTTCAATTATTTATTATTACCAGTGAAACCAATATAACATCTCAACATTCACAAATATACATTTCTGACATTCAAAAACAAAACAAAAACAAATCAGTGACCAATATAGCCACCTTTCTTTGCAAGGACACTCAAAAGCCTGCCATCCATGGATTCTGTCAGTGTTTTGATCTGTTCACCATCAACATTGCGTGCAGCAGCAACCACAGCCTCCCAGACACTGTTCAGAGAGGTGTACTGTTTTCCCTCCTTGTAAATCTCACATTTGATGATGGACCACAGGTTCTCAATGGGGTTCAGATCAGGTGAACAAGGAGGCCATGTCATTAGATTTTCTTCTTTTATACCCTTTCTTGCCAGCCACGCTGTGGAGTACTTGGACGCGTGTGATGGAGCATTGTCCTGCATGAAAATCATGTTTTTCTTGAAGGATGCAGACTTCTTCCTGTACCACTGCTTGAAGAAGGTGTCTTCCAGGAACTGGCAGTAGGACTGGGAGTTGAGCTTGACTCCATCCTCAACCCGAAAAGGCCCCACAAGCTCATCTTTGATGATACCAGCCCAAACCAGTACTCCACCTCCACCTTGCTGGCGTCTGAGTCGGACTGGAGCTCTCTGCCCTTTACCAATCCAGCCACGGGCCCATCCATCTGGCCCATCAAGACTCACTCATTTCATCAGTCCATAAAACCTTAGAAAAATCAGTCTTGAGATATTTCTTGGCCCAGTCTTGACGTTTCAGCTTGTGTGTCTTGTTCAGTGGTGGTCGTCTTTCAGCCTTTCTTACCTTGGCCATGTCTCTGAGTATTGCACACCTTGTGCTTTGGGGCACTCCAGTGATGTTGCATCTCTGAAATATGGCCAAACTGGTGGCAAGTGGCATCGTGGCAGCTGCACGCTTGACTTTTCTCAGTTCATGGGCAGTTATTTTGCGCCTTGGTTTTTCCACACGCTTCTTGCGACCCTGTTGACTATTTTGAATGAAACGCTTGATTGTTCGATGATCACGCTTCAGAAGCTTTGCAATTTTAAGAGTGCTGCATCCCTCTGCAAGATATCTCACTATTTTTGACTTTTCTGAGCCTGTCAAGTCCTTCTTTTGACCCATTTTGCCAAAGGAAAGGAAGTTGCCTAATAATTATGCACACCTGATATAGGGTGTTGATGTCATTAGACCACACCCCTTCTCATTACAGAGATGCACATCACCTAATATGCTTAATTGTAGTAGGCTTTCGAGCCTATACAGCTTGGAGTAAGACAACATGCATAAAGAGGATGATGTGGTCAAAATACTAATTTGCTTAATAATTCTGCACTCCCTGTATAGCGAATGCAGTGTGTGTGTGTCTGTACAGTGAATACAGTGTGTGTGTCTGTCTGTACAGTGAATACAGTGTGTGTGTGTCTATACAGTGAATGCAGGGTGTGTGTCTCTGTATAGTGAATGCAGGGTGTGTGTGTCTGTATAGTGAATGCAGGGTGTGTGTGTCTGTATAGCGAATGCAGGGTGTGTGTGTCTGTATAGCGAATGCAGAGTGTGCGTAGTGTGTGTCTGTATAGCGAATGCAGAGTGTGCGTGTCTGTGTATAGCACGAATGCAGAGTGTGCGTGTTTCTGTAGGTATGTAAAATTGGGGGGGGGGGCATTATTTGCCGTGGTAATGCTCTGATTGCCGCCGGACTCTCGAGATTGACACAGGGGAGCTGCTGGGAATGTAAGTAAGAGCTTGCTGCGGGACCTCCAGGACTGCCGGGCTTGTCATGGGTTCGGCGGTCCTGGTATGTATTATTGGCAATATCGGTATCTCTATAGGCCGATACCGATATTGCCGAAAATATACAATATTGGCCGATCCCTACTGTTAATAGCGTCATAAAACGTACAGGAGCCCCCAGTGTGTGATTACTGGTACAGTGTAGTATAAAAACTTCTAAAGCGAGTTAATCTGATAATGAAACTTTTTATTTATTTTATTTTTTTATTTTTTTCAAACAGGCTGAGCCAGTCACAGTATGGGAAGTGTGGCCAGGGCTGCATAAACAGAAACAAAAGTGATTTTAAAGTGGCACTGTCACCGGCCCTCCTCCCCCACTGCACAGTGAGTATTTCATAATGATATCATCTTTATGAAATACTCATATTGACTGAGTTAGAATCTCACTGAAATTCCAACCCAGTCAAAAGATACACCGAGACAAAGTAAAAAGCTGTCTGGCAAAAGGTGGCAGCACCCACGAAGAACAAGTTCAGGTGAATTAAACTCACCTTGCCACCAGAACCTTCAATGGCAATGTCACTGTTGGGAGTCTTTGCAAATTATGCCTATTTAACACCTAAATTGCATAAAATTGAGCAGTGCGACTACATTGACATGATCTACACACCAAAGCTGCTTCATTAAGCTTTGTGACTGTGCCCCAGTGCACAATCCATCAAGACATAATTGGATGAGCCCTGACCTCAACACCATTGAACACCTTTGGGATGCACTGGAACGGAGGTTGTGATCCAGGTCTTCTCTTCAAACTTCAGTGCTTGACCTTAGACGTGCTCTTCTCGATGAATGGGCTAAATTTCACATAAAAACATTCCAAAATCTTGTGGAAAGCATTCATAGAAGAGTGGGAGCCGTTATAGTTGCAGTAGTGGGACCAACTACATATTCATGTCTACGTATTGCGAATACGATGTCATATAATTCCCTGTTGGTCTAATGGTCAGGTGTCCCAAAAGTTCTGTCCATTTAGTGTATGTGTGGAGCACATAAAATAAATATCCTGCATAACAAATGTAATGTAACCTACACATGGTACCTAGCATGTTTAAAATGTCCCTTTAATTTGTGACCCACTGTCGCTCTTTGTGTGTTACATGGCATGTGATTATACAAACATTCAAATCTTTTTTGTTTTTGGTATTCTTCATACTTTGGCTTATGCAATACATTGCTATCCTAATGGGTGGAAGATAATGCCCAAATATGTGTGGTCCATATTGTTGAAAAATGTAGTAGTGAGAGAGTTTATGGTAAGACCTCACTTGAAGACATACCTGTTAAGAAAGAGGGTACAAAGGACTGTTCAACCAGCCTTGTGAATGCAAGTTTGAAATTGACAAATGTCTCAGCACACCTCCACTTACGGCTAAATGACCTCCGGATATTCTATTAATAGTGAAGTAAAATGTGTTTGTTTATTTTGTAGATTTTGATGATGATGATCTTTATGGACACTCTGTGGAAGATGACTATGGCATTTCACCAGCGACAGGTTTGTTTCCTATCCGTACTATAAGCGAATTCTCTTAACTGAGTACAGGTTCTTTTACATGTTTTAATAAATTGAACTACCACCCTATATGAACCATGATAAAGAAGCACTTCAAACACCATTACCACTGTATTGGTTATAGGAGTGTCAGGAGTGATTGTGTCTGGCACAATCGCAATGTAAGTTGTCAGTTTAGCAACCTACTTGAGGTTTAAATGAGCATTCTCCATATTTATACATAGCTCTTTAAGTGATAGTTCTGTTAAACAATTTAATATATGTATTTGCCACCATCTTTAATCTATTCACACACAGAACTATACATAGGACACAAGAAGATTTAGTCAAAGTTTTTTTTGTTTTTTTACTGTAGGAACAATAAGGATATGGAATTCTTTGCCTGAAGAAGGGATTTTATCAGAGCCTGTACCAATGTTTAAACAGCAACTAGATGCATACTTGCAGAAACATACTATTCAATTATATATTTTTTCAACTGTAGGGTGGATAGGTTCTTGATCCAAGGAGAAATCTGACTACCATTCTGGGGTCAATAAGGATTTTTCACCCTAGTTTGTTGCAAAATTGGAAGGGCTTCAAACTGGGTTTGTGCATTCTGAACTTGATGGACACATGTCACTTTTCAGCCTACCCGTATATACTCGTGTATAAGTCGATCTCATGTATAAGTCGAGTGCAGTTTTGTGACCAACAATTGTGAAATATGCTATGCCTCGTGGATAAGTCGAGGGTAAATCTTGGGGCTATGAAATTCTGTGATTTTTATAATTATATACACACACACACTCATACAAACACACACTCTGCATTATATATACACACACTCAGCATTATATACACACACACACACTCATACAAACACACACTCAGCATTATATACACACACACACTCATACAAACACACACTCTGCATTATATACACACACTCTGTGTATATAATGCAGAGTGTGTATATAATGCAGAGTGTGTGTTTGTGTAGTGTGTGTGAACTGGGTGGGCATTTTTATTATTTGAATTTTTTTTTTATTTTAATATTATTTTTTAATTTTAATTTTTTTTGTCCCCCCTCCCTGCTTGTTAACTGGTCAGGGAGGGGGGCTATCTTGATCCCTGGTGGTCCAGTGGCATGGGCTGTGAAGTGGGGGGGCCAGCAGAAAGCATTTACTTACCTTTCCTGCAGCTCCTGTCAGCTCCCTTCTCCTCCGTTCCGGTCAGCTCCACTGTAAGTCTCGCGGTCTGGTTGCCGCACTGATCGTTGCCGTGGCTCTCTAAGTTGCCATAATACAGACAGTGACTCGAGTATAAGTCGAGTGGGGGTTTTTAAGCACAAAAAATGTGCTGAAAAACTAGACTTATACTCGAGTATATACTGTATTTAAACAATGCTATCTATGCTATGCTATGCTACCTTTGCACATAAGCATGCACAAGAGTAGTACACGTTTCATCTATAAAACATCTTTTAGAACTGTGGGATTCTCCAGATTTTCCTGCACTCGTTAAATAAGATCATTGGTATCCATCATGTAAGAATTTACTCAGTTTTTTTCCCCAAGACATGCTGGTCTCCCTGCAGCTGGTCCCACCTCCCATAGGAACGCACTGAGGATATTTTGCATGTTTTCTATGGGTAACATTCAGCGTCTCCATGCAGAGACGCTGAACACAGGACTCTCTGGGTGCCGTCTGAGAGACTGTAACTAGACGTGTTCCTAGCCAGCATGTTTACATGAAAATGCCTGCAGGTAATGATTATACGCACCAGAATAACTACATTATTCTGTAGTGGTTCTGGTTACTATAGTGTCCCTTTTTAAGAATTACCTTTTTCTCGTTGAAAAGTTTAATTTAAAAAAAAAAAAAAAAAACTGTCTCCTAACCTAGCTAACTCCTAGAATTCCAAACAAATTTGTCAAGTCCTGGTGTATATAGATCTAGTTATTCACTAAAGGAACACTATAGGGTCAGGAAAACAAACGTGTATTCCTGACCCTATGATGTTAAAACCACCATTTAGGTGTCTTGCTCCCCTTCCCCTCCCCCCAACTTTTTTTTTTAAAGGAGCGCTTTACACAGGAAGCACCTCCAGTGGCCACTGAATGTGTCCCTAGAGGGAAATGTAAACCGAAAAAAAGGCAGTGTTGTTCTGGTGACTATAGTGTCCCTTTAAATACTGTGAAGCAGCTTATCTACTTTATTGTAGCAGATTTCAGCCTTGACACTATAGTCCTTGATTGTGTATGTTTGTCTTCAGAGTGTAAATGGACAAGAATTTTAACATGCTATTGGCTGTAGTAGGTTCATTTGTTTTGTTTCGGTAAGTTTCCCTGCTGCTATTTGGGGACTTGTTTTTTTGTTTTTTTGTTTTGTTTCATATGTTAAGACATATAGAGCTAAGTCATTGTCTTGAACTCACTTGTAAGCCTTTATATAGATGTATAGCCTCTACCTTTGTGTGCCCTATTCTGCTTTTCAAAGAAAGCAACCTCTGTAATGCCGGTAAACGGGTCCTGTCTCACTCTACAATAACCACCAGCAAGGCTCAGCCTCAGGTCTTCTTGGTACATAGAGAAGACTAGAATGTTAAACTCATCTCTGTCCTTGCGTGAAAGCACTACTTTTGATGGGATCAATGAGAACCGTGCAAAGGAACTTGCACTGTATATGCATAGCGTTCAGGGAAAGACAGAGGAGGGTTTGTGAGATTATAGACGAGGAGCATGACGGGAAAGTGGGACTTGGCAAAATAAATTAAGCTTTCCTTAAAGGAACAATTTAGTGTCAGGAACACAAATATGTATTTCTGACACTATAGTTCTAAATGTGTTGTTTAGGTCCCCTAAACATCACATGTGCAGCTTTAATCTAGGAAGCACCTCTAATGGCCGTCTGAGTGACTGCCAGTATAGGTGTTACTAGGCAGTAATGTAAACAATTTTTCTCCTGCTCTGTTAATAGCTTTCTAATGTAGACACTACAGGAGCCTCTTGTGTGATTTAAAGTTAAATTTAGAAAGCAGGAGATGTAAAAAAAATTCTAAAGCAAGTTAACATCTGAAAATGTATTAGTTTTTTTTTTTTTTTCGTTCATGCAGACTGTGCCAGTTATAGCCAGGGGATTGGTGCATAAACAAAAATAAAATAGATTTAATTCCCAAATGCCCGAGAATGGGGCAGTGAGACTGCAGGTGCATTTTCTGTACAGTGAAAACTGCTTCATTAAGCTTAAGTTGTTTTGATGCCTATATTATCCCGTTATGTAGTGTAAGTTGCCCCATGTCAGCGCAGCCTAGTTATGGTCAAATTAAATGCATTTGATTGGACCCTTCTACCAGCTCCCAACACATTCGTGCACTCTTAGCCAGATAGGGGAGGGAGGCGGGCAAAGGGTGGACAATCTGGGGTATTAATGAAAAAATAAAATCAGGGAGGACATGTAAAAAGTGAGGGATGGAATATCTGTCGCTCTGACGACAGAAGTACATTTAAATTTTTTTGTGGGGACTTGTCATCCCCAAACAACTTAAATTCTATTTAAAATAGTTTTTTCTCCCAGCTGTTATTTAATGCATCTGTGTGCACACAAGAGGTTCTTCTACTCTCCTAAGTATAGTAACTCTTGCTTCTAGTGTCGTCTAAGGAGTGTAGAAACATGAATACTTCTAAACTAGAAGTGGTCAGCCTGGTTGGAGTAACCCTTTAACATAATGTAATATCAATTTAATTTGATAATCAATTTCATCAAATGTTTTAAATTGTTCCAGCCTAAGCTGGAGTCTACTGCCTATATATTATATCTATATATTTGCTAGTGTATTGGCTAATTTAGGAACTGTGGTCTGTGCACATTTTCTTATTTTAGTATTAATAGTCTTTGTTGTGCATGACACTTGGCAAACAAGAGGTTTGTGCTGAACATATCTTATTTTCTAATTGCAGTGTAGATTTTAATGATACATGCATTTGATAGATTCCTGTTATTGCAATTTCTCCTTTAATCTTCTAATTATGGCATTAGTTGAATCTGATGTCTACTACATGTGTGGTTTTTGAAGTAAGACCATAATGTAGTAATAAATGAGCAGACTGTATGCTAACAAGTCAAAATTTATATAGGAGTTTAAAGGGACACTATATAGTAACCAGAACTACAGCTTATAGTATTGTTCTGCTTTTTGCTGTAAGCACTGTCTTTTCAGAGCGAATGCAGTGTTTACAGTGAGATGTTGATTGGCCAGGCCTGTGTTTGACTTGTGTTGGCTCTTCCCCTGATCTGCCTCCTTGACAGTATCCGCTAATGCTGTGGGGAAGCATTTTGATTGGTTCAGACCACCACTTCTGATGATGTCAGAGGCAGACGGGAAGAGGCCGCATCTGCAGACTGGAATAAAAGTTAAATTTTACTATATTTAGGGGGTCGGGGGTGTTAGATGGTGGTTTTAGCACTATAGGGTCAGGAATACATGTTTGTGTTACTGACCCTGTATTGTGCCTTTAGTGATATAACTTAGGGTTTCAAATACAGTATACATTGTTAATTCTTTCATAAATCTATTTGGGACATACACATGAACTATTCATGCTGTAGAATAGGTAATCACAACCTTTACTTAGATTTAAGTAAAGATATAGATTTAAAAGATATATTTGTTTGGACTTTGTAAAGAGTAAATACAAGTACCTCCTTAAAGCTGACCCAGCAACACCTTTTATGATTTGAAGGCCAGTTTAGGACTTGAACGTGGAGTGTCAAACATGAATAGGACCGAGTTAACAGAATTGTATGAAATTCATATTCTTAGTATTAAGGTATGTTGCGTTATCCCCTTTACAGAAGGGGATATATATTAATAATTGTGGGAAAGGGACACAAAATCACCCAGAACGCTTTATTTCAGTGACGTGGTATGCACGCAATGTCCTTTTAATCTTGCAATGTGAAACATTGCGGTTTATCCACTTCTAGTGGCTGTTTTCCTGACAGGCACTAGTGGCGCTTTTGCTTCACTGACAGAGTGAAACCATACAGTGCTTTCCTATTGGGACGCCTGGATTGCTTGCGGCTTTCTATAAGGAGTGTTGGATTGGACCATTGATGGATGAGGCCATGTCTCCTCTGTGATGTTGCGGAAGGTGTAAAAGCAAGTTGAGCCAAGGGAGTCTCAGTACTAAAGAAAAAAAAAAAGAGTAAAACCTTTATTTTCCTAATTTAATCAGAAAAGGGATGTGTCCCTGTAGCTGACTAGGGACAGTGACACTATAGCATTATCAAAACATGTTTGTATTACAAATGTTATGTTTTTCCTTTAAGGACAGTTCTATGCCATTGTAATGTTTTGGGCAGAGTAGATCTGGCTTTGTAGTTGGAATTGGTGTAAAGCTATTTTCATGGGTGCTATTTTAATTGTCTAACCGAATTAGTGCTAGAGCTGATGAATGAGCTGTTCTGACTTTACCTTGAAGAAGTTGATTAGCATTTTAAATACATTGGATCATGTTCAAGGTGATTTTTTTTTTTCTTTATATACTGTTCTTTATGTTCTTATTTTGCTCTGATCATTTTTTTTTTTTTTATATTCATATGATTGGCCCTCTTGGCTTTTCATGCTTGGTGGTAATTTCCCAGCGCTGCAGGCACTTTGATTTGCATCTTTTTCCAGACTGACAGCAGCCATGTGTGCTGTCCCTACAGAGTGTGTACAAGTGTTTAGATTTGCTTAAGTTGCCTTTTCCAAATTTAAATGTGATTTATGTTTCAGATGACATCCTAGTGCATACAAGACCCAAATATAATTACAGAATTTCCCAATTTCATGTTCTGTGTTATGTTAAATGTTTTGAGTTCATGGTTTAATTTTTGTGTGTTTACCCTTTTAAGCATTGGAGTTTATTTTATTTATTTTTATCAAAAGCTAAAAAGAGAGATGTGATTGATGCATATCCAGATTAAGAGCCCAGTGGGCCTGGTGCTGACAATTATGATGGGCCTAATTACAGAATCTTATTGACCCAAAACACTAAAACAATCATACCTCCCAAGCGTCATGTATCTGATGGAGATGGTGTTGGAGGGAAATTCAAAGGATGCAGCTATACGAAAACACATAATCTTTGCTAATCTCTCTCTAATTTATGCTTTCATCTTTTAAGTAAATCCATACCCCCAACAGCAGTATCCAGTGAAGCAGGAAGTCAATGGGCAGGGTAAAAGGGTGTGCCACTGGCGCGTATCATGTGACCAGACCTGCCAAAAGGGGCGAACGTGCCCAAAAAGGGGGCATGTCTGTCCAAAGAATTGGAAAGCCAGCCTGGCATGAATGCATGTCAGGCTGCCTGCCAATCATGCAGGCTGTCCAATTAAGGGCATACTATGCAGGCAGCACCCTGAGCTTGACATAAATGCATCCAATGATGCGCCTACTCCACGCTTTCTAAGCTGTCGCCTAGCACTCACATGTCCACTTGTCTCCTTAGCTTCTTACTAGCAGGCAGAAGTTCCTGGTATATAGTCTGTGACAGAGAAAAGGTGAAGGCGTATGTAGTGAGTGTAGAAGAAAGGGAACATGCCACAGTGTTAGAGAGACCAAAGTCTGCATTACCTTATCTAATTTTTTGTCAGCCACTCCACACAAGTTTTTTTTTTTTTTTTTTTGTTCCCATACATCCCTCTTAAGCTTCCAAACTTAAAGGGACACTATAGTCACCAGAACAACTACAGCTTATTGTATTTGTTCTGGTAAGTAGACTCATTCCCTTCTGGCTTTTTGCCGTAAACACTGTCTTTTCAGAGAAAATAACTCCACTGGCCACTCCTTAGATGGCTGTTAGAGGTGGTTCATGGGGCAGTACTGCCTAGTGTGCAGCACTGCCGTTAAGTGTCTCCACCCTCTGCATGCAGACACTGAACTTTCCTCATAGAGATGCATTTATTCAGTGTATCTCTTTGAGGAGATGCTGATTGGCCAGGGCCATGTTTGACTTGTGCTGGCTCTGCCCCTGATCTGTATAGTTGAGTCTCAGACAATCCTACGGGGAAGCGTTGTAATTTGCTCAGACCACCACCTCTGATGTTGTCAGCAGACAGTCAGTTCAGAGGCAGACAGGGGCAGAGCCAGCAACTGCAGGCTTGAATACAAGTAAGATTTTACTATATTTAGGGAGGCAAGAGGGAGCCAGGGGGCTAGATGGTGGTTTTAATATAATAGGGTCAGAAATACATGATTGTGTTCCTGGCCCTATATTCCTTTAAGCAAGAGTATGTGAACAGTAGTTAGGTTTGCCACCTTTCTTGGGAAAAAAAATACCAGCCTTAATCATTTGTATAATTTAGTTATGCGTGACCTCACATGATGTAAATCACAAGGAGTGACATAAGAGAAAATTCTGTAAAATCACCAACAAGCTACTCAGTTTGATTCTGCTGTATAGATGGATTGCTCCCAGTGTCCCCTAGTCTCCCAGTGTGTCAATTTCTTCCAGTGTCCCCATGTCACTAGGATACTAGAGGACACAGTGAGACATGGGGATACTGAGATACCCGGAGACATGGGGGCACAGAGACACTTGGGGACATTGCTAGACATGGGGGCCTTGTGGATACAGACTTGGGCACACTGGGACATTTGGGCACACTGGGACATTTGGGGAGAAAGAGACATGGGAACAGAAACAATGGGATACTAGGGGATACTGGGAGACATGGAGACACAGACATTTGGAGACACAGGGACACTGAGACATGCAGCTCCATCAGCCCCTATGTTAATCTGGCCCTGGATTGATGGGATTAGCATGTTCTGTGCCACATGCTGATATTACTTTGGATTAATTCAACTTGTACAGTTGAAACAATATGCTATTTACCCATTAAGTCGTATAAAATCCAATGTCCCTTTAGCATCACAGCCTGTTTCAGCTTGTCTGATTTGATTGCATGTTGCTCTATATGTGCTATGATGTCACCAAGTAAATTCTCAGTGAGGATTGATATCGGCATTAAACCACTAATAGAGCAGGTTTATCTTGGGAAGGGAATGTTTGTAGGCTAGGAAGAAAAGGGAGCTTGAGTGGGCCCTTTTTTATATGAATTTATTTTTGCTTAACATTGGACACTGGCCCAAAAATGTTTCCCATCATACTGAACCTATGGTGCGATACAAACAAATACCTAAAATGGTGAGAGCACACTATAAAAGATAAAATATTACCACATACAAAAGCGAATGATATTCATGTAATATGAAGAAAAACATAGGGCAATATAATAGAAACAAAGTGATACACAGTGGATGATTGGTCTCACATGTTTCTGAGCCACTTAAATAAGCTGGCTCAAAATAGGAACCTTGAATGGACTGGTAAAGGTGATCTCTGGATCAGTAATTGCAGCTCTCTTGTCCTTTATTTTATAAATAGAATGCAGATAAAAGATTTATTGGAACAAATTGATAGTGCATAACAAATAAAATCCAAAATAAAAGTTCACCAAATACCAAACATTTGGTGAACCTTTATTTTGGATTTTATTTGTTTCAATAAATCTTTTATCTACACCTGCATCCTGGATTCTATTTAAAAGAAAAAGGACAAGAGAGCTGCAATTACTGATCCAGAGATCACCTGTACTAGTCTGAGCCAGCATATTTAAATGGCTCAGAAACATGTGAGTGAGACCAATCATCCACTGTGTATCACTTTGTTTCTACTTTATTGCCCTATGTTTTTCTTCATATTACAGGAATATCATTCGCTTTTGTATGTGGTAATATTTTATGGTAATATTTAATGGTGCTCTCACCATTTTATATATTTGTTTGTATTGCATCTTTTGTATGTGTGGTGGAGTGACCCATATAGGTGACAGTAGCACCTTTTTAAAGCTGTTTTTTTTAAACCAAAATCCTTATTTTCTGTTATTTTCTACTAAACCTATGGTTCACATAGTGTGTGGTAATGTGACTATACATTGAATGTTCCAGGTTTTCTTTATTGAGTGAAACTTTTGTCACTCCATACAATAATGTTTTGTTTGACAGTGAGGGTGATACAAAGCAAATTTAATACTGTAGTGAATTTGCTGAGTTGTTGCTGAGTGAGTAGCACTAATAGACACCACCCAAATGTTTTGAAGATAAAATAATTAAGCTTAGTCACGTTGTAGTATTTTTTTGTAACTGCCATATGGTTTCTCTTGTTTTTTTCTGTTATCCAAATGTGCAGATTTCCCAGGAACAAATCCAATTGGTGAAAGAATGAACTGCAGAATTTTATACATATGAGATCAAACTTGAAAGAGCACTCTTTTCTCTTTTTCCCCTCAATATTTTGACATCTGTGACTTTTACAATCAACACAATTGTATATGCTCTCACTATAAATTAGAAGTTCAAATAATGGATCTTCCACTGAATATCCTTTGGGTGGTAAAGTAAAGCACATGGTGGTGTGCATAGAGCGTAATGTAGTGGTTCTGAGGCAAAAATACTAAAGAGAGACAGATAATATTATCGGCCGATATTCTGTATTTTGGCAAATATCGGTATCGGCCACTATTGATGCCGATAATGTAAGAGGCGGCAGTGGCCCAGCACACGCAGGGCTGGCCTATCCGTAAAAAGCAGAACACGTGGCCACATTAGGGTGCACCGGCTCTGGGGATGCAGAAATCGAGTGACCGGCAGGAAGGAGGCGCACAGCTCTCCCCCTACCTATCACTCAGTGTAGCGTGGTCGAGTGGAGCAGAGCAGACCACGGTACAGGAGCTTCAGTTTACTGTACTCCACCGGACTTGCAGGAAGTGCTCACAGACAGAGCACTTCCTGTCAGTCCGGCTGGGTACAGGAAACTGAAGCTCCTGTACCTCGGTCCACTCCGCTCGGCCACGCTGCAAGAGAGGTAATGAGGCACAAGAGGTAGGGGAGAGGACCACTAAGGGGTGGACACTAAAGGACACGGAGGGGAGAGGAACACTATGGAACAGGGAGGGAAAAGGTACACTAAGGCCCCGGGAGGGGAACTCTAAGGGACTGGGAGTGGAGGGGAACACTAAGGGACGGGGAATGGAGGGGAGAGGTAAGGGACAAGCAGGTGAGGGGAGAGGTACACTGAGGGACAAGAGGGGGTGATGAGGGGAGAGGAACACTAAGGGTCAGGGAAGGGAGAGGAACACTAAGGGTCAGGGAAGGGAGAGGAACACTAAGGGACAAGAGGGGGTGGTGAGGGGAGAGGTACAGGAAGGGGAGGGTAAAAGAACACTAAGGAATAGGGAATGGAGGGGAAGAGGGAACTATAAGGGACAGGATGGGAGAGGCACACTTAATATTCTTGAAAACATAAAAAAATCTGACTATATATTTTGTGCATTTACCACTTAAAAAAATAAATAAAAAGATTTGCATAAATAAATAATAATAAACATATTCAGTTAACAGTAGAATTGTGTAGAATTTTTTTTCTCAAAATGGTAAATACACAAAGTATCAGTAAGCTATCGGCCTGAAAGTTCACAGGTTATCGGTGTCTGCTCTAAAAAAAAACCAAAAAAACTATCTGTCGATTCCTTAAAAAATGCTGTCCATGGCAGGCTGAGCAATGAGAAAAAACCCAGTGTAATTGCACCTGTTAATACATGTTTGTATTTGTTATGTTAGATGGTTTCTACAAACCGCTTGCAAAAAAAAAATTTTATGGCAAGACAGGAGGCTTCATATTTGCTTATCTTTCTTTACTGTAACTCCCAGCAGCAAAGAAATGGTTAACAATGTTGTATGGAAAAATCAACCAATCATAACATATCTCAACTACAATATAGTGCCATCAAACTCCTCCCACTTCCTCTTTCTTTGCTGCTTGCCTCCCAGGTGAGTCTGCTCCAATTACATTGCCTTACTGGTTTTAAGTTAATTCAATATTTTTTATTTAACCCCTTAAGGACTGGACTGTTTTTGCGATGTTGTACATTTGCGACCAGGCATATTTTTACACTTTTGTGGTGTTTGTGTTTGGCTGTAATTTTCCGCTTTCTCATTTACTGTTCCCATACAAATTATATATTGTTTTTTCAGGACAAAATGGGCTTTCTTTACATACCATTATTTATATAATCTCATGTATTTTAATTTAAAAAAAATACAAAAATCTGATGAAAAATTGAAAAAAATACATGTTTTTTTACTTTTACTTGAAAAATCTTTTACTCATCTACAAAAGCGAATGAAAAAACTGCTAAATAGATTCAAAATTTTGTCCTGAGTTTAAAAATACCTAGTGTTTACGTGCTTTTTTGCTTTTTTTTGCATGTTATAGGGCTATAGGTACAAGTAGGATATTGCGGTTTCAAAACATACATTTTAAAATTTATCAATAGTGACATTGTAACACTATTATCTGTCATAAATCTCTGAATAACACCCCACATGTACATATTTTTTTTAAAGTAGACAACCCAGGGTATTCAATATGGGGTATGTCCAGTCTTTTTTAGTAGCCACTTAGTCGAAAACACTGGCCAAAGTAAGTATTCATATTTGTTTGTGTGTGAAAAAAGTAAAAAAACTAAATTGAACGCTAATTTTGGCCAGTGTTTGTGACCAAGTGGTTACTAAAAAAGACTGGACATACCCCATTTGCAATACCTTGGGTTGTCTTCTTTTGCAAATGGTATGCCATCATGGGGTAATTCTCATTCCTGGGCTACCATACGCTCTCAAAGGCAACGTAACCAACCTGGCCATTTTCAATGTAAAAAATATTTGACCCATATATTTGACCTTGTAACTTTCAAAAATGCTATAAAACCTGTACATGGGGGGTACTGTTTTACTCGGGAGACATCGCTAAACACAAATATTAGTGTTTAAAAACTGGAAAACGTATCACAACAATTATATCATCAGTAAAAGTGCTGTGTGTGTGTGAAAAATGCAAAAAAGTAACTTTCACTGACAATATCATCGCTGTGATATGTTTTACTGTTTTGAATCACTAATATTTGTGTTCAGCGAAGTCTCCCGAGTAAAACAGTACCCCCCATGTACAGGTTTTAGGGTGTCGTAGAACGTTACAGGGTAAAATACAGTGCTAGCAAATTAAATTTTCTGGAATTTCGGCCTGGGTTGGCAGGCAGGTCCCTCAAATTGCAATCAATAAAATTACTTAATTATGTAAAATATTACATAAATACGCACGTAGAATTTAAATATATATGCATATTTATATATTTGAAGTCTACGTGTATATTTATATAATTATTTATGTAATTTTGTATATGGACGCATGTATATTTCTTATTATTTTTATTTATTTTTATATACATAGATATATATACAAATTCATTCTAAGTGTATTTTGATATAAATATATATATATTAATTTTAAAATACAGTTAGAATAAAATTTCATATAGCTATATAATTTTTTTTAAATTTTGTATTATTATTTTAAAAAAAAATTATTTAATTTAAATTACTTATTTATATTTTATAATAATATATATATATATATATACAATATATATAGTTATTATATATATTATATATATATACGTGTGTAATTTAATTATAAGTGTATTTTTATATTAATACAAGTACATATTAATATAAAAATACACTTAGTATGACATTATATATATATATATATATATATATATATATATATATATATATATGATATATAGACATATATTATATAGATATAATATATGTCTATATATCATATATATACATATATAATTATTATTTTTTTTTTATTAACATTAACTTTATTTTTTTTAATGATTTTACACTAGCAGGGAGACTGCCTGTCAGCACAGACAGTCCCCCTGCAGGCAGACACATGGACACCTATTGTGACCATGTGATCGCTGTGTTAAGTAATCACATGGCCACAGGGGTCCTAATCTGCCGTGGGGAGACTGTCTGGGCTGCAGGCAGTCTCCCCACAACCGGAGCCACGCTGATCGCCGCCGGGGGAACGACGGCGATCAGGTAAGTAGCTCTGACCGTTAGGACGGTTCAGGACCGTCATCGGTCGGCAACGCAAAAATGCCGATGACGGTCCTGAACCGTCCTCGGTCGGGAAGGGGTTAAACCTTGTTACTGCATACATAGAATTCATCTTAAATTTTTTTTTATTTTGATTCAATCATCTTTTCCTTTAAATATTTCCTTTTTTTCTCACACATATATTATTTTTTCTTATTTCCCTGTATTGTTATTATTGGATTGTTTTTTCCCCTTTAAATTTGGCGTCCTAACCGGTTTTCCATGCACGGAGGGTTTTTCGAACCCTGCCGTTTTCACTCAGCTGGCCGCGGCTCTATTCTCTCAGGAAGAGCCGCGGCCCTTTCTCTGCCTCTCTTCAGCCGCGGACTCCATCTCCTAGAGCCCTCGGCTGCTTTTTCCCGCCATTACCTTCCTCCCACTTACCAAGGCGTCTTTCCTATGACGCGGACCTTTCCCGCCCTTTCTTTCTTTGCTGCTTGCCTCCCAGGTGAGTCTGCTCCAATTATTTTGCCTTATGTTTTTTGCCTTTAATGCAGTATTTCAACTAATTTTCTCATTAATTTGTTAAATTTTATAGCACCCATATCTCTATTATCATTTTTAAATAATTTTCTGTGGTAATGTTTTGTTTATCAAACATTCATTTTCACTAGTTTCTCACACAATTTATTATCAGTACACAATACCCTTACTACGTATAATTATACCTAACATGTTGGTTTATTTACGTCTCTGAACAGTTTTTTAACTTTATCTCCATTGTTCCCCTTTAAAAATCGGCGGGGTTTACCTCCGCGATTTTATTACATTTGTGGCCGCGGTTTCCTCTCGATTCTGATTCCCAATTCCCAGGAGTCCGCGGCTCAATTTCGTGCCCTATCTCAGATCCCGCCTTCTCGCGCCTGCAATTACCTGACGCGCTTCCTCCCGCCCTTTTGCTGGCGGCGGCCATCTTAAACCGCGGTTTACCTTGTTACCATTGTACATGCTTCCTTTGTAAGCCCTCCCCTCTCCTCCAGAACAGATTAGGTCTGTTTCAGGAAATGAGCGAACCATTGAGAATCCTCTGTGTTGGAGCCACAAGCACACACTATAGCGTCTTTCTTATGCTTCTCAGTGAGTTATAGTACAGCTCATGGAGCAGGAGTGAAGTCAGGTGTGCGCTAGCACATTTCGCCTGCCACTTCAGTTATCTCTGAGCGACAGCTAGGGAGGTGTTTCTGCCCCAATTGCAAAAGAGCTGATTTTTATTGCTATTTGCACTTTTGCAAACTACCACAAATATGATAGATTCCAGTCATTTTGTGTGTAGTGTGGCCCTTTAAATTTCAGAGTGAGAATCAAGGGTCCAAAATATAGGTGCAGAGAGAGAGCCCCAATTTTGTTTTTCATACCACTCCAAACTGAGATTGTGCTCATGCTTTTTGCCCTAATACCACTACAAAATCCTGTAGTGGGTATGGTGTTTATAGGACCCCTTTAAGTTATCTTATCATTTAAAACTGTAACCGCATTATATGACTTAATTTTAAGTGACTATAACTGATTGTACCAAGTAGTATTCACAACTGAATTTTGTCTCCCAATCCTATGAAATATACTGTATAACACTATTCTCTTTTTGTTTTTCTTAGCTGCTCAGTTTATATATTCCAAACGCAACAGACATCAGAGTTTTACAGAGCCGTTAGAAGAAGAACATGAAGATGATGAAGATATGGAAACTAAGGCTGCAGACATAGCTCTGAGTTCTGTGGATCAAGGTAATGCATGCCTGCTTGTTTTTAATTGCCTTAGATTCCCATGCTGATATTCAAAACAAGATTTCCACATGTAACATACCCAATTTGCACTTTTTATTACTCTCACTTTTAAAGATTTGGAATAGACAAACCCACTAGACACTAAAACTTCCTAGTTGTGGAGCTCAAGTCAGGCAGGCAATTGCTCAGCGCACATGACTTGCAAAGACTTCTCATTACTCTGCTTTAAGAACATTGTGATTGGACAGCCACAGAAAGTCTGGACTGGGTTTGGACAGGAGGGCTTGCTGAGGCTTCAGACAAGAGACAGGCAGCTTTTGCAAGCTGTTTTTATATATCTTATAAGTATATCCCAAACAATATACAGTAGATAAATAATATAAAAAGCAATAGTACTTAGCTTATAAAGACGTATGACAGCCTCCCTAGGTCGCTACCCAAACAAGCGATCTATATCATATATAGTATTAACCAGAACAAAGAAGATTCGGGATATGGCTGTGTAAATCTACTGAGAAAACATAAAACAAAACATAGTGTGATATTGTTATAAAACACAATATTTCATGCCCAGTAATCTTGTGCACTCACAGGATGTAGACAATAAAAGCGCTCTTAGGGTGCCTTCCCCAATGAAATGGGGGGCTAGCTGGTATTCCTTATCACCTCTGGATCCTTGTTCCACCAAAAGACATCCACAGGTCAGGGTTCAGTAATAAAAAATGTATTTAGATAAAAAGTGTAGTCACCATTTCAGCATAGGATATAAATAACAAAAAAGTTGTCCTACGCGTTTCGTTCTATAAGAACTTCCTCAGGGACCACAATTAAAAGCAGTAACAATGTATCAATGTACAATACACAAATGAACATATCCTATACAAATCCCCCCTCCCTGTGTCCTTAAATAGGGCTAATCCCTAAAGTCTATTGGTGGATCCAGTGGGTGTATAAATCCTCCTTGTTCCTGATTGGAGGAGTGATCTTCCTGTGGCAGCTGTTTTTCATTTATCCATTTTCCATAATTTGTCATTCGCGCCTTTTTCGGCAAATACCGGAAGTGGTCATAATTTGCCGAAACCGGAAGTGACGTCGTGGGAATGTCCGCGTTCCACATGCGTTCCACCAGTAACGTCTCCATGGCAACCAGACGCGATCGAGTCATTCAGAGATCATATGAAACCAGGATATATAAAAAGCCCCATTCTGCTAGAGGAAAAACTGTTAAACATGCATAATATATTCAACCATTATTTACATATATATCTGTTAAATGTCATCCTCCTCACTAATCCTATCACACAAAATAGTATTAATCTTCATATTTCACCCAGTGATCATAATACCTCAATATATTATAAGCCAAAGGCTTCATATTATAAAGTGATCATATTTCTTATATATATTATTTGAGTTTTTTTTATTTATTTTTTTATTTATATATAACTTTATACACTGTTAATAAAAATGGACACCATAATCAATTCATCACCATTTCAATTAATCTTCAGTGTATCACATTATTATTTGTGCTCCTCATAAAAATCTTTGGAACAAACCTATTTGACACATTAAGGTAGTCCATTATTATGATTACAAAAAGGATAGTGAATTGTAACTTAGGAAATAAAGTGCATTAAATAACTACTTCCCTTCCCATACAGACTTTATTTAGTAAATCTAACACATTTAATTTGTACCAGCTCTAAAGATCCTTAGAGCAAACCCGTTATTTACATTAGAACAATCGATTATTGTATTTTTATTATAATTTTTTGTGATTTTTGATCATATAAGACAATAAATCATAACATATAAAGTAAAAAGAAAATAAAATAAAAAATAGCTGCTTGGCATTTCATATATATATATAAATTCTCTCTCTGAATGGGGATTTACCTTCAACTGTAGAAAAAGCCCCAAAGGCAAACACACATACCCTTATTATCTGTTCTAAAGCTTTTAGGCCATATTAATCTAAAAAGCAAATTAGCAGAATAGGCCAAGAACTTTGAAGACTTCTCTTAATTTTGTTATAATCAGTGTTGTAATGGGTGGTAAATGCAGAACGAAAACCATCCCCAGTTCCCGGAGTATATGATCTATTCTCCAAAAAACGCGTCAGACAACTTTTTTGTTATTTATATCCTATGCCGAAATGGTGACTACACTTTTTATCTAAATACATTTTTTATTACTGAACCCTGACCTGTGGATGTCTTTTGGTGGAACAAGGATCCAGAGGTGATGAGGAATACCAGCTAGCCCCCCATTTCATTGGGGAAGGCACCCTAAGAGCGCTTTGATTGTCTGCATCCTGTGAGTGCACAAAATTACTGCGCATTAAATATTGTGTTTTATAACAATATCACACTGTTTTGTTTTATGTTTTATCTGTAGATTTACACAGCTATATCCCGAATCTTCTTTGTTCTGTTTTTATATATACCCAATGGAAAAACATTGCATAATTGTATGCAAGTTTCATTGGGGGTTGTATCTACTAGATAAAATATATATACACACTATATAGACAAACGTTTTATGACCTTGCATTTTAAATACATAGACAGCTTCCACTCTTCTTGGAAGGCTTTCCTAAAGCTTTTGAAATATTTCTGTGGGATTTATTTTCCCATTAATCCAGTAGAACATTTGTGAGGTCAGGCACTGATGTTGGACAAGAAGTCCTGACTTGCAATCTCTGTTCCAGTTTATTCTAAAGGTGTTCGATGGGATTGAGGGCAGGTCTCTGAGAGGGCCAGTCAAGATCTTCCACATCAAACTCTTCCAACCATGTCCTTATGGATCTTGCTTTGTGCGCTGGGGCACTGTCATGCTGGAATAGAAAAGGGCCTTCTCAAAACTGTTTCTACAAAGTATGAAGCATAGCATTGTCCAAAATGTCTTGGAATGCTGAAGCATTTTAAGCTTTTCCGTCACTGAACGAAAGCCCAACCCCTGAAATCAGCCTCATCATTATCTTTCCTCCACTAAACTACAGTCAGCACTATGCACTCAGGCAGAACTCCACAGAACACATTTCCACTGCTCTACAGTGATTACATGGTTTACAACACTCAATCCGATGCTTGGCATTGTACTCGGTGATGTGAGGCTTGAATGCAGCTCTTCAGCAATGAAAAAACATTCCATGAAGCTCCTGTTGCACAGTTGTTGTGCTAATGTTAATGCGAGTAGATATTTGGAATTCTTCCAGAGCATTGAAGACTTTCACACACCATGTGACTCAGCACTTGGTGACCCCGCACTGTGACTTTGCGTAGTCTTCTGCTTTGTGGTTACTGCTGTTTCTAAACTCTAGTATCACAGTGCAACACTCAGATTGACCCCCCTCTCCCTACAAATGTTTGTAAATGCAGACTGCATGGCTAGGTGCTTGATTTTATACACCTGTGGCAATGGGTCTGATTGAAACACCTGACTAAAATAATTAGGAGGTGTAGCCTAATACTTATTGTTTGTATGTATGCAACTACTAGACTGCCACTAGAGGCGATTCCTGCAGTTTCATGGAATTTGACTCTGTGAAACGACGCTAGATGTCCTTGGGCTTTGCGTGAGCATATCAGTGTAAAAAGAATAATTGATTCAATGATTGTGTAACGGACCGTTTCTCTCACAAGGGGATAAAATCCGTTTAGGCGATAATCCCCTTTCCCATAGACCAGCAGCTACTGCAATCACCAACCTCCCGAACTCCAAACTGTACGAATACCCAACTCACGAACAAGAAATACACAAACTCTGGAAGCAGCCGAACAGGAAAAGCAATACGAACAGCTTACACTCCTGGCAGTCAGCACACAATCCAATTCCCCCAATAACAAGACGACACTTCGTTTTGAGGGTTAAGCAGAATCTCTCAGATTTATTCACACAGCCTCCTTTTAAGACATTCTCCCATGCAAGGGAGGGATCCACAACAATTAGTACCCCAGCCAATAATGTACCAGTTACCTCCCACACATCTCCTCCCCTTAGTGTGACACATAATCCCATTAGTCCAGACACAAATTCCCTGGGATACTGGATGTACCCCTAAACATAGGAATACCCCTTTAAATGTTACATCCCCTGGTAACCCTGATCTGGGTGAGACACATATCCAAAAATCACCCAGATCGGACCAGGGGTTCAGGAATTATAAAGGGTTAAAGTTTTGACCGACTGCATGGCAAAAGTATCCGAAAATAGTTCCATGTACTTTGGCCCTGCAGTCGGTCACAGAAAAGGGAATGAATCACACGAATTGCCTGGGTTATAGAGCTTGGGGAGGATTCGTATGAATCCCCCTGTTCGTGGGATCCTTTCTACCGAACGGCGGGCCATTCGGTAGTTTCTGCACGAATTGCTGGAAGTCTGGAGGTCTCAGCGGTGTTTGCTTAGTCGAGTGTCTGATTTTAGTTCCAGACACTCGACGGCAAAACACCGCTGTTCGGGAGTTTAAGATGGCCGCCGCCACGTGTTCGTTTCCCGAATGGCGGCCACCCAGAGGACACAACACACATTACACATATTGCCAATTACCCGTTTGCAACATTGTTGCAAACGGTAATTGGAGGCACACTTACTCCCGGGTGGTCTGGTTGTTCGGTAGTTTCACCCAATATAATGAATGAAGTGATTCTACCGAACAATCAGGGAATGCTGCATTCACATAACACTTTATACCGAACACATAATATTAAATACAGCCTGAATGCAATTTGCTACACAGTCTTAAAAAGGCATTATTCCTAACAGGCAGAATATGTTCACGGATGGCCCTTAAAGGGCCAGTAGCAGCAATATAAGAATGTCACATGCCCAAATATTGCATACAAAAGTACGAATTCACAAGGGGGCCATAGTCAGATGGCAGGAGGCTGGCAACCAGGCTTCTCCAGTGCATAGTGGCGAGGTTGGTTTCGCCACACTTCTCCCCTTTCCCAATCAGACTAACAGGGTATCTGACCTCCTGCCGGTCAGTGCCCTTGTTAGTCCAGCAGCCCACCCACAAAACACAATCCGTAACACAGCCCACCCACAATAACTGGCTACTACACCAGGGTAGAGTAGAACTTTGTCCGTGTCCAGGTGCCTCACCCTGGCTGCGTGGGTGACTGGTCAGCGTACTGGGTGGGTTGCTGAGTGTACAGAGACCAGCGGTACTCTGTCCTGGTGCCAGCACTACCATGGGAGCAGTCTGGTTGGAGCCTGGTTGCTGGAGAAGAAGGCAGACTGTCTCCCCTTTGCCTAAACAGTCCTGCTGCTGGGTGACAGGACCGACTGTCCCTACCCCCGGTGGTGCATGTGCAGCGACTACTGTCCCATCTGCACTGTTGTGGAGATTACTGTCTCCCCTTGGTGGGTTAAGCTGCCGCTGGGGAGAGAGTGTAACAAGCTCCTCTCCCATACATACTTTCAGCCGCTGGGGAGAGGGGATAACAAGCTCCTCTCCCTGACACACTCTCTGCTGTTGAAGGGGGAGACCGACTTTCTCCCCTTTCAATAATTCGTCCTGTTGCTGGGGAGAGGTGATAACTGGTTCCTCTCCCTGGAACACTCTCTGCTGTTGGAGAGGGGGACCAACTGTCTCCCCTTTTAATATATTGTCCTGCTGCTGGGGAGCGAGACCGACTGTCTCCGCTTCCTGCAGGACACACTGCCGCTGGGGCTGAAGGAGGGTACCTTCAGCTCCCTTGGATACACACTGCCGCTGGGGAGGAAGGACGGTACCTTCAGCTCCCTGGGATACACACTGCCACTGGGGAGGAAGGACGGCACCTTCTGCTCCCTGGGGTACACACTGCCGCTGGGGAGGAAGGACGACACCTTCTGCTCCCTGGGGTACACACTGCCGCTGGGGAGGAAGGCCGACACCTTCTGCTCCCTGGGACACACACTGCCGCTGGGGAGGAAGGACGGCACCTTCTGCTCCCTGGGACACACACTGCCGCTGGGGAGGAAGGACGGCACCTTCTGCTCCCTGGGGTACACACTGCCGCTGGGGAGGAAGGACGGCACCTTCTGCTCCCTGGGACACACACTGCCGCTGGGGAGGAAGGACGGCACCTTCTGCTCCCTGGGACACACACTGCCGCTGGGGAGGAAGGACGGCACCTTCTGCTCCCTGGGGTACACACTGCCGCTGGGGAGGAAGGACGGCACCTTCTGCTCCCTGGGGCACACACTGCCGCTGGGGAGGAAGGACGGTACCTTCTGCTCCCTGGGACACACACTGCCGCTGGGGAGGAAGGACGGCACCTTCTGCTCCCTGGGGCACACCTATGAGTCCCCGTAACGCACTCTGCCTCCGGATAGGGCGGCTGATACCTTTGGCTGGATCTGCCATGAACTCCAGGTACTCGACTACCTGGCTCCTTACAAACTGCACGTATTTCTCTGGGGGGTTGGGTCCAAAGAAAGCCAGCCGCATAGCAAACTCTCTGTCATACTGCTCCTGAGTGTAGCTAGGTGCCATGCTTGCGCTGCTGAATTTGGTTCGTTCGTCGATAGGGTCGCTGTACGTGTACTGGCGTTGCCCTCACTTTGTAATCCAAGGAATGGTGTTGCCCTGTAGCTGTCTTTCTGGTTGTAGGAACGATCCCACCGCTGCCACCAATTGTAACGGACCGTTTCTCTCACAAGGGGATAAATCCGTTTAGGCGATAATCCCCTTTCCCATAGACCAGCAGCTATTGCAATCACCAACCTCCCGAACTCCAAACTGTACGAATCCCCAACTCACGAACAAGAAATACACGAACTCTGGAAGCAGCCAAACAGGAAAAGCAATACGAACGGCTTACACTCCTGGCAGTCAGCACACAATCCAATTCCCCCAATAACGAGACGACACTTCGTTTTGAGGGTTAAGCAGAATCTACAGATTTATTCACACAGCCTCCTTTTAAGACATTCTCCCATGCAAGGGAGGGATCCACAACAATTAGTACCCCAGCCAATAATGTACCAGTTACCTCCCACACATCTCCTCCCCTTAGTGTGACACATAATCCCATTAGTACAGACACAAATTCCCTGTGATACTGGATGTACCCCTAAACATAGGAATACCCCTTTAAATGTTACATCCCCTGGTAACCCTGATCTGGGTGAGACACATATCCAAAAATCACCCAGATCGGACCAGGGGTTCAGGAATTAGAAAGGGTTAAAGTTTTGACCGACTGCATGGCAAAAGTATCCGAAAATAGTTCCATGTACTTTGGCCCTGCAGTCGGTCACAGAAAAGGGAATCAAACACACGAATGGCCTGTGTTACAGAGCCTGGGGAGGATTCGTATGAATCCCCCTGTTCGTGGGATCCTTTCTACCGAACGGCGGGCCGTTCGGTAGTTTCTGCACGAATTGCTGGAAGTCTGGAGGTCTCAGCGGTGTTTGCTTAGTCAAGTGTCCGATTTTAGTTCCAGACACTCGACGGCAAAACACCGCTGTTCGGGAGTTTAAGATGGCCGCCGCCACGTGTTCGTTTCCCGAATGGCGGCCACCCAGAGGACACAACACACATTACACATATTGCCAATTACCCGTTTGCAACATTGTTGCAAACGGTAATTGGAGGCACACTTACTCCCGGGTGGTCTGGTTGTTCGGTAGTTTCACCCAATATAATGAATGAAGTGATTCTACCGAACAATCAGGGGAATGCTGCATTCACATAACACTTTATACCGAACACATAATATTAAATACAGCCTGAATGCAATTTGCTACACAGTCTTAAAAAGGCATTATTCCTAACAGGCAGAATATGTTCACGGAGGGCCCTTAAAGGGCCAGTAGCAGCAATATAAGAATGTCACATGCCCAAATATTGCATACAAAAGTACGAATTCACAAGGGGGCCATAGTCAGATGGCAGGAGGCTGGCAACCAGGCTTCTCCAGTGCATAGTGGCGAGGTTGGTTTCGCCACAGAAGGTATTAAACTGATAAAAATAGTA
Organism: Pelobates cultripes; assembly: GCA_933207985.1. Lineage (NCBI taxonomy): Eukaryota > Metazoa > Chordata > Amphibia > Anura > Pelobatidae > Pelobates > Pelobates cultripes. The sequence continues at coordinate 200,784,369 of OW240913.1, read as the reverse complement.
CTAAACACACCACTCCTATCTGGTGGCACATTAGCTCTGTGTCAGTGTGTATCATGGTCTCTGAGGACGGGGAACAGTCTCTATTCTGCTCTTGCATTTCTATTTCTTCTTAGATAACGAAAAAATTCTGAGAAGACGTTGGCAGGGCTATTCACTTGTGTGATCTGTCATGAATTGTCATTTGAATGTTAATTTGAACTGTGGGGCACAAGAACTTGAATCTGACAAAATGGCTGCCATATACACGTCCACTGATAGGAGACGCGGAAGGTATTAAACTGATCAGAACAATACTAAACACACCACTCCTTTTTTTTGGTGAGGCTTTACAGGACAGAGTGCTTCTCCACGGGACATGTTAACTCACGGGCAGCTGGCTCATCAAGGAACCAGAGCAGCTTTCCATGTACATGTAAGACACGTGCAGCCGGTAAGGGTTCAGGCTCTTCTTCCTGGAGGATACGCTGCAAGCCTGTTGAACGAGGTGACCTTGCTGGGGTCCCAGGTGTACGGTTCCTAAAATGGCTGCCATATACACGTCCACTGATAGGAGACGCGGAAGGTATTAAACTGATCAGAACAATACTAAACACACCACAAATAAGGTTTCTCTCCTGTATGGCTCCTCAAATGATGCTTAAGATTAGAAGCGGCTGAAAAGCATTTCTCACACTCCGAACAAAAATATATTTTTTAACATTCTCTCCACTTTGAACGAAATGACGTTTGGGAAGAGATTAACATAATTAAACACAGGCAGTAAAAATACAGTTTTTAGCCATAAACTGTAACTTTAAAACTACACATCCCATCTTCATAATTACATATTTGGAATCAGCGCACTTAAAACATAAACATAACCAAAAATCAGCCAAATACATCCAGGGGTTAGAAAGTTAGCTGGAGGTCCCTTTATGACCGACCGCAAGCACATTTTCCTGCCCAAAACAGTTCCATAGATTGGGGCTGTGCGGTCGGTCTATTTCAGGCTGAAAAAACGACTAAGTCCCATCGCCGAATGGGACTTAGTCTCTGCAGCTGTAAAACCAGTAGGGGAGAAGGTAGAGCTCAGCGGTGTTCGCGGAAATGTGTAGCCGATTTTAGTTCCATGAATTTGGCTACACATACCGCTGACCTCGTCGAATGATCAAAGATGGCCGCCGCCACATGTTCGGCAAACGAACAAAGACCTCCCAGCATTGTCAATTAAGCTGCGGTTAACCGCAGCTTCTGGGAGGTAAATTGCCTGCACACTTCCACTTCTGGGTGGTCTGCCTGTGTGGTACTTGGTTCAGTAAGCCCCATTTACTGAACCAAGTGGGAAATAGCAAGGCAGGCACAAAGGGTTTGCACCAGGTCTGGGGACACAGGGGACACCGTCTTAAAGGGGCCGTGTCCCCAACAAGTCTGGGGACACGGCCTTAAAGGGGCAGTGTCCCAATCTTCCTGATGTCCCAAAAAAGGTGTTTAAAGGGCCAGCACCAGTCACATAAAGAGTCCATAAGCCCCAATATGCCCACTGACAGTCTTAAAGGGCCATACACACCAAATAAAAGTGCATACATTTTCACAATCTCCCAGGGGCCATAGTCATGCGGGAGGAGGCTGGCAAATAGGCTTCTCCACAACCCAGGGAAGCAGGGCAATTTGCCATTTAAAGGGCCCGTTACAAATAGCAGTTTGTAACAAGGTGTCAATCCATATCTGCCAAGTGACCCGATGTAGGGGGAACAGTCCCTATTCTGCTCTGTGTCAGTGTGTATCATGGTCTCTGAGGACAGGTGTCAATCCATATCTGCCAAGTGACCCTATGTAGGGGGAACAGTCTCTATTCTGCTCTGTGTCAGTGTGTATCATGGTCTCTGAGGACAGGTGTCAATCCATATCTGCCAAGTGACCCTATGTAGGGGACCAGTCCCTATTCTGCTCTGTGTCCGTGTGCATCAGGGGCTCTGAGGACAGGTGTCAATCCATATGTCAAGGTGTCAATATGTCATATGTCAGGTGTCAATCCATATTCAGTGTGATTTAGGAATGTTAGGTGATTTCTGCCCTTTATGGATTAAAACCAGACTCTGCATCAACTGTGTAATTTTCCATGGGAGTTTTGCCATGGATCCCCCTCCGGCATGCCACAGCCCAGGTGTTAGTCCCCTTGAAACAACTTTTCCATCCCTATTGTGGCCAGAAAGAGTCCCTGTGTGTTTTAAAATTCGCCTGCCCATTGAAGTCAATGGCGGTTCGCGAACATTTGCGGAAGTTCGCGTTCGCCGTTCGCGACCCGAAAATTTTGTGTTCGTGACATCACTACTCTCAATTAAACATGTCCCCACAATGAACCTATCCCCCCTCACTCCAATGCTGAGAAATGAACAATTTGCTCCAGGCATGAATCCTCGAGATT
>OW240913.1:200748633-200781865 GCA_933207985.1 Pelobates cultripes | reverse complement strand
TGTGTGTGTGTGTGTGTGTGTATATAATGAATGCAGAGTGTGTGTGTGTGTGTGTATATAATGAATGCAGAGTGAGTAACCTTGGTGGGGGGTGGGCATTTTTATTATTTATTTTATTATTTTAATATTACTTTTTATTTTTAATATTATGAAATTTTTCTATTTTATTATATTATTATTTACATTTTTATTAAATTTTTTCGTCCCACATCCCTGCTTGATACATGGCCAGGGAGGGGGGCTATATTAATCCCTGGTGGTCCAGTGGATGGGCTGTGCAGGAGGGGGGCTGGGAGCAAGCGGTTACCTTTACAGCAGCTCTGTTCAGCTCCCTTCTCCTCCGTGCTGTTCAGCTCCCGTGTAAATCTCGCAGTTGGGTGCCGCGCGGAGTGTTGCCACGGTAACCCGTGGCAACGCTCTGACGCCGCGGCTCTCACGAGATTTACACTGGGAGCTGAACGGCACGGAGGAGAAGGGAGCAGAACGGAGCTGCTGTAAAGGTAAGTAACAGCTTGCTCCCGGCCCCCAACAGGCTCTTTACAAGCCCAGCGGTCCTGGTCTGTATTATGGCAATGTAAGTTGCCATAATACAGACATTGACTCGAGTATAAGACGAGTGGGGGTTTTTCAGTAGAAAAAATGTGCCGAAAAAACTCGTCTTATACTAGAGTATATACGGTAATCTGTGCTATCATCCACCTGTCTTCTAAAACAGGTCTGTGATCGTAAATACATTTATTTTCTTTCTTTCCATTTGTGTGTATGGGATACGTAGTTTATCCCCAAGAGCAGTTGCAGTCATCACTTAGTGTGAATGATACTGCTGTGTTAATTAATTTAGTTAAGCAACCTATATTCCGTTTTTAGCAGCGCTATTGTTCTGTAGCTTTTACTTCTCCAAGCTCACATTGAGTGCGCAGATGCAACATGCAAATCGTTTGATGTAGCACGCATTGAAACAAAGCTTCACATTGGCTAACTGACGCGAGTCAGAGTTGGAAATATGCCCCAGTAAAAAAAAATGTACAGAATGGGTCCTTGCACAACAACCACAAGCTGATATAATTAATAAAAGGTTCCAACCTGTCCCTACGCTATATACCTCTCCCTACCTCTATTTCAATACATATCTTTGTTTCTTCTTTTCTCACACGAGCCCACATGAACACACTATTCTCCCCTTCCCCAGAAACTCGACAGGGGGAAATGTTTAAAATCACAATTGCACGTCTCACATTTGTCTTTTGCAAACTCTGAACATACGGATTTTCTCACCTGAAAATAGAGATTGTGGCCTTTTAGCAAAATCTGTGTGTGTCGTAAAGTTCATTGCCCAGAGCAACATCCACACTGGAAAGCATGGTGGTAGCATCATATTGATTTGATGGTTTTTGTTCGAAGGGCTGGAGAATTTAGGATAAATTCTAAGGGGAAAACTCTTCAAGACACATGAGACTGTGACAGATGTTCACCTTCTAACTGGATAATGACCATAAACATAAATCTAAAGCTGTGACAGAGTGATTTGAACAAAGAAAGTAAATGGTTTCGCCCACTCTAGGCCTGGATCTTAGTTTGTACAGGAAAGATCTATTACAAAATGCTTAAATGCTTTTACTCATATTTATACAGCAAAGGTGGCTCATATTATTAATATATTGACTCGAATGTGAGCACATATGCAACTAACATGTCTTTAGCGTTGCAAAAAAAAAAAAAAAGTTGCACCTTCAGAGTGTTGGATTTGTTTTGCAAAATAAATGTATTTATTAATTCTTGGTTGTAAAACTACAAAATGTCGTCCAGCTGTAGGAATACTTGTGTAGTTCCAAATATATCAAATGTCTTAATCATATTTATTCACTGATATCAGGGTTATCACGGATTTTGTCTCTCTGCTATGTAAATTTTAAACTTCTTACAAGTGGTATATTTTGCGGTTTCCAAATTAAATGTGTCTAACCCTTTATAAAAAGAACAGTATCAGAATTTTCACTCCATTCAAAAAAATAAACCTCTATACAATGTAACAATGGAGAAAATGTCATATTCAATAGGTTAGTTTTGCGGTATCCAATTTATTTAGTTGTTACAAGTGACTGATATTCGTAGTCCTTGTTCACGCTTGACTTTTCTGTCTGTAAATAGGGATTTCTACAAATTTTTAAATTTTTTTTTTTACACATTTAATTGTATTGGACTATCAGTAAGTAAAATTTAATTCCCTCACAAGTGATTTACTGTCATTTAGTTGTCAAGACTCAGGTGCAAGCTGATCTGTTCTCATAATAGCCACTTGGTTGGTGAAAGAGATACTAAATTACTGAGTATTACACCAGGAATATAGTGTGATATTGATGGTAACAAAAAGTGGAAACAAAGTTAAAGGAACACAAACATATATTCCTGACTCTATAGTGTTTAAACCACCATCTATCCTCCCTACCATCCCTTGCCTCCATAAATATAGTAAAATAAAATCTTACTTGTATTTCACTCTGGAGCGGCTGCCTCTACCTCGAAAATGCATCTGACGTCTAACATCAGAAATGGTGGTCTGAGCGAATCACAATGCTTCCCCATAGGATTGGCTAAGACTGTCAAGAGGCAGATCGGGGCAGAGCCCTGGCCAATCAGCATCTCCTCATAGAGATGAATTGAATCAATGCATCTCTATGAGGAAAGTTCAGCAAGGAAGCACCTCTAGCAGCCATCTGATAAGTGTCCAGTAAAGTTATCCCTAGGCTGTAATGTAAACATTGCATTATCTCTGAATAGACAGTGTTTACAGAAAAAGGCCTGAAGGGAATGATTCTACTCACCAGAACAATTACAATAAGCGGTAGTTGTTCTGGGGACAATAGTGTCCCTTTAAATAACAGTGTGAGGGTTCTGGTGTAAGGCCAGACATTTAAACATTTTATGTCTTTATACACATTGACAAAAGGTATCTGTGGAGAGAAAGTGCTGATGACACTGTGTTTAAGGCTTGTATGATTCCCTCAGGTGTTTTTGAGCAAAATATTTTTTGTTCTGTAGGGGGCTTACTTTGCATTAGTTGGTATCTTATATTTTCACTAAGTGTGGCACTATCCAGATTTGATTTATGTATAGTGGGTAATGTGCCAGTTATGCATTATTTAGGGGCTCTCTAGGGTTTGATCGTGTAGTCCTATTGATAATAATTGATAATGGAGATTTGTGGATTAATCCTTTAATTGCTCCATATGCAAGGGGTTTGTTCCATGTATTTTGTGTGTTAAATGGTTATGTTGCTGTTGAGAAAGTGTCCAGGGGAGAAGCAAAATGTTTTGAGAGGGGTCTCTCCTCTACTAACTATCCACTAAACGTCTCTTCATTAAAGTGAAAAACTCTGATACTGTGCTATTGATTATACTACCTTGAGGGGCTTTAGAGATTTGCACCCAGAAGAGAGTTTATTTTGTACTGTCTCATGTTGATGGGCAATTTTTGCAAACCATTGCAGAAGCTGTCTAGTTTTACTCGGATAAAAGATCCATGCTTAGATTGTGAATGTCTAAATTTTTCGGACTCTGCCTATTGAGAGAAACCATTTCATATTAATCACCATAACGGATATACTGACTTCGTACATATCAAGTTATGTTATATGTTACAAATTCTCATAGAATTTCTTCATCCTACTGCTTGAATTCTTATAACGAAGGATGTATTTAGAAACATTTCCGTGGCATCTAGAGCTGAACAGATAGTCACAAAAACTCTGGACTGTTTCACTGCTATTGTAGCTCACCAGATCTATGTATGAATTACAGGTCCATTGGACTCCAGATATTCCTGGTCTGTCATTGGTTAGGTAATAAGTTGGCTGTAATTATCTCCATAAAATAAGGAAATTCCCAGTGTAAAGATAGCTATTTTGCTTGTTAGAATTTTTTTTTTCCTTCTGCAAGTCCCTACCTTACAGCTGCTGCCATAACATATAACTTATAAAATTGAATTTGTTTTCACACTGGTACAATAGTGCAAATTGTGCACTTTTGACACATATATGTACCTTAAACTATTACATGAATATTTAAACATCCACCAGCAGCTTCAGAACATGCATCAGTTAAGGTTGTTTTGATCTTTTGTAGATGTTTTCACTTTTCTCTTTGTTCTTTGGAGGCCATATTTTCTAATTCAGAATGTCCCTTTTTGTTTTTCTAACTTTATTCTCTGAAACACTGAAGTGTTCTTTGAATATAGAGGCAATAGTTCTTGCATAATAGACTGAAACTTAGTTTGTGAGATAATATTCACAGCCAACTAGGAAAACACCCATCTCTATTTAAATTATTTATACACCCTTGATCTTATCAAATTATTTCTTCAATAAATTTATTTAAGTAACTTTTGACTTACCAGCATCGGATACCCTTATGTTAACATAGCAATCATATATCTAAGCTAATATGTCAATTACTCTGCTTCTTATTGTTGTCCACATAACTTACTGAACAGCCATCAGCTGAGCACTACAGGGATAAAACCAGCAGAGAAGATTAAATGGACACTATAGGCACCCAGACCACTTGATCTTATTGCAATGTTAAAATTGCAGGACTAAGAGCCACAGTTTACCAGAATGTGGCCCCCCTAAATGACATTTGATGTCCTCACGCTCTGCACGAGGTCATCCAGCACCTGTGCAATTTTTATTTAAAGCATTGATTCAATGCTTTCCTTTGGGGAAGGCCTAATGCGCTTGCTGCACATGCTCATTAAGTCCCACCCCTCATTAAATGAGGTTGAAGGGTGCGGAGCACCGACCCAGTGTCCGTGGACATTGGGTGTATGTAGGGTTTTTAACACTTTATGTGGATTTGGGGGGCAGTGAGGAATGGGGGACCAAAGGGCACTTAGTGTTAGGAGTACAACTTTATATTCCTAACACTATAGATTCTTTTTAAGTGGATATGCACTTTAAAATATTTCTTTTTTTAAACCAACCAACAAACAAACATTTTAAAAAAAAATATACAAACCAAAATTAAGCAAGAAACACTTTGAAAAGTACATAATACTGCAATTGGACCAGGTTTATAGATAGACACATTACATGCAAAGCAAGATAGTTCAAGCCGTGATTTGTCATAAGTACGATGATTATGGCTTACAGCTCATGAAAACCCCAAATCCACAATCTCAGTAAATTAGAATATTACATACAATCAATAAAAGTGTACATAGAACAATATCAGACCTCTGAAAAGTATAAGCATGCATATGGACTCAGTACTTTGTTTGGGCCCCTTTTGCAGCAATTACTGCCTCAATGCGGCTTGGAATCTTGGCTAAGACTGTCAAGAGATAGCTTGGAAAGCTATTAGCCTGTGGCACTGCTGAGGTGTTATGGAAGACCAGGATGCTTCAATAGCTGCCTTCAGCTCTTCTGCTTTGTTCGGTCTCATGTGTCTCCTCTTTCTCTTGCTTAATGAAGTGGTCATTGACAGCCGCTAGAGGCGCTTCTTACTGGGACAATCACAGTGAGAAGACGCCAGCGTCCATAGGAAAGCATTGAGAATGCTTTCCTATGGACTGGCTGAATGCGCGCGGATCATGCCGCGCATGCGCATTCAGCAGAGGAGGAGAGTCCGCCGCCCGGCGCTGGAGAAAGAGGTAAATTTTAACCCCTTCCACCTCCTAGAGCCTGGCGGGAGGGGGGCCCTAAGGGTTGGGGGCACCCTCAGGGCACTATAGTGCCAGGAAAACAAGTGTTTTCCTGACACTATAGTGGTCCTTTAAAGGCTCAGAATCCCTTTGCAGGTGTTAAGGCTTACTTAGCTGATTAGAGTGGTGCACTGTGAGCCTAGAATATTGCACCTTTTCACAATATTCTAATTTACTGAGATTTTGGATTTGGGTTTTTCATGAGCTGTAAGGCATAATCATCGCACTTATGACAAATCAGAGCTTGAACTATCTTGCTTCGCATGTAATGCGTCTATCTCATATATTAGTTTCCCTTTTTACGTTGCATTACTGAAATAAACTTTTGCACTATATTCAAATTTTTCGAGTATCACCTGTATATAGCTATGGCATAAACTGTCAATTTTTTCTTTTTTTTTTCTTTCAGCTACCACGACTGCAAATTACTGATTTTACATTATGGCCTCCTTAAATATTGAGGTTTTTTTTAACCTCCATTATTTTACATTTTTTTATTTTTGCAGTGCATATGATAGTTACATACAAGCCCAACAGTAATCCACTGGCTCCACAGCAAGCGTTACATTTGGGGTATTAGAGTGAGCATGCACTATTTATATATTGTAGAAAACATGGGTAAATACAAGAAACATTCTGAGCTTTGCTTGAACGTAGGTATAGTTATGTCAAACAGTTAGTGAGCGTTATGTAAACGTGGTGTAACTTTATCTGCTTATGTGTAGTGTGAAGCTCACTATTATTTCGACTTCTGTCGCGAAGTAGGACCCTGTATATGCTTAACGTGACTATGGACAAGGAATATCTCTACATTGAAGAGTGTGTTAGCTCGAGTATCTTCGACCAGGCGTGTCTGGAGTGGATTTCATAGGGTTGGGCTACTATACGTTAGGTGAGGCATACATATCCCTTACAAAAACAAGATATAAACATTGCTGAGTACAGTAGGATAAATGAATGCTAACTAGGCAGGTCCAACTGGCTGCTATGCAAAGCACGGGCTAGTCACAATAAACATATAATGTGGCGGTAACATGTCGAGCGACTGATTTGCAAAACACTCTAGGCTATATGCACATAGCAGTTATCAAAGGAGACTTAACTTGTCTGCATGAATTTCGGTATACAAGGCACTATGGCTACACACTTCAAACTATTAAAAGTTTTTTGCTTCCGGTTGGTGGAGAAAGAGTCCCTGCATTGTGAGCTGGGTCGAAGGCTGTGGGTCAGTAGTGAGTCAGTCCAGACTGCCGAAGCTCACTCAGGAGTCCTTGTTGGCGTGTCTGGAAACGTGGTCAAAGCTTCTCTGCGGGCACTGTTCATGAGGGTGGGTGACCTTGCAGATGCAGTACATAGTGGAACTCCTGCCCTGAGCTTGCACTGGGATTAGAACCTCGCTGCCATGCTCGCGTGGGGCGTTTAGTATCTGACGGGAAGGCGGCCGTCCTTCCCCCGTGCATCCTCCGGTGAGCCCCAATCTGCTGCTGCGGTTCCAGGTTGAACCGGTAGTCGATTGTGGTGTCGGCAGGTTCGTACCTGCTTCCCCAGTCCAATGGGCTGTTTTGTGGGTAAATCGCATCACTGTACCCCGAGATATCAGCAGTGTTTGAGCCCGAACGGCAGGAGCTCGTGCAGAGTGCGTCTGGTCAGTTTGCTAGTCCGGCTCAGCCTACCTCCACAATTTGAAACATTTGTGTGCTTGTGATACAGTGGCTTGCCCCCGGTGCACACACTTGCCTCTAACATCTGTGCCTAGATTCACAGAGAGCATTATGTGATATGTTATAATTCTGGGCTGCACACAATTATTGTCGAATGTCATGGGGGAAAAACCTGAACTTCTTAGGCGCCAAAAACTTTGCACTCGTGGCACTTTCTGCTTTGTAAAGGAGATTATTGAGGAGTGTTTTACTCCTTATATCATCCATATAAATAACACTTTTCAGTGCATTTCTGTCCTGGCTCCCTCTACCGACGTGGCTGCACAAAAATTAAGCCGGTCTCCCTCCGTTCCGGTCCCCAGCGGGTGCAGTGTTCTTAGGAACGCCGGCCGCTGCAGTTCGGATTTTTATAGGAAACTTTCCTTTGTCCACATCAAACATGGTGCCAACGTGCGTGCGCGTCTATGGAGTCAGAGGTCAGAAATAGCCAATTACAGCCTAAAGAGAGTTATTTAAACCCAAATTATCTTTTTGTCAGTGTCTTGTCGTGTGTTCCTGATTGAGTTTTTCTGGTATTTGACTTTGGTTTCTGTAACGGACCGCCTGGCACCCCGACCTCGTACCTCAGTCTATCGCTGCTTCCTAGTACTTGAGAGTACCATAATCACCGCACTGGAACACCCTAACCACCGTAGACCCCACGAACCGCCGCAGCTTGGTTAGGGTCTCACTGTCGTCCACCCACCCTAGACCGAAGACAGGATCCAGCTTCCAGTGGGTAGACCTATCCTAGTCCAGAGAGCATAGCAGGAACAGGGGACAAACCGCAGCACTTCTGCCCGCTGTGGCTTGACTGGGGCCCTGGAACCGCCCCTTCTTGGAGCGAAATGGGGAATTAGCTCTAGTCCTTACAAGGACTTTTGTTCTCTTCTAAATCCCTATGTGTATTTAAACAAATGGAAGTCATTTAGTTACTCCAATGGCCATTGGAGGGAATGCCCTCCTGCCAACGTCGGGCAGACCCCCTCATGTGGGTTCCTACACTGACCTTTCACCTTGCTTCCTTGAGCTTCTGGCAAAGATATCTCTAATGAGACAGAGAGGGGTATTTTTTTTATATATATACATCCCTATATATTTGTTAACCCTTAATAGGGAACACATGGGATGGGCGGCAGCATTGTAACAAAGCTGTGTGATACAAAAAAACAAGTCCTGCGCTCACTCCCATCACTCCTGGTCGGCAGCAACAACCACAGTACACATCAGCCCCAATACATACATTAAAAACCAAAGAGAAAATTTAGGTGAGAGCACAGGTAACTTTTTACTGTATGTAATGTGGTCGTTGCTGAGCGCAGGACTTGTTTTTTTGTATTTGTATTCACTTTTTGTATCACTCACAAGGCAAACAATCCCTCCCCTCTGCTTGGGAGATAATTGAGTTAATTACTGTATCAACTCCATTATCTCCAGGCAGAAAAAACACACATTTCTAAAAAGTCCCAAAAGTAGTCCAAAACACAACAGCTTCGTTTTGACTTCCCTGATTTCTGGTATCCTTGACTTCTGGCTTTCCTCATCGTTGTCTCATTCTGTGTCCCTGACCTTGGCAAGTATTTTGACTATCCTCCGGTATGTTAAGTCTGGCCATTCTAAGATCCAGTTAGACGTTATCCTTTGTCCTAGGTGTGCTACTATTCTGTGTGCTGGATCAACTATAATCCTGACATTACGACATGGCCATAGGTCCTGCAGATTTGTGTCAGCACATAGTAGCTTGCGAGAGAAATCTAGAGGAAAACGATCAACCTATGGATCAATTTGCCCAGGCTTTCAATACATTCTTAATACGTACGGCTCATTTGCAGCCTGAAGTTCCTCCGACAAGTATGCCCCCGCCTACCGTACCTACACCTATAGTGTATAAGACACCTACTATCTCCCTATCTCCACCCCTGCATTTTGAAGGTAATACTCAAGAATGTCAGTGATTCCAATTGAGTACCATTTTGAAGACTCACCTGGGTCCTTCCCCATGGATAGAGCTAGAACTGAAAGGTAAAGCCTTAGCTTGGGCCAATCCATTATGGGAGAGTAACAGGACTATTGCCTATAATTACCAGAAATTCCTTGCGGAATTCAGGTTAACGTTTGAACCATTGGGAAGGCGAGCAGCGCTTCCACTGCCCTAGTGCATATCAAACAAGGGAACCGTTCTGTCTCACATTATGCCATAGAACTCTGCACTCTGGCTTCTGAGGTAGACTCGACTAATAATGGATTAATCACTGCATTTGCAGAGGGTTTATCTGAAGCTATCCTTGATGAAATTGCAGCCAAAGAACTACCAGGGAGGTTAAATGAATACATCACTTATGTGATGCATATCGATAACTGACTTAGGAACAGGGAGATAACTAGAAATAGAACCAGACATATGAATGTCACTGGCACCTCGCTTCTCCAATCCTGTTGTTCCTGGCCCTCCTGTGCAGTCTGAACCTGAACCTATGCAGTTAGGGGTTATGAGACTGTCAGAGGCAGAGAAACCGTTCAGGAGAAAAGAAGGCCTCTGCTTATACTGTGGCAAGAAAGGACACATAAGAAATAATTGTCCCATACGCCTGGAAAACATGCGCACCTAAGAACCATCAGGGGACTGGCCTTAGGTGTGATGTATATGTCCTCTGGTACTACCCATAGTAGATTTCTCCTTAGTGTTGCTGCTCAATGCAATAAGATACGTTTTACGTGTAACGCCTTGATTGACTCAGGCGCTGCAGAAAACTTTGTTGACCTGCAATTTGCCAGTAAACACCTCCTACTCATAAGAGATCTTCACCCCTGGCTGTCGAGGCTATTGATGGGAGACCACTCTCTCACCCTCTTATTGCCCACGAAACACTGCCTATCACTATCACGATAGGAGGGTTACACAATGAACTAATCACATTTCAGATAATTGCTTCCCCTTCTTGTCCCATTATACTTGGCTTGCCAAGCATAATCCCCATATTGATTGGGCTAAAGGGGAATTACTGGAATGGGGTAAAGAATGTAGAGAGAAATGTATGTTACCTATTACTAAGAGAGTGGGTATCATTAATCTACCTACTCCTACAGCTGTCTACCGAAATTCCTGTGCATTATAGGGAGGTTAAAGAAGTGTTTAATAAGTCACACTGACTACCTCCTCACAGATCCTATGATTGCTCCATAGATGTGTTACCCGGCACTATACCCCCTAAAGGGAATATATACCTTATCACCACAGGAAAGTAAAATTATGGAGGAATACATTAGAGTCTCTACAAAAAGGACACATACATAAATCTTCTTCGCCTGCAGATGCAGGGTTCTTTTTTGTATCTAAGAAAGGAGGAGATTTACAGCCATGTATTGATTATAGGGCATTAAACAAGATCACTATAAAAAACGCTTATCCCATTCCCCTTATCTCAGAATTGTTTGACAGACTCCAGGGTACTAAGGTGTTTACCAAACTCGACCTTAGGAGTGCTTATAATTTGGTAAGGATTGAGGAGAGAAATGAATGGAGTACTGCATTTAACACAAGAAATGGTCACTGAGTATTATGTAATGCCCCAGCCGTATTTCAGGATCTCATTAATGATGTTTTCAGAGACTACATTTATACTTTCGTATTGGTATATCTGGATGATATGCTCATTTTCCCCTCAATCTCCAGACTCATCATGGGCATGTTAAACAAGTTTTACAAACTTTGCTCAAAAACAGGCTATATTGTAAACTTGAAAAATGTCTATTTGACCAGACGGAAGTACAGTTCTTCAAAGGATAGATTCAAAAGGATACAAATGTGGCAATGATAGGACTAAACAGCAAAAAATAGTAGCAACCTGAACTCTAAATACTGTAATTGCTATTGGAAATACATGTAAAACTGGCTAAACAAAGCCTAGTATAAAGACTATAGTCCAATAGCAAAAAACAAACAGAAAAATGGTAGAGCTATACTAAACAGTGAGTAGGTAAAGGAGCAAACTGAAATATAAGGAGAAAGGGTAGATAGAGAATAACAGAAGATCCTATCCAAAGGGAGAGGGGAGAAAAAGGAAGTAACACCTTGTAGCCAGCCGTAAGGTAATAAACCAATACCATGGATACTATCTCCAGTGGGAAAACAAAGTAAAAAACCCTCTCTGAACTTCTGGAGGTCTAATATAAAGGCATCCCTAATCTCTAAACCCTGTATCTCCTATAAACATCTTCATGGGTGTTCTGTGCTAGTACTGGTTGCTACTATTTTTTTATTGGGTTTGCGAATTATTACAATAGATTCATCAAAGGTTTCTCTACTGTAATAGCACCCATCACCAATATGATTTGAAAGGGGGTTGATTGTATTATATGGACTAAAGAATATTTTGAACTACTTAAAAAAAAAATAAAAAAAAAAAAAAAAAAAATTATTCGCTTCTGCTGACATATTCGTACACCCTGACACTAGCAAACACTTCATACTAGAGGTAGACGCATCTGAGACAGGGGTCGAGCTGTCATTTCTCAGAGGTAGAGTCAGGATACTCTTTTGCATCCTTGTGGGTTCTTTTCTAGAAATTTGTCGCCAGCGGAACACAACTATGATATTGGTAACAGAGAATTGTTAGCCATTATCCTAGTTCTAAACAAATGGTGACATCTTTTAGAAGGTTCCAAGGACCCTCTCCAGATCAAAACTGATCACAAGAACTTGGCATACATTGGAGATGCTAAAAAGCTGTCTTCTAGACAAGCTAGATGGTCATTGCTCTTGTCATGCTTTAACTTTATCATCATGTACAGGCCTGGTCCTAAGAACGTTAAGGCGGATGTCGTATCTAGGCACTTTGACCTGGAGGCAGAACAAGAAACCTCTGCCATCGTACCACCTGAATGTATCATTGCCTCTACGGTTCTTTCCTTGTCTTCTCCTCTTCTTTGTGCTATAATGCCAGCTCAGACTGAGGCACCTAGTGATAAACCTCAAAATAGATTGTTTATTCTGTTACTGGAAAGAAAGAAGGTACTAAGAGTGTTTCACGATAATGTGACAGCTGGCAATCCAGGTATTAATGGTGGCCATCTCTTAGAAAGGAGATCAGAGCGTATGTGGAGTCTTGTACTAGTTGTGCGGTTTCTAAGGCTCCCCATGAACTACCTTGTGGACTATTAGAACCGCTTCCTAAACCCAGTATTCCATGGTCTCATTTGTCTATGGACTCTGTTGTGGAACTACCGATTTCTAAAGGCTACAACATACCTTCTTCCCAAGAGCTGGGTCATATATTTATACGTGAAATTGTCAGATTACATGGTATTCTGCTTAATATTGTGTCCAACAGGGGTTCCCAATCTGTGTCACGATTTTTGAGAGCATTTAACAAACAGTTGGGTATAGAATTATCATTTTCGTCACCACACCATCCTCAAACCAATGGTATGGCTGAGAGAGCCAACCAATCATTGGAACAATATTTGAGATGTTTTATTAATGGCACTCAGGAAAACTGGTCTGATTTTCTACCATGGGCCGAATTCGCCAGAAATAATGCAACCCATGACTCATCTGGACATAGTCCATTTTTTGTTAATGGTCGTCATCCTACAGTCCTCCCTGTGGTGTTCTGACACTGCTATTCCCGCTCTGGATGACCATCTCACATGTATACGTGAGACTTGGACTAAGGTCCACATGGCTTTAGAAACTGCTGCTGTTCGTTTCAAAATGCAAGCTGATAAGAAGCGTGGTGCCAACCCTGGTTACCACACAGGGTATTGCTCTCCATATGGAATATTAAACTCAAGGTTCCTAGCATGAAGTTTGGACCCAGGTTTATTTGCCCATTTAGAATAATTTGCTTAATCATGATTAATCCTGTGTCTTATTCTCTGGCTCTCCCCGCCACTCTGCGTATTCCTAATAAGTTTCATGTATCCTTCCTTAAGCCTCTTATCTAGAACAGGTATACCACCCCTTCTGTCCCTCCCCCTCCTTTGGTTGTTTCTGGACAGGAGGAGTTCGAAGTCTCCTTTGTTATCGACTCCAGGTTTTCTCGGTGGGTCTTTGCAGTATTGTTGATTGGAAGGGTTATGGGCCTACCGATTTGTTCTTGGGTTTCTGCTTCAGGCATACATGCGGGCCACAAAATCTGTTCCTTCCATGCCAGGTTTCCCCTCAAGTCTGGTCCTGCCCAGCCGGTGAGTGATCTTCAAGTCGGTGTACTGTTACGGCTCCCGGCTCCTCTGCTGGCGTGGCTGCACAAAAACTAAGCATCCACGCCGACCGATATATTTCTGACTTACCTTGGTCCCGGCAGGCAGCTGCCCGGTCTCCCTCCATTCCGGTCCCCAGCGGGTGCGACCTTCTTAGGAACGCCGGATGCTGCGGTTCGAAGGAAACTTACCTTCGCCCACATCAAAGATGGTGCCAACGCGCGTATGACGTTCATCAGATGCGCACGCATGTTTTGGGGTCAGAGGTTAGAGACAGCCAATTATAGCCTGAGGGTTATTTAAACCAAATTACGTTTTCGTCAGTGCCCTGTCGTGGTTTCCACTAGCTGGTTATCCGAGAGTGTGTTCCGGATTGCGTTTTTCTTGTATTTGACTTTGGCTTCGTTTTGACTTCCCTGATTTCTGGTGTCCTTGACTTCTGGCTTTCCTCATCGTTGTCTCATTCTGTGTCCCTGACCTTGGCAAGTATTTTGACTATTCTAAGGTCCGGTTAGACGTTATCCTTAGTCCTAGGTGTGATGCTATTCTGTGTGCTGGATCAACTATAATCCTGACAATCTCCTGCTTTATCAATCTGGCATGGTTTTAGAGCTTCATGTTGTGCATGGTCTTGTCAGATTAGTGGTGCTTATGACCTACATGGAAACATATTGTCCGTAATGAAAAAAAAAATATATATTTTTTTTCCTGTAGCAACATGTAATCAATAGATGCAAACTAAGCCTTTTAAGGGACACTGGACGCACCATAACCAATAGAATTGATTATGGTGATTACGACATCTGGAGTCATGGGCATTGGATTAGGCATTGTGGCTTAATAATTTACTCACCATTTAGCAGAGATTCTCATTTCCCAACAGCCCGGCCTCCAATGACACACACCATTGGGGCAATGCTTAGCTGGGAGCACTCAACTGATGCCCTTAGCATTTCACAGCTCCCTACCCCTGATGTAGTGTGAAATGGAGGCTGGGCTGCAGACTGCCAGCAATCGATATCTGCAAAAGTAAAAAGTATAACAGTGATGAGAAACCCAATGCCCACGTAATCCAGGCTCTCTTAAAAACTTCAATCCTAGCACATATAGTACCAAGACGAGATTTTTTTCATTATGTTGCAAAGCCATACAGAATATTTTTCCATCATCAAAATATGTGACTTGAGGCCTAGGCCTCGAAGCATAAACCCAATTCAAAATTTTGATGTGTCATATGATTTCCTCTTCTTGTAGAAACATCATAATGTATACAGTGATTTGCAGTACAACTCTTTTTGCATGTATGGTTTATATTTATTTGTGGGACTCGCACTTTATTTCTCCTCTTTCTCATTTGCACTTAAAATCTCAGGAGTAGAAAGGATGGTCTTAAAGTAGATGGCAAGCAAAAAAGCAAATATGCGAAAACCTGCCCATTTAACCTGAAACTTATAAAGTCTTCTCACATACCCAAAGACTAGAAAAAAATATTTCCTATACAGAATAATTTTAGAAAATCTTAATTCACCTTTTGTTCACCTTAACTTACTTATCCTTAACTCATATAAAATGGAGAGTAGAGTAGGAACAAGTGATCTTTTTATTTAAATGAAGACTATAGCGTTCAAATACAAACATAGGTTTGTATAGGTTTTATACATACATACTATGTTCCTAATGCTTTAGTGCATTTTTTACAGGTTTAATTTTAGTGGTATCTCCCCCATCCCTGTTTTGTATTAAACATTTCAATAGGTTTTTACGCAACTTCACACCAGCAGTGAGGATCTCTCTCTCTTCGCTGCCAGTGAGAGAGTGAACGAGTCCACCTCCCGCAACACCATCTGGCTCTTTAGACTGTGTCCAATCCAATGTTCCTCATAGAGAAGTTTTTAAAAAAATTATACACAGCCAAATGGTTCTTGTAGAAAAGCATTGAATTAAACTATATCCTATAAGCTTCCATGTCTGTGATCAAGGTTTATTATGTCAGTGAGCTGAAGTGCCTCTAGCGGTGATTAAATTAATCCTGTAAACATTGCAAAAAAGTTTTACATTGCAGGATGAGAACAAAAGGACCACTGCACCCAGACCACTTCATTCAGTGCCCCTTTAAGTTTGTGTCTATGGAATTTTTTTCCTCCTTTTATTGTCCAGTCTCATTTCTTTTGTATGAAACACAACATAACCATAGCAACTATTTTTTGTATATTTTGTTTTTCAAGAGGTTTCCTTTCTAAAGTTCCAAGGAAACATGCTTCCTTATATTCCTCAATCTTACTGCTTTCCCAGAATAAAAAAGATTTTACGACTCTGTTGGGATTTACTTGTAGGATAGCGGGAGCTATTGGAGCTTTATATTCATCACCTACAGAGAGAATAATGGTTATGATATCTCCTCTGGTTGGATGAACCTCACAAACGGCTGCCCACTATCTCCACTATTGTACGTATTGTGTATAGAGCCGCTGGCGATTAATATAAGGAACAACACTAATATAACTGAAATTGTATTAGATGATAGAGATATTGGAATGTGTCTGTATGCAGACGACATTCTAATTTTTCTAACTAACCCTAAATAATCTCTTCCACAAACTATGAAAGAATTTATAGCTAATTATAAGTTAAATGTAAATAAAACCATTGCCCTTGTTAAAAATATAGACTGCAATACCCTCCACTCGCTTAAAAGTCCATTTGAATTCAGATGGACTGAAAAAGAGTTCCAATATTTAGGTATTATTACCTTTGATCCTAGAGATATGAGTTAAGACGCATTAAGGAAACAAAGAGGCACTTAAAAGAATGAAGTTCTCATGAGATCTCTTGATGGGGACGAGTGAACACAATCAAGGCTTATATCTTGCCAAAATGGGCATATCTATTTCGGATGATTCCGTTGTCAAATTCTAATAATTGGTTAGACATAATTCAATCAACTTTTACAATTTTTATCTCGAGAGGTAAAAAACCTTGTATGATAACTAAGGATTTGGCTCGAAGAGGATATCAAAACAGGAATAGGCTATCCTTTAATAAGAGACATATCAAGCAAACATGATTATACACATATACAAATTACAACTAAAAGAATCAATATCCCAACCATGGTATGCGATGGTCTAAAAAAGCAGAAATAGATAATTTATTAGGCAAGTTCCAATTTTCAGTATCAAATAACTCCCTCATTATTCAACAAACTATGAGTGAATGGTATAAGACTAAAAGAAAAAAAAATAATTTCATATTTCTAATAAAATTTATAAAGGAGCCAATATTGGTACTATTGAATTAATTATTTCGGATATCAACTTGAGGAAATGGCAGTGTCAGAATGTTTTAACAATCAAAGATCTATACGAGGGCTCTCGGTTTTTCTGTTTTGATGAATTAAAAACAAAGTTTGATTTACCAAATAATTATTGTTTTTTTTTGTAAATTAAATAATTTTCTTTGAACTTCTCGTTACTTGTTAAGTTGCAGTAAAGAGGTAGGACTCACAGGTCCTTGGCATGCAAATATGCTTTAACCAGCTAGCCACGCAGGGCTTCGAGAGGCAAGTCAAACAGTTAAGGGAAAACAGTCTATACTGTGCATCATAAATATCGGGAAGGTTACAATTCAACAAATATGTCGAATCAAAGCGTATTATTGGTAGTGTCATGATGTAGCCTGTGGTATCTTGTATTAGCATACTGTTAGTGATGTAGCTCCTATGTCCAGCTTCCCAACCACAGTCGTGCCCCCTGGCACTGTAGACTACCCGCCCATCTGGTTGGTTCTTGTGTGTCCTCGCCCCCGGTTTGTGATGGTGTAGGCATGGGCGGTGGGCCAGGGTGTAGGAGTGTCTGTCATCGTCCTGGGTGGGCCAGCAACCTGAGGGTCCCGTTTACGTCTGGGTCAGTGTCTGGGTGTCTTCATCCCCACTCCCCTATCATACCCCTGTCGGCTATATGTCAACATGCTTCAGAAATCTGGACGGTATGCTGTTACTATCCAATGTGTCCATGTATGTTTGTGAGCGGCCCTGTGCTCACAGTTCCTCCATTTTCTCAAACCAGGTCCTTAGGGGGTAATATCTGTCTTCCAGTACAGGGGCAAGATATGTTTCTCGGTTTTCAGTATCCGTATAGTCAGGGATTTCTTATATTTGGTTGTCAGGGTCGTAGTGTGGTGTAGGAGGTATGCGGTAGGTTGAAGGGGGTGGGTTGTCAGAACATTTGTAGCACCCTACTGATCATTTGCCTGTAGGGGACCACTTTTGGGCATTCCCACCATATGTGCAGGAATGTGCTCGGCCCAGTGTGGCATTGCCAGCATCCATCACTTAGGTCTGGGATAATTTTCTGCAGGGTTTGTGGTGTTCTATACCATAGGGTCAAAACTTTGTATGCCGTCTCTTGGGTTTTGCTTGCCAGTGCGCAATGGTGCGTAAGGTCGCATAGTTTGGTCCATTGTTGTTCTGTGAAAATGTCACCCATCATAGTTTCCCATCTTCCCATGTAAGAAGGTGGTGGGATGTTCCTATTGTGCAGGAATAGAGAGTATAGGTGTGAGATGGCGTGTATGAGCGGGTCCAAGTCAAGTGCCATGTTTTCAAATGGGGTCAAAGTCCTGTTAAGTTCAGGGTGCCATGGCAAATTTATCAGGAACTGTCGGATCTGTTCGTATTTCAGTCTATGTAGGAAGGTAGGGTGTGGGCCTTCAAGGAAGTCACTGAGTTGTTTAATTTTGCTGTCTTTCATAATGTGTCTAACTTGAATGTGTGTCAGAGGTGTCAGGCAAACCCAGGGTGAAGTCTGGGTTGTTCGTGATTGGGTAGAGAGGGGACGGGAAGATGAGTGGCCCATTAGTGGGGCCGTTCTGTGCCATACTGCCAGGGTGCTTTCACCAGTGGTTGATGTTGCGAGGCACGTTGTTCCTTTGTTGGGTTTATCCATGTCAATGCTTTTAGGGAGCCGCCAGCGTGAACTCGCTTGATCTCCTTCCCGGGCTTGACTACTCCATCCTTGACTCATTCCAGGACACGCTGCAGATGGGAAGCCTGATAGTAAAGTTGGAAGTCAGGGACCGCCAGACCGCCGTTGAGTTTCGGGCGTGTACCTATTTGGTATTTTGTGCCCTGGCCCCAGATGTATTTAATCATCAGAGACCTCAGAGACTTAAAATACGCTGTCGGGATCAGTATGGGAAGAGTTTGCAACAGGTACAAGATGCGGGGCAATAGATTCATTGCCAAGACAGATGAGGCAACTTCCATTCTTCACGGTTTTTCTTGAAGTTTGTAGCATTGGGGTGAAGTTGAGACTATACAGTTGAGTGAGGTCTCAGGGTATCCATGTCTCCAGGTATTTGATCGCCCTATAGGACCAGTGAAAGAGGAAGCTCTGGCGTAGTGCATCGGCCCTCTCTGCCGGTAGATTAAAGGACCACTATAGGCACCCAGACCACTTCAGCTCAATGAAGTGGTCTGGGTGCCAGGTCCATCTAGGGTTAACCCTGCAGCTGTAAACATAGCAGTTTTAGAGAAACTGCCATGTTTACATTAGGGTTAATCCAGCCTCTAGTGGCTGTCTCATTGACAGCCGCTAGAGGCGCTTCCGCACTTCTCACTGTGATTTTCACCGTGAGAAGACGTCAGCGTCCATAGGAAAGCATTGAGAAATGCTTTCCTATGGACTAATTGAATGCGTGCGCATTCAGCGGATGACGGAAGAGGGAGGAGAGTCCCCAGCCCTGAGGGAGCCCGGCGCTGGAGAAAGGTAAGAATTTAACCCCTTCCTCCCCCTTCAGCCCAGGGGGAGTGGGACCCGGACGGTGGGGGGGACCCAAAGACCCTGTAGAGTCAGGAAAACGAGTTTGTTTTCCTGGCACTATAGTGGTCCTTTCAGATTAAGCTGGTTGGATTTTGTGAGGTTAATTTTGAAATATAATGAATTGTTTAACTATATTCTAATACATGGCTTTTTAAAAGAACGTTATGCATGCAAATAGTGAAATAGGCAATTTATTAAGTCAAATATGTAAAGGATATGGAATTAAGACAATGTATTCAAAAGCAAAAGAGTTAGTTAAGAATGAAATAACACCTGAGATCCCCTTGCCCTTTAGAAAATGGGAACAGAACTGTCAGATATCTACACAGTTTAAGGATTGGGGAACAGCCTTTATGAAACTGAAAAAAATCAATATTTTATCTAAATTTATTGGAAAAACAAGTTAAAATTTTATATAGATGGTATCTAGTTCCTACTAGATTAATCAGGATCTCTCAGACTTATCCTGCTACATGTTGGAGATGTATACAATCAGAAGGGTAATATGGAACATATTTGGTGGAGTTGCCCTAGGATTATAAAATTATGGAACTTTTGATACAGATTTAACTGGTATAACATTAGATAAGAAACCGGAAGTAGCACTGTTACATTTAAATTGGCAGCAACAGTCTAAGCCCAATATTACTTTAATACATTGTTTTATGGCAACTAAAGTCCTTATTGCCAGACACTGGAAACAAATAGAAGTCCCATCTAAAGATTATTTTATATAGCAACTTCTTTATCAGCTCAGTATGGAAAAGGATCAACATATTAAACCCAAGAACAAACCATAAACAGACAGCGAAATATAAATATTATATAAATTTGGTTAAGAACTACCATAACAGACTACCTACTGGATTAAATTTAGACCCATAAGCATTAGACTACTATATAATAAACAAGGAAGGATGTTGCCACAGCCTTCACGTCTAGTTTAAAGGACAACTAAAGATAACTATTTTCTGTATTTATAAGTAGTATGAATGTATTTGTTGTAAGATACATGTTTGTATGTAATATATTTCTCTTATGTATGTTTATTGGAAAACAAAGAATACCAAATAAAAAAGAAAGAGAATTTACGAACACTCAATTGGTAGCTAATAAATGTTCATCAAGTGAACGGGATGCTTTTTGTGCATGTCTGACTAGCCTAGTTTGCTAGTGTGGGAACCTCTGCCCGCTATGGGTTAAACAAATTCGGAGACAAGTATTCTTGTGGTTTTCTTTTTGTGTATCTGGTACACTGCAAAAGACTTAGCATGGGTTATTTGCATTACTCTGTATCAGAATCAGGATGGCAGGTTTCATAGAGAGCCCCTTTTAATGAATAAAAAAAATCTGTAACATGCTTCATGAGATGAATGAGGAAATCTGTGTATATTTACTAAACAAAGGGATTACATCTCATTCATATCAATATTGTTTCAGCAAAAAATATGAGGAAATGGGATGTTAAGGGGAGGATGTAATTCGGTAATATATATATATATATATATATATATATATATATTTTTATTTATTATTAACCTTTTTAAACTAGAGGAGTATCGGTCACAAACCACATTATCAATCGCTGCTTGGGTTGTATTTTGTGGGTACAGATGTTACACATATGTTTCAAGTAGCAAACCACAAACTATCTCCCGGTAGACCTGCACTAAAACAGCTAAAGTGCACAGTCTTTCTGCAAAAACCATTCATAAAGGACAGCTTTCCAGTACAATGGGTAAACCTTGGAGGAAAAATACCCCAAAATGAAATGTGTAATGTATTTAAGGTATTTTGGTTAGTTGCAATGTATGCAGTATTTACACGTGATACACATATGGTACAATTTAAAGATTGAGATGTAGATAAATCTATTGTGAATTACAAATATGCAAACTAATTGCCAAGTTTCTGAAGAACTAGAAGAGGGCATTTTATTTCTTAATCTATTCATTTTTGTATGACTTGCCAAAAAGAATCCATGTGATGGGAGTTGATGGGCTCATGTTTTTTGCAGCTAGTCTGACATTGCTGCCTTCAATACAACCTTGGTAATAGAGTTGGGGGACAAAAAAATTGTGTATTCAAAGATAAAACTGTATTTTCCTGTTCTCTAACTTGCTTCTCATTAGTAGTGTTTCGATATGTCATACAATATTCTCTGTGTAAATTGGCAAACACTTCATGAACATAATTTCTGCCCAGTTCAAAAGTCAAAGCAGGTAGATGACCATCGACCACTTTATGCACAGAAGGGGAGAGAGGGTGATGAAAATGTACCTGGGAGTGTAATAGAGAAAAGTAGTTGTCAACTCTCAGTCAGTCCTTCCCCCCCCTCCACCCCCCCCCTCTTATGGTTTTCAAAAATAAATTTGTGATCTGCCCAGTAGTTTAGTGATTGGCATTCGTTCCATTCACCACATAAGTTGAATGAAACATTTGACTGAGAGCTGGCAATGTAAGAGTTAAGTGACATTCTGTCTGTAAACGTTAGGATGATGACATAATGGAATGTACGCCCGTGTGTGCCCCACAATTAAATGATGCTTTCAGCAAACTACAATTCCTAGCATGTAAACTTAGCATTGCGGGATGCTGCACTTATTTTTAAAGCATGGAAAACTCACTGAGATGGCCTTGTTTATAATTTGTATTGCTTTTATCTGTGTAGAATGGCACAGAAAGCAGTGATTTGTGTTTGTTTTTAAATATATAGACAAAAGTATTGGTAAACACCTCTTAATTATTGAATACAGGTGTTTTACTCACACACATTGACACAGGCGTACAAAAATCAAGCACCTAACCATGCAGTCTGCATTTTCAAACATTTGTGAAATGTTACTTTAAGTGTGGTACTGTGATAGGATTCCACTTTTGCAATAAGTTGGTTTGCAAAAGTAATATTCCACAGTCAACTGTAAATGGTATTATTGGAAAGTGAAAGAGTTTAAGAACAACAACTCTGCTACAAAGCGGAAGACTACTTAGTAAGAGCTGGGTTGCCGATTGCTGATGCTCAAGGTGCGTAAAAGTCGTCAATGCTCTGCTGATTCCAAAGCTTAAGAGTTCCAAACTTCCACTTGTGTTAATGTCACCAAGTACAATGCCAAGCGTCGGATCGAGTGGTGTAAGGCACTTCACTCTGGAGCTATGGCATGACTAATTGTGCTAATCTGTTTGGCAATCTGAGTCTGAGTTTGGATACCAAGATAACGTTACCTACATGACTGCATTGTGCCATCTGTAAAGTTTGGTAGATTTGCTATAATGGCATAGGGTTGTTTTTCAGGTGTTGGATTGGATCCCTTACTTCCAGTGAAGGGAAATCTTAATGCTTCAGCATATCAAGACATTTTGGACCATGCTATGTTTCCAACTTTGTGAGAACATGACTTTGCTCAAGTCCACAAAGCAAGGTCCATAAAGATATGGTCAGATGAGTTTAACGCCGTTATGGCGTTCCATGCGTCCCCATTATAATGGGCTTTAAAGGAACACTATAGAGTCGGGAACACAAACCTGTATTCCTGACCCTATAGTGTTAGCATCTAGCCTCATGCCTCCATAAATATAGTAAAAATTTTACTGCATTCAAGCTAGGAGCTGTAACTCTGCATGCTGCTTGCTTTAAAAAAAAAAAAAAAAAAGGTCTGCTGACATCATCAGAAGTGGTAGCCTGATCCACTCATAGTGCTTCCCTATAGGATTGGCTGAGACTGACAAAGAGGCAGGTCAGGGGCAGAGCCAGCACAATTCAAACACAGCCCTGGCCAATCAGCATCTCCTCATAGAGAAGAATTGACTCAATGAATCTCTATGACGAAAGTTCAGTGTCTGCATGCAGAGGGAGGAGACACAGTGCTGCCATGTGCTCTACTGACAGCAGATCTGAGTGGATTGAGGAGTTTTATGCCTCAATCAACTCGGAAGTCCCTCTGGTGACATTCTGAGTGACTGCAACTGGAGGTGTTCCTAGCTTTCAATGTAAACACTGTATTGTCTCAGAAAAAAGTGTTTACATGAGAGAGGCTGCAGGAAGCTATAGTTCTCACCTGAACAACTTCATTAAGCTGAAGTTGTTCAGGTGACTATAGTGTCCCTTTAAAGCCCCAAAGCCTGCCCAACACTTTTCAATGCATCTCTGTGGAAAGTTCAGTGTCTGCATGCAGAGGGAGGAGATACTGAATGGCACCTCTAGTTGCCATCTAAGTTGCCATCTAAGTTGCCAGTGGAGTTATCCCTAGGTTTTAATGTAAACACTGCATTTTCTCTGAAAAGACAGTGTTTACTGCAAAAATCCTGAAGGGAATTATACTCTCCAGAACAAATACAATAAGCTGTAGTTGTTCTGGTGACTCTAGTGTCACTTTAAAAAGTTACTCAGAGGTCCAAGCCTGGTGGATCCATGGTACATAGTTTCTACTCCCCAGGGCTACATTTACACTTGCCAATAGCTAGTAAAAAGTTTGACCCCTGCTTTTATTAAGCTGCACTTTTTCATGAAACTAATCATAAACAAAATTATAACATTGAACATAGCTGCACTAAAGGAAGAATCAACACTATGTAGCAATAGCACATATATTGAACTAAAAATATAAGATTGTCCCCTTTCACAATAAATTTACATTTATTTCATAAACACACACGCACACGTAAAGGACTGCACAGGTGTTTCTCGTATTTGTCAGTGACTTTCTTTGAAAGACAGAGAAAGCACACTCCCAAACTGACACAATATTCTCTTGTGGCTCCACATCCAGAATGACTAGAACTCCTCCACAATTGTATACAGACAGGACACGGGCAGTAATTAAACAAGAAACAAAAACTATGTTTATAGTATACTAAAATGTAGTATACTTAATATATATTAACTATAGTATACTACAATATATAGTAACTGTAGTATACTATAATTACATATTTAGTTAATACATTGTTAAAACACAAATCTGCGCACAGCAGTCAAGCCATAAGACTTCTCCCACAGAAATCTCACTTTAACAGCGATCTCACTACTGCAAGGGATTCTGGGTGGGTATATGAAAATAAGCTCAAATAAGAACCACATTTAGAAAAGTATTTAGAAAATTGGGCAGACTAGATGGGCCGAATGGTTCTTATCTGCCGTCACATTCTATGTTTCTATGTTTCTATAAATAAAATGTGGCTTGCCTGGTGTGTGTATTTGTGTTTAACATTGCATTAACTATCCAATATATATAATGTAAAAGATGTCCTTGCACTCAAGCTATAATATTCAAAAAAACTTGCCGGGTGCCAGCCAGGGCTCAAGAGTATCCAAAAAGTAAAAAGGTATAGCTGCACTCACGGTTGAGAATTAAAATCTATAATATTTTATTCAGTCATTTAAAACAGGGATCGACGTTTCAGTCCAGCTTGTTTATATTCTGATATAAAATCCAAGGCACTGCACACGCTTGTCTGAAGTACTTGCCAAGGAGCAATCTCCAGCCTCAGGTAAACCATAATTACGAAAGAGAGCTCTCACTGAACTTTTCATTAAAATATTTATCGTGAATACAGTCACATTACATCGTTTGTTTATAAAAGACCTTAATCAGGATGTCCAGTGAGACCTCTTCTTTGAGATATATATAGTGATAGATCCAATTAAACTAAACGTGTGTATATGTGTATATATATTTGTGTTCGGGGCATTCTCATATGATATGGAATACTCTGGTGGAGAGTAATACAATAAAAGGATAAAGTCGGTTGAGGTGTGCCGAAAACCGACGTATGCTGTAGGCCGGTAAATAAAGTGGGCCCACATGGAGGAAAGTATAGCTAATGGGAGTGGAGGGTGGGGCTGTTCGTCTGGACCAACGTAGGTAAGTGAGGGAAGGGGGGAGTCCCCTTTTAAGTAGATCTATTGCCCCTCCCACAAATTCAGGCCCTGCCTTCAAACTTGTGTTCGGGGCATTCTCATATGATATGGAATACTCTGGTGGAGAGTAATACAATAAAAGGATAAAGTCGGTTGAGGTGTGCCGAAAACCGACGTATGCTGTAGGCCGGTAAATAAAGTGGGCAAAAAGATAAAGCAAGATAAACATTTATTCGGTAACATAAATACAAAGAAAATACAAATACATTATTAAGTAGACATATTAATGAAAGCCCTCCTAAGCTCTTGGACTGGGTGCGGGATGTAGGTAGCGTAAGCTGAGGACTTCCATCGACCCAATGTCTTAATGACATGCACGGGAACATTTTGGCTAGAGGCTGTGGAGGCCGCACCAATTCTGAAGGAGTGCCCCGAGTAGCTACTAGGGTTCAGACCAAGCCTGGTGATAAGCATTCGAACGTAAAGCATGAATTTTGACGTGGTGAGAATGGTATCGTGCAGCATTAGTAGAGGCCTTGTGGGCTGTGTTTGTTTCGTGGTTAAAAAAACGTCTAGTGCTTTTACTGGGCACCAATTGTTACCCGTGGGGTAGTAGTTAATGTGAACTGGTTCCCCCCTCTGACTTGTCTTAGTCTTAGGTAGAGACAGGACGTAGTAGTCTGTGTGTTTTGTGAGATGTGACGTGAGGAGGCACCCTTGGTTGTGCAGTTGGCCACTAATGGTGAATTCTCGTGGTCTAAGAAATCCGTAAAAGGCCAGATACATGGCGGCTTTAATAACCGTGTTTGTATTGGGTTCAAAAGGTGCTTGGTCGAGTAGATTGGACAGGGATTTGAACATTCCTATGTCAATAGCCAATCTTTTGGGCGTAGCTGGACCGTCTGCCTTTGCTATACCCTTCAGTAGCGTGCGGATGGGGTATGAGGTTAAGAACCCTTTGTGGTTAGGGAGTGAGTAGTACATGTGGTGTTGTATCCCCGTGAGGTAAAGCTTAATGGTGTTATGTGTGAATTTTAACTTAAGGTGGCGAAAGGATGCAAAAGCCATTAGTGATGATACTTCGAACCAGTTGGTTAGGTGATGGTCAGTCATGAATCGTTTATATAGGTGAAATGCTCTGTTATATGAGTGTTGAGTGCTAGTGGACAAAGCTAATTTTGTGAGAGTGAGGCTGTGATGAAGTAGTTCATCTATTCCATGACAAGGTCTTGGAAGGTTGGCGCTGGGGTTGCCATACGAGCTGCCGAGGGTAGGGACCGTCTGAAAGCCTGAAATTGAAAGCGAGATAGCTGGTCAGCTGCCGTATTGTATATGCCGGGAACATGGGAGCATACAATGTGGAAGTGATGGGTGGCTGCGAGCCAAGTCAGTTTCCTAATGAAATTCATAATTATCAAGGAGGAAGAGCGGCCTTTGTTGATAATGTGGCATATTGCCATGTTGTCAGAGAAACAGCGTACTGACTGACCTTCCCACAACCTACACCAAGTGACAGCTGCGGCAACTATTGGGTATACCTCAAAAAGGGCAGAGTTAGTGTGAAACCCCTCGATGCCCTGTGTTTCTGTTGGCCACGTCCCCCACAGCCAATTTGTGCCAAAAATGGCCGCATATCCCGCGGATGATGCTGCATCTGTCCAAATGACAGGTGACTGAGAATCCAGCTGTGGAAGGAACATGCTTCTACCATTCCAGTCAGAGAGGAATCTGTACCACATCTGAAGGTCGGCAGTCGTAGGGCCGTTCAAAGATATGCGGGCATAGTCGTTGGTGAAGGTGGGGAACAGGGCGAGGAGCCTGGAAATGAAAGCCCTGCCCTGGGGGATTATGCGCATGGCGAAATTTAGTGAACCCAACAGAGATTGTAGTTCTTTACGGTTGCATGAGCCCCTGTGCATGTAGTGGTTAATGTCGTGTAGGATGTTATCAATCTTAGTTCTAGGGAGGCTGGCCATCATAGCTGCTGAATCGAGCAAAATACCTAGAAAGTTGATGACTGTGTCTGGACCTTCTGTCTTGGTGGGTGATACGGGGACGCCGAGTGCGGTGAATAGTTCGACAGCTTTGTGTAGGCTACACGGGGGGTTGGTGTTGGCTTCGATGAACAGAAAATCGTCCAGATAGTGTATCACATTTTGGCACCTACTGGTATTAAGGAGGAGCCAACACAAAGCCTCAGCGAACGTGTCAAAGATCCTTGGACTACTCTTGGCTCCAAAAGTGAGTTTTGTAAAAAAGTAGTAGGCTTCTTGCCACTTAACTCCGTGTAGGTGCCATAACGAGGGGTGTATAGGTAACAGTTTAAAAGCATTGACTATATCCGTCTTGCTGAGCCAGGCCCCCACCCCCGCTGACCTGATAGCTGCAATAGCGTGGTCAATAGTGGAGTACTGTAAGGAAAATTCTTCTGAAGGAATCAATGAGTTTAGGCTGGGGATGGCTAAAGAGTGGGGAGCGGATAGGTCAATGATGAGCCTTTGTTTGTCTGAATTTTTACTTGCGACCAGTCCGATAGGGTTAGTTCTCCAGCTGGAAAAGGGGGGATTACCAAAAGGACCGATGACAAATCCCTGGTCCACTTCCAGCTGTAGCAAGTTAGTAACTGCGGTAGGGTTATTAGAGGCTGACTGCAAATTGTGACATTCTAACACTCCTGTTGGCATGTAAATGAGCCCCGTGTGAAATCCGTGGGTGAGACCAGTGCATAAAAAATTCCACCAGGTGTTTAGAGGGGTGAGTGGACAGCATGTGTCCAAGTACAGGAACGTTCACTGGAGACAAATAAGGTTTCTGGAACATTTTATTTGTGCACATGGATCTCGCATGTGCCCGAAAACAGTGTGAGCATACATGTAATAAGCGGCAAGCGCTGTAACCACAGGAGCCTTCATTGAAGTTATTGCAAATTTGTGATTTGCCTAGGTACACAACCGGACGACCCAATTTGTCTCTGGTCTGTTTCTCAGTTTTAAGGGGGTGCTGTAGGGACGTGCTGGGAGCGTTGTCCGGGCAGAGGGGGCACAAATAAGCTGTGTGAGCGGGTGACGTACATATGGCACAAGCTGGTGTCCTGAGCCCCGCAAAGTGTCTGAGGAACAATTCATTGTCCAGTTGGCTCCAATCCATCTGGATGCCATACTGGGACAATGTGGCTGACACTTTAGATGAAAAAGACTTGTGATAGTCATAAAAAGTGTAACCACCATATTTGTTACCCAGGTCCACCAGTTTATGCATATATAAGTCCAGTTCCTCTCTCCTGTGTGGATGAACTGAGCACAGGATGTCCCTATAGATACCAAAAGACAGGACAAAATCGGGAATGGTCAATTTCTTACTGAGTCTGGGGTCTCTGGCTTTTAAAACAACAGAGATATCCCCGTAGTCGTAAGAGCGATTTTCCACTACATCCTGGGAGGCAATGAGCAAGGAGACCAAGTTTACGTCCTTGCCCTCCAGGATGTCTTTTTTAAGATTGGCCGGAACCATGTGGGCAGGGTTAATAACGTGTGCCGCTGTCTTGTTAGGTATAGGATTACCCGCTGTTGCTGTGGATATGACCGGGGCTGTACCAGCGAGAGGCACAGGTGGCTCTATGGCGGAGCTGCGTGCCTCCAGCCTTTCCAGTCTGTCGTTGACCTTCCCCATAGAAGAGATTAGGGAGGCAACCATAGCATGGAGAGTCGGGTCTTGGGAGTTACTAGTGCCTTCCCCGGCGTCTGTCATAAGGGTGTTTGTTTTAAGCAGTTTAAACAGTTCTGCTTTCCTGGCCGTGGCCGGGAAAGGGATACTGCGTTTGCGCAATTCCGCCGTGATGCGAGGGATAGTCCACGATCTGATGGACGAGGGACTTCCTATGTCGTCCTTACGTGTCGGGGTAAGTGACCTAGCCGGGGTGCTAGGGACTGACATGTCGTCGCCATCGTCTGGGAGCAGGGACATACTGAAAGTAATAACAGGCATAGTTGGAGGCTCGTTGGAATAGCCGGTAGCTAGTTAGTGCCAGATGGCGAAAAACTTAACTCTAGGTTTTGTGGCAGGTGAGGCCCTACTAGTGCCAAGTGGCTAGAGAGGCTCTATCTATGAGTTGGCGCGAGGGGTATGGTAGCCTGCCCAGTGAACCGGGATGTTTGCCTCTCCAAGGGTAAGTATGGAGGAAGAAAAAGGGGGGGGGGGGAGAGGGGGGTTTGGTAGTGACAGGTGTCGCCCTCTCTGTATAATTGCGAGGCGGCTAACTATGATTTGGCCCGAGGGGCGTAAAGTACCTCGAAGTGGAGGATGGGAGTTGGCCTCGCGGACCTCTATGATTAAGGGGCAGGGAATTAACTAACGTGGCGTTGTAGAAAAGAAGCGTGTAACCGACATACCTGCAGAAAATTGAGCACTGGTTCTGTAAGAGAATTCAGGTGTCTCTTGAGTAGGGGGGTGGTTAGTTTAGGTGACCCGTCCGAGGTATGCGGATTCCTGGGGGTATGAGAATTAAGATAATGAACCCTTAAGTGGAACATATATAAATATGGCGTAGTAAGAGTCCTGGGGGGGGTTGCCGCGTATTACCATCCACCCCCCCAATGTATATGATGTTAGTTAAGATTTAACGTTACCAATACTTGCAGAACATTCTTACCATATATTAACCAGCAATAAGTAAACATGTATGCATGTATCACATTTTAACCAGCAAGTCATACCTTATATATATATAATAACAAAGAAAAAATAAATTGTGTGAGGTTAATACAAACCAGCATCTTATTTAGCAGTATAAGTGTAAAACGCAGCTGTATATGTATAACAGTACTTAAAAAAAAGAAAAATAATTGCTGTTAATTAGACATAGATAACCATTGTAACCAAAATGACCAAAGGTATATGCATAATGAATGGTGGAGGCTGGCTGAACTAAGGGTCAACCAGCAGCAAAGAATGACCCCCTTTAAGCAAGGTACACCTCCCCCCCACCCCCTTCCCAAGTGTGTAGTTGGTGGGAAACAGAGTCCCCTAACGTTATAGGGGTCTGGTTGTGGCTTGTGAGTGCCCTACCACATCCCCCTTCCACCCCGCCCCCCCCCTCCCCTCCCCTTCCCTGCGAAAAGATTCCTCCCTGGTGGCCGAAAACAGAGACTCCTAGGTAGTAATGGAGTCTCTGTTCTGTGTGTGGGAGCTCCTCTTACCGCCCGGACCAGTTGGTAGGCGAGGAGGGTAGCCGAGACCTCCGTTCGGGAGCTGGTGGAGCCGCCGGAAGTTGGCGCGTGACGTCAGAAGAGGGCGCCGCGTCTCACCGGAAATGACGATTTCGACCCGGAAGTCGGGAGCGACGGAGGCCTGCGAGACAAGGCTGTTCGTCTGGACCAACGTAGGTAAGTGAGGGAAGGGGGGAGTCCCCTTTTAAGTAGATCTATTGCCCCTCCCACAAATTCAGGCCCTGCCTTCAAACATATGTATTAAGGCAATTTGCCTGGATTTGTTGGAGGTGCTGGTTTGCTACCCCTAGCCTACTTAAGGCACTTCCCTTACCTAGCTCCTTACCGTTCGAGGTCAGCGTTGAATGAGATCTATCCCATAGTGGTGGCTGCCGTAGCATGGGGTCATTTATGGGCTAATATGCCAGTGCGTTGTAACTCAGACAACCAGGCAACCTGTCACATCATCAACAAAGGTCGTTCCAAATCTCTTACGATCATGAGATTTCTGAGGAAACTCACTTGGTTGGCAGCTTGTCATAATTTCTTCCTACGTTGTTTCCATGTTCCAGGTGTATGTAACACAGCTGCTGACAATTTGTCTCGCTTTAAATTTCAGGAGTTTCATCAAGCACTCCCGTCAGCAGCGCCCACAGCCACCATCACTCCAACATTTCAACAACTCATACTGGACTAGACATCATGCAGCATAGCAGGACATTGTCCCAATTGGCACTTTCAAACAATACAAACAAAACATACAACAGGGCTTTCACACTATTCAAACGATTCCTTCTGGAACATATCATACAACCATTTATGACATCTTTTTGGGGGTTTGCTTCCTTTTGCCACCTTAAACTCAAAATGTCATATAACACCATCAAACTCTATCTCACTGGCATTCAACACCACATGCTAATCTTACACCCAAATAACAACAGTTTCATGGCCTCTCACCAAATTAAGACCATACTCGGAGGTATTCACAAATCAGAACCCACACATACAGCCCAGAGGCTACCCATTGATAACCATATCTTCAAAGCATTATCTAACCTGCTTGACTTAAAACCGTTTGACACCAATACAAATTCTATCATCAAAACAGCAATATACATCACTTTCTATGGATTTTTAAGACCTAGAGAATTCACTACAACCTCCACGACCCAAACCACTCCGTTCCTCCTCTATTCCCACTTGACAAAACATATGGATCATTACATCCTGACTTTACCTCACTCCAAAACCAGTCAGCACATATCCGTAAACATTCCGTACTATCCCACGCACAACAGATGGTGTCCCGTCAGGGTTCTTGATGCCTACATACAGCACCATAACTTACTGCCCTCGCAACTGTTACTACAACTACAAGGTGCAGTACTCACCACTGCAACCTTCATGACCTACGTCAGGTCCTTGCTCACACAACTGGGCCTCAACGCAGCCAAATACTCAGGGCACTCCTTTCGTATAGGAGCTGCGTCCACAACCTCCAGGGTCAACATCCCAACTCATGTTATCAAAACACTGGGGCGCTGGAAGTCATTCGCTTACATACCGAACCCAGTACAAGAATTAAGGGATGCTTTCAAAAACATGTCAGGTTGATAAAATGTATATGTATTGGTTGTCTGTAATAAATTTGATTACTTAGTTTTGCCCTCTTCTTTCTCAGGTCTACCTCGTCGGTTCCGGCACACCACAACCGACTTGTTCCTTTTATTATCCTAAGTTTATTCATGGTATTTCACACTGTACTATCATAAGCACCTAACACAAGTATTAAGGCAATTTGCCTGGATTTGTTGGAGGTGCTGGTTTGCTACCCCTAGCCTACTTAAGGCACTCCCCTTACCTGGCTCCTTACCGTTCGAGGTCAGCGTTGAATGACCCTCCCACCACACCACATTTTAACATTTATTTCCTTTTCTATTTCTTTTCCTGGGTAGGCCCTCTTCTTTCTCAGGCCTACCTCATCGTCGGTTCCGGCACACCACAACCGATTTGTTCCTTTTATTATCCTACGTTTATTCATGGTATTTCACACTGTGCTATCATAAGCACCTAACACAAATAAATATATATATATATATCTATATGTATATATATACATACACACACACACACTTTTAGTTTATTTGAAAAACGTGTACTTATTGTAGCTTTAAATATTCATCTTTTGATACAGAAAAATCTTTTCAGCTGTGGCTAGACCTTTAAAAGGTGAAGTGTATGTGGCAAAAATATATAGCCCAAGACGTTTGTGGTTCTGAAGCTAAGTCACTAGCTAGGCAGTACAACTAACCCTGAAAACCATTGTGGTTACAATCACTAGTTTGTACAACTGAATTGTTCTCAGCAGAAGAGTGTCTGGCCTAATTTGATTTGTAAAGCATGTAAGCATTCTCCCAAGCTGAACACATTTACTTTCATCAATTCAGGTTTCCTTTTCTACACTTTTTCTTTAAATATATAAATACAATTACATTTTTTGTTGTATTGCATTAAACCACATTATTGAATTTGTGTATTACCTTTAAACTTATTTACAATGCAACTAGTAATTCTAATTTTGAAGTTGGAGGTAGAGGTCAACTTTTCCCCCCCCACGGTAGACGTGACCCACTTTATTTAAGCAATGCATTAAAATATGCACACAAATGATCTTTTAATGTTCCTGCTGCTACTGCAAATACACAGTCAAGCAGCAGCAGTAAGTTCTATAAAGACCAGGAAGTGCCTCAG
>OW240913.1:200715578-200748533 GCA_933207985.1 Pelobates cultripes | reverse complement strand
GATCATTTCCCAGCATGTCATCTCAATATTTTATTAATTGTCCTGTTAGACACTGGGATAAATAACAGGTTACAATCTGGTGCACGATTACGCTCCTCTGAAGCTCGCCTTGATTAGTTTTTTGTAAAGATGGATTGTTTGTGTCCTCTGCCAGTTAATCATGGACGTATTTTCAAATACTTTTAAAACTGGAAATCCAATTTAATTTTACTAGGACATAAAAGTATTGTTGGACAAAAATATGTTTTGTTTTTTTTAGGCAGTATTTTTATGCTTCATGTTTATAGTTTATATTCAGTTTTACTATGTAGCACATGTTGTCTGTTAACTGTCAGTTAATGATTTAATATTTGGGCCTGGATTTAATATTTTTGGATATGCTTTTGAAATGATTTAATAAAAAACTATTTTAATGTTTCAATATTTAGATTTATATATATATATATATAGATATATGATATATGATATATGATATATGATATATATATATATATTTGTGTTCGGGGCATTCTCATATGATATGGAATACTCTGGTGGAGAGTAATACAATAAAAGGATAAAGTCGGTTGAGGTGTGCCGAAAACCGACGTATGCTGTAGGCCGGTAAATAAAGTGGGCCCACATGGAGGAAAGTATAGCTAATGGGAGGGGAGGGTGGGGCTGTTCGTCTGGACCAACGTAGGTAAGTGAGGGAAGGGGGGAGTCCCCTTTTAAGTAGATCTATTGCCCCTCCCACAAATTCAGGCCCTGCCTTCAAACTTGTGTTCGGGGCATTCTCATATGATATGGAATACTCTGGTGGAGAGTAATACAATAAAAGGATAAAGTCGGTTGAGGTGTGCCGAAAACCGACGTATGCTGGGCAAAAAGATAAAGCAAGATAAACATTTATTCGGTAACATAAATACAAAGAAAATACAAATACATTATTAAGTAGACATATTAATGAAAGCCCTCCTAAGCTCTTGGACTGGGTGCGGGATGTAGGTAGCGTAAGCTGAGGACTTCCATCGACCCAATGTCTTAATGACATGCACGGGAACATTTTGGCTAGAGGCTGTGGAGGCCGCACCAATTCTGAAGGAGTGCCCCGAGTAGCTACTAGGGTTCAGACCAAGCCTGGTGATAAGCATTCGAACGTAAAGCATGAATTTTGACGTGGTGAGAATGGTATCGTGCAGCATTAGTAGAGGCCTTGTGGGCTGTGTTTGTTTCGTGGTTAAAAAAACGTCTAGTGCTTTTACTGGGCACCAATTGTTACCCGTGGGGTAGTAGTTAATGTGAACTGGTTCCCCCCTCTGACTTGTCTTAGTCTTAGGTAGAGACAGGACGTAGTAGTCTGTGTGTTTTGTGAGATGTGACGTGAGGAGGCACCCTTGGTTGTGCAGTTGGCCACTAATGGTGAATTCTCGTGGTCTAAGAAATCTGTAAAAGGCCAGATACATGGCGGCTTTAATAACCGTGTTTGTATTGGGTTCAAAAGGTGCTTGGTCGAGTAGATTGGACAGGGATTTGAACATTCCTATGTCAATAGCCAATCTTTTGGGCGTAGCTGGACCGTCTGCCTTTGCTATACCCTTCAGTAGCGTGCGGATGGGGTATGAGGTTAAGAACCCTTTGTGGTTAGGGAGTGAGTAGTACATGTGGTGTTGTATCCCCGTGAGGTAAAGCTTAATGGTGTTATGTGTGAATTTTAACTTAAGGTGGCAAAAGGATGCAAAAGCCATTAGTGATGATACTTCGAACCAGTTGGTTAGGTGATGGTCAGTCATGAATCGTTTATATAGGTGAAATGCTCTGTTATATGAGTGTTGAGTGCTAGTGGACAAAGCTAATTTTGTGAGAGTGAGGCTGTGATGAAGTAGTTCATCTATTCCATGACAAGGTCTTGGAAGGTTGGCGCTGGGGTTGCCATACGAGCTGCCGAGGGTAGGGACCGCCTGAAATTGAAAGCGAGATAGCTGGTCAGCTGCCGTATTGTATATGCCGGGAACATGGGAGCATACAATGTGGAAGTGATGGGTGGCTGCCAGCCAAGTCAGTTTCCTAATGAAATTCATAATTATCAAGGAGGAAGAGCGGCCTTTGTTGATAATGTGGCATATTGCCATGTTGTCAGAGAAACAGCGTACTGACTGACCTTCCCACAACCTACACCAAGTGACAGCTGCGGCAACTATTGGGTATACCTCAAAAAGGGCAGAGTTAGTGTGAAACCCCTCGATGCCCTGTGTTTCTGTTGGCCACGTCCCCCACAGCCAATTTGTGCCAAAAATGGCCGCATATCCCGCGGATGATGCTGCATCTGTCCAAATGACAGGTGACTGAGAATCCAGCTGTGGAAGGAACATGCTTCTACCATTCCAGTCAGAGAGGAATCTGTACCACATCTGAAGGTCGGCAGTCGCAGGGCCGTTCAAAGATATGCGGGCATAGTCGTTGGTGAAGGTGGGGAACAGGGCAAGGAGCCTGGAAATGAAAGCCCTGCCCTGGGGGATTATGCGCATGGCGAAATTTAGTGAACCCAACAGAGATTGTAGTTCTTTACGGTTGCATGAGCCCCTGTGCATGTAGTGGTTAATGTCGTGTAGGATGTTATCAATCTTAGTTCTAGGGAGGCTGGCCATCATAGCTGCTGAATCGAGCAAAATACCTAGAAAGTTGATGACTGTGTCTGGACCTTCTGTCTTGGTGGGTGATACGGGGACGCCGAGTGCGGTTAATAGTTCGACAGCTTTGTGTAGGCTACACGGGGGGTTGGTGTTGGCTTCGATGAACAGAAAATCGTCCAGATAGTGTATCACATTTTGGCACCTACTGGTATTAAGGAGGAGCCAACACAAAGCCTCAGCGAACGTGTCAAAGATCCTTGGACTACTCTTGGCTCCAAAAGTGAGTTTTGTAAAAAAGTAGTAGGCTTCTTGCCACTTAACTCCGTGTAGGTGCCATAACGAGGGGTGTATAGGTAACAGTTTAAAAGCATTGACTATATCCGTCTTGCTGAGCCAGGCCCCCACCCCCGCTGACCTGATAGCTGCAATAGCGTGGTCAATAGTGGAGTACTGTAAGGAAAATTCTTCTGAAGGAATCAATGAGTTTAGGCTGGGGATGGCTGAAGAGTGGGGAGCGGATAGGTCAATGATGAGCCTTTGTTTGTCTGAATTTTTACTTGCGACCAGTCCGATAGGGTTAGTTCTCCAGCTGGAAAAGGGGGGATTACCAAAAGGACCGATGACAAATCCCTGGTCCACTTCCAGCTGTAGCAAGTTAGTAACTGCGGTAGGGTTATTAGAGGCTGACTGCAAATTGTGACATTCTAACACTCCTGTTGGCATGTAAATGAGCCCCGTGTGAAATCCGTGGGTGAGACCAGTGCATAAAAAATTCCACCAGGTGTTTAGAGGGGTGAGTGGACAGCATGTGTCCAAGTACAGGAACGTTCACTGGAGACAAATAAGGTTTCTGGAACATTTTATTTGTGCACATGGATCTCGCATGTGCCCGAAAACAGTGTGAGCATACATGTAATAAGCGGCAAGCGCTGTAACCACAGGAGCCTTCATTGAAGTTATTGCAAATTTGTGATTTGCCTAGGTACACAACCGGACGACCCAATTTGTCTCTGGTCTGTTTCTCAGTTTTAAGGGGGTGCTGTAGGGACGTGCTGGGAGCGTGTCCGGGCAGAGGGGGCACAAATAAGCTGTGTGAGCGGGTGACGTACATATGGCACAAGCTGGTGTCCTGAGCCCCGCAAAGTGTCTGAGGAACAATTCATTGTCCAGTTGGCTCCAATCCATCTGGATGCCATACTGGGACAATGTGGCTGACACTTTAGATGAAAAAGACTTGTGATAGTCATAAAAAGTGTAACCACCATATTTGTTACCCAGGTCCACCAGTTTATGCATATATAAGTCCAGTTCCTCTCTCCTGTGTGGATGAACTGAGCACAGGATGTCCCTATAGATACCAAAAGACAGGACAAAATCGGGAATGGTCAATTTCTTACTGAGTCTGGGGTCTCTGGCTTTTAAAACAACAGAGATATCCCCGTAGTCGTAAGAGCGATTTTCCACTACATCCTGGGAGGCAATGAGCAAGGAGACCAAGTTTACGTCCTTGCCCTCCAGGATGTCTTTTTTAAGATTGGCCGGAACCATGTGGGCAGGGTTAATAACGTGTGCCGCTGTCTTGTTAGGTATAGGATTACCCGCTGTTGCTGTGGATATGACCGGGGCTGTACCAGCGAGAGGCACAGGTGGCTCTATGGCGGAGCTGCGTGCCTCCAGCCTTTCCAGTCTGTCGTTGACCTTCCCCATAGAAGAGATTAGGGAGGCAACCATAGCATGGAGAGTCGGGTCTTGGGAGTTACTAGTGCCTTCCCCGGCGTCTGTCATAAGGGTGTTTGTTTTAAGCAGTTTAAACAGTTCTGCTTTCCTGGCCGTGGCCGGGAAAGGGATACTGCGTTTGCGCAATTCCGCCGTGATGCGAGGGATAGTCCACGATCTGATGGACGAGGGACTTCCTATGTCGTCCTTACGTGTCGGGGTAAGTGACCTAGCCGGGGTGCTAGGGACTGACATGTCGTCGCCATCGTCTGGGAGCAGGGACATACTGAAAGTAATAACAGGCATAGTTGGAGGCTCGTTGGAATAGCCGGTAGCTAGTTAGTGCCAGATGGCGAAAAACTTAACTCTAGGTTTTGTGGCAGGTGAGGCCCTACTAGTGCCAAGTGGCTAGAGAGGCTCTATCTATGAGTTGGCGCGAGGGGTATGGTAGCCTGCCCAGTGAACCGGGATGTTTGCCTCTCCAAGGGTAAGTAAGGAGGAAGAAAAAAGGGGGGGGGGTTTGGTAGTGACAGGTGTCGCCCTCTCTGTACAACTGCGAGGCGGCTAACTATGATTTGGCCCGAGGGGCGTAAAGTACCTCGAAGTGGAGGATGGGAGTTGGCCTCGCGGACCTCTATGATTAAGGGGCAGGGAATTAACTAACGTGGCGTTGTAGAAAAAAGGCGTGTAACCGACATACCTGCAGAAAATTGAGCACTGGTTCTGTAAGAGAATTCAGGTGTCTCTTGAGTAGGGGGGTGGTTAGTTTAGGTGACCCGTCCGAGGTATGCGGATTCCTGGGGGTATGAGAATTAAGATAATGAACCCTTAAGTGGAACATATATAAAT
Source organism: Pelobates cultripes (assembly GCA_933207985.1). Lineage (NCBI taxonomy): Eukaryota > Metazoa > Chordata > Amphibia > Anura > Pelobatidae > Pelobates > Pelobates cultripes. Next base: position 200,743,356 of record OW240913.1, on the reverse strand, counting down.
ATGGCATAGTAAGAGTCCTGGGGGGGGGGGTTGCCGCGTATTACCATCCCCACCCCCCCCAATGTATATGATGTTAGTTAAGATTTAACGTTACCAATACTTGCAGAACATTCTTACCATATATTAACCAGCAATAAGTAAACATGTATGCATGTATCACATTTTAACCAGCAAGTCATACCTTATATATATATAATAACAAAGAAAAAATAAATTGTGTGAGGTTAATACAAACCAGCATCTTATTTAGCAGTATAAGTGTAAAACACAGCTGTATATGTATAACAGTACTTAAAAAAAAAAAAATAATTGCTGTTAATTAGACATAGATAACCATTGTAACCAAAATGACCAAAGGTATATGCATAATGAATGGTGGAGGCTGGCTGAACTAAGGGTCAACCAGCAGCAAAGAATGACCCCCTTTAAGCAAGGTACACCCCCCCCCACCCCCTTCCCAAGTGTGTAGTTGGTGGGAAACAGAGTCCCCTAACGTTATAGGGGTCTGGTTGTGGCTTGTGAGTGCCCTACCACATCCCCCTTCCCCCCCCCCCCCCTCCCCTCCCCTTCCCTGCGAAAAGATTCCTCCCTGGTGGCCGAAAACAGAGACTCCTAGGTAGTAATGGAGTCTCTGTTCTGTGTGTGGGAGCTCCTCTTACCGCCCGGACCAGTTGGTAGGCGAGGAGGGTAGCCGAGACCTCCGTTCGGGAGCCGGTGGAGCCGCCGGAAGTTGGCGCGTGACGTCAGAAGAGGGCGCCGCGTCTCACCGGAAATGACGATTTCGACCCGGAAGTCGGGAGCGACGGAGGCCTGCGAGACAAGGCTGTTCGTCTGGACCAACGTAGGTAAGTGAGGGAAGGGGGGAGTCCCCTTTTAAGTAGATCTATTGCCCCTCCCACAAATTCAGGCCCTGCCTTCAAACATATGTATTAAGGCAATTTGCCTGGATTTGTTGGAGGTGCTGGTTTGCTACCCCTAGCCTACTTAAGGCACTTCCCTTACCTAGCTCCTTACCGTTCGAGGTCAGCGTTGAATGAGATCTATCCCATAGTGGTGGCTGCCGTAGCATGGGGTCATTTATGGGCTAATATGCCAGTGCGTTGTAACTCAGACAACCAGGCAACCTGTCACATCATCAACAAAGGTCGTTCCAAATCTCTTACGATCATGAGATTTCTGAGGAAACTCACTTGGTTGGCAGCTTGTCATAATTTCTTCCTACGTTGTTTCCATGTTCCAGGTGTATGTAACACAGCTGCTGACAATTTGTCTCGCTTTAAATTTCAGGAGTTTCATCAAGCACTCCCGTCAGCAGCGCCCACAGCCACCATCACTCCAACATTTCAACAACTCATACTGGACTAGACATCATGCAGCATAGCAGGACATTGTCCCAATTGGCACTTTCAAACAATACAAACAAAACATACAACAGGGCTTTCACACTATTCAAACGATTTCTTCTGGAACATATCATACAACCATTTATGACATCTTTTTGGGGGTTTGCTTCCTTTTGCCACCTTAAACTCAAAATGTCATATAACACCATCAAACTCTATCTCACTGGCATTCAACACCACATGCTAATCTTACACCCAAATAACAACAGTTTCATGGCCTCTCACCAAATTAAGACCATACTCGGAGGTATTCACAAATCAGAACCCACACATACAGCCCAGAGGCTACCCATTGATAACCATATCTTCAAAGCATTATCTAACCTGCTTGACTTAAAACCGTTTGACACCAATACAAATTCTATCATCAAAACAGCAATATACATCACTTTCTATGGATTTTTAAGACCTAGAGAATTCACTACAACCTCCACGACCCAAACCACTCCGTTCCTCCTCTATTCCCACTTGACAAAACATATGGATCATTACATCCTGACTTTACCTCACTCCAAAACCAGTCAGCACATATCCGTAAACATTCCGTACTATCCCACGCACAACAGATGGTGTCCCGTCAGGGTTCTTGATGCCTACATACAGCACCATAACTTACTGCCCTCGCAACTGTTACTACAACTACAAGGTGCAGTACTCACCACTGCAACCTTCATGACCTACGTCAGGTCCTTGCTCACACAACTGGGCCTCAACGCAGCCAAATACTCAGGGCACTCCTTTCGTATAGGAGCTGCGTCCACAACCTCCAGGGTCAACATCCCAACTCATGTTATCAAAACACTGGGGCGCTGGAAGTCATTCGCTTACATACCGAACCCAGTACAAGAATTAAGGGATGCTTTCAAAAACATGTCAGGTTGATAAAATGTATATGTATTGGTTGTCTGTAATAAATTTGATTACTTAGTTTTGCCCTCTTCTTTCTCAGGTCTACCTCGTCGGTTCCGGCACACCACAACCGACTTGTTCCTTTTATTATCCTAAGTTTATTCATGGTATTTCACACTGTACTATCATAAGCACCTAACACAAGTATTAAGGCAATTTGCCTGGATTTGTTGGAGGTGCTGGTTTGCTACCCCTAGCCTACTTAAGGCACTCCCCTTACCTGGCTCCTTACCGTTCGAGGTCAGCGTTGAATGACCCTCCCACCACACCACATTTTAACATTTATTTCCTTTTCTATTTCTTTTCCTGGGTAGGCCCTCTTCTTTCTCAGGCCTACCTCATCGTCGGTTCCGGCACACCACAACCGATTTGTTCCTTTTATTATCCTACGTTTATTCATGGTATTTCACACTGTGCTATCATAAGCACCTAACACAAATAAATATATATATATATATCTATATGTATATATATACATACACACACACACACTTTTAGTTTATTTGAAAAACGTGTACTTATTGTAGCTTTAAATATTCATCTTTTGATACAGAAAAATCTTTTCAGCTGTGGCTAGACCTTTAAAAGGTGAAGTGTATGTGGCAAAAATATATAGCCCAAGACGTTTGTGGTTCTGAAGCTAAGTCACTAGCTAGGCAGTACAACTAACCCTGAAAACCATTGTGGTTACAATCACTAGTTTGTACAACTGAATTGTTCTCAGCAGAAGAGTGTCTGGCCTAATTTGATTTGTAAAGCATGTAAGCATTCTCCCAAGCTGAACACATTTACTTTCATCAATTCAGGTTTCCTTTTCTACACTTTTTCTTTAAATATATAAATACAATTACATTTTTTGTTGTATTGCATTAAACCACATTATTGAATTTGTGTATTACCTTTAAACTTATTTACAATGCAACTAGTAATTCTAATTTTGAAGTTGGAGGTAGAGGTCAACTTTTTCCCCCCCACGGTAGACGTGACCCACTTTATTTAAGCAATGCATTAAAATATGCACACAAATGATCTTTTAATGTTCCTGCTGCTACTGCAAATACACAGTCAAGCAGCAGCAGTAAGTTCTATAAAGACCAGGAAGTGCCTCAGCGAATCAAGAGTATTTCATTCTTATATATGGTAAATCCAGTCTCAAAAACTGCTGTCCAGCAAATGTTTAAGGGATACGTTAAGCCCCAACAGCAATTCAATTCATTTTATAGATTGTGTGAAACTGATAAATAAGAGGACATTATAAGGTCGAGCACATATTGTACAAACGTTTGTACAGGCAGAGGAGGAAGTGTAGCAGTTTTAAGCAGCTATGTGCAAGAATCCAGGAGTGGGGATAATCACGCACTATAAGAAATTTTGTTGCTTAGATTATGGTGCATTAGAGTGTCAATTTTGGTGCATGTATGAATAATCACAGCCTAAAGTAAAGATAGTAATGGATTGCTTAACATTTACCTCTTTACCTTAAATTTGCTATTTATACATATGACCTAAACCTGATGTTATGTATAATGCCATTGCTGTGTAAATTACTAATAATTTCAAATTGTGGTCTAATTTAAATATAGATGTAGGGTAACTGTACTAATCTGCATTGGACTTTTCTCCAGAAGTACAGGTGATACTCGAAAAATTAGAATATCGTGCAAAAGTCCATTTATTTCAGTAATGCAACGTAAAAGGGGAAACTTATATATGAGATAGACGCTTTACATGCAAAGCAAGATAGTTCAAGCCGTGATTTGTCATAAGTGCGATGATTATGCCTTACAGCTCATGAAAACCCCAAATCCACAATCTCAGTAAATTAGAATATTACATGCAATCAATAAAACAAGGAGTGTACATAGAATAATATCGGACCTCTGAAAAGTATAAGGATGCATATGGACTCAGTACTTGGTTTGGGCCCGTTTTTCAGCAATTACTGCCTCAATGCGGCGTGGCATGGAGGCTATCAGCCTGTGGCACTGCTGAGGTGTTATGGAAGACCAGGATGCTTCAATAGCGGCCTTCAGCTCTTCTGCTTTGTTCGGTCTCATGTGTCTCATCTTTCTCTTGGCAATGACCCATAGATTCTCTATGGGGTTCAGGTCAGGCGAGTTTGCTGGCCAATCAAGCACAGTAATCCCACGGTCATTGAACCAGCCTTTGGTGCTTTTGGCAGTGTGTGCAGGTGCTGCTGGAAAATGAAGTCCGCATCCCCATAAAGCTCGTCTGCGGAAGGAAGCATGAAGTGCTCCAAAATCTCCTGGTAGACGGCTGTGTTGACCTTGGATTTAATAAAGCACAGTGGACCAACACCAGCAGATGACATGGCTCCCCAAATCAACAGACTGCGGAAACTTCACACTGGACTTCAAGCATCTTGCAGTGTGTGCCTCTCCATTCTTCCTCCAGACTCTGGGTCCTTGGTTTCCAAATGAGATGCAAAAATTGCTCTCATCAGAAAAGAGGACTTTGAACCACTGAGCAACAGACCAGGTCTGTTTTTCTTTAGCCCAGGTAAGACATTGTTTGTTGTTTAGGAGTGGCTTGACAATAGGAATAAGACATCTGAAGCCCATGTCCAGGATCCGTCTGTGTGTGGTGGCTCTTGATGCACTGACTCCAGCCTCAGTCCACTCCTTGTGAAAGTCCCCAACACTTTTGAATGGCCTTTTCCTGACAATCCTCTCCATGCTGTGGTCATCCCTGCAGCGTGTGCACCTTTTTCTTCCACACTTTTCCCTTCCACGTAACTTTCTATTAATGTGCTTTGATACAGCACTTTGGGAACATCCAACTTCCTTCGCAATTACCTTTTGAGGCTTTCCCTCCTTATGGAGGGTGTCAATGATGGTTTTCTTCACAACTGTCAGGTCAGCAGTCTTCCCCATGATTGTGATTCCTACTGAACCAGACTGAGAGACCATTTAAAGGCTCAGAAATCCTTTGCAGGTGTTATGGCTTACTTATCTGATTAGAGTGGGACACTGTGAGCCTAGAATATTGCACCTTTTCACAATATTCTATTTTACTGAGATTGTGGAATTGGGGTTTTCATGAGCTGTAAGCCACAATCATTGCACTTATGACAAATCACAGCTTGAACTATCTTGCTTTGCAAGTAATGCGTCTCTCATATATTAGTTTCCCCCTTTACGTTGCATTACTGCAATAAATGAACTTTTGCACAATATTCTAATTTTTTGAATATCACCTGTATATCTTTGTGATGGGGCAAGAGGTGATTTCTGTAGCAGTATTAGTTTCTCTGTTAAAGGAATACTTCAAGCACAACTGCATCTTTCTGTATTGTAAGCAGATAAACCGTTTTGATGCTCTGAGCTAAGCCCTTTGACTCATTAGAATGGAGCTGTTGTGGTCATGGTGCTTGCAGTTTTTTTAATGAGTTACTACTTCCTAAATTGATGAAATACACTAAAACAGGGGTAGGAAACCCTAGGCACTCCAGATGTTGTAGACTACATTTCCCATAATGCTCTTACATCCATAATGCTGGCAAAGCATCAGGAGAGATATAGTCCGCAACATCTGTGGTGCCAAAGGTTGCCTACTCCTCCACTAGAATGTTCACTTCTTGTGTTTGTCTTTTTCTTATCTATTTTATTATTTTAATTACAATTATTTATATGGCAACAACATTCTAGTGCAGGGATAGGCAACCTATGGCACGTGTGCCATGCAGGGATGCATCTACAATGAGGCAAACAAGGCAATTTCCAGGGGGCGGCAAAAAAAAACCCCAAATGCCCAGGCAAATACCTTGTTTGTCTCGTTTTAAGGGAGCCCCAGAGCTGGCCAGCTGGCCACCTTTTGGCTACCCCAGGGCAAGTGGGCAGTGGTTTCCTAGGCGGGCGACGAGGAAGCACTTTCTGCTCAGCTCGACCCGCAATGATGCCGGCAGCCGGAATATGACGTCACCGCCCGCCTGCCTGCACGTCCAGCCACCTCCCTGCCCAGCAGCCCCACTGGACCCCAGGTGAGAGATCCACCCAGCTATCCCAAACATGGGGAGGCTGGGTGGATTTAAATATAATAAAAATAATTGTGAGTGTGGGGAAATGTGTGTTTCAGTGAATGTGAGTGTGTCTGTTAGTGAGAGTGTGCGTCTGTCAGTCAGTGTGTGTCTGAGTAAGTGTATGCCTGTCTATCAGTGTTTCAAATCAGTGTGTGTGTGTGTATGTCATTGTTTGTCAGTGTATATGAGAGTGTGTGTCTGTCAGTGAGTGTGTGCGTCTGTCAGTCAAAGTGCGGCCTTGACGGGAAGTGGTGAGGAAAATTTAAATTAGGGGGTGCCCGAGCAACGTCCTGCCTCGGGCAGCACAAAACCTAAATACACCACTGGTGCCATGCACGGCACTCGAGGTGCTTTTGCACGGCACTCGAGGCTGCTAGAGCCAAACAGGCTCTGGCCTATCAGGAGTCCCAGTGAATCTTCAAATATCTGCTAATACAAAAAGGTGGTGAATTTCAATCCTCAATTTATGCATTGCAGCACGTAGAGGAAGTGATCTCAGATTACTGTATTCCAGCACTTGTGAATGGGAATCCACACTGGAGTAGAGCAGCTCATACAAATAATACATACTGCTGCTAAAAGGTCGCCTACCTCTAGTGCATAGATTATTCTGCAGCACTGTACAATAGATAAACCATAAATTCTAACAAGACATGATTGACATACTGGAACAGTAGGTAAAGAAGGTTCTGTACAAACAAGCTTACAATATATAATATTCTTATTCTTTATAATTTTGCACATTAATATATATATATATATATATATATATATATATTTATTAAAAAAAATTGGCCCACGTTATCCTTAAACCTAACCTTGCCTTAAAGGAACACTGTAGGCACTTCTGCCCATTGGAGTGGTCTGGGTGCCAACTCCCACTACCCTTAACCATGCAAGTGTAATTATTGCAGTTTTTTTTATAAACTGCAATAATTACATTGCAGGGTTAACTCCACCTCTAGTGGCTGTCTACTAGACAGCCACTAGTGGGCACTTCATGGATTGTAGCACAGAAAGTGCTAGAGTGTCGCTGGACGTCCTCACGCTGTGTGAGGACCTCCAGCGTCGCTCAGTTCCCCATAGGAAAGCATTGAAAAGCATTTTCAATGCTTTCTTATGGGGAGCTCTAATGCGCATGCGCGGCACTGCCGCACATGCGCGTTACGTCTCCCTGGCAGGTGGGCGGGATCAGTCTCGCCCACCGGCCGACAGAATACAGAGGAGGAGCGGCGGAGGAAGAAGCAGCGACGTGGGACATGTAGCTGCCTCTGGTAAGTCACTGAAGGTGTTTTCACCCCTTCAGCAACTGGGGACTGGGAGAGGGGACCTGCAGTGCCAGGAAAACGGATTGTTTTCCTGGCACTGGAGTTTCCCTTTAACATGATTTGTGAATGCATTGTTTTCTCATATTAGCATATGTTTGAGAATTTAACTAGAAAGAGGGAAGTGCTCATGTCATTGTACAGAACACTGGTAAGACCTCACTCGGAGTATTGTACGCAGTACTGGAGACCGTATCTCCAGTAGGATATTGATACTGTAGAGAGAGCTCAGAGAAGGGCTACTAAACTGGTTCATGGATTGCAGGATAGAACTTACAAGGAAAGGTTAAATGAACTTAACATGTATAGCTTGGAGGAAAGACGAGACAGGGGGGATATGATAGAAACATTTAAATTCATAAAGGGAATCAACACAGTAAAGGAGGAGACTATATTTAAAAGAAGAGAAACTACCACAACAAGAGGACATAGTCTTAAATTAGAGGGGCAAAGGTTTCAAAATAATATCAGGAAGTATTACTTTACTGAGAGGGTAGTGGATGCATGGAATAGCCTTCCAGCTGAAGTGGTAGAGGTTAACACAGTAAAGGAGTTTAAGCATGCATGGGATAGGCATAAGGCTATCCTAACTATAAGATAAGGCCAGGGACTAATGAAAGTATTTTTAAAAATTGGGCAGACTAGATGGGCCGAATGGTTCTTATCTGCCGTCACATTCTATGTTTTTATGTTTTGGAACACGAATGCATACATAATATGTATTTATTTTCTTTCTTTAGGAAAGACCAGAGAATTGCCATCACCTGAAACACAGTATGAAATTGTTCCAAAAATTGCCAAAATGATTATCTCTGGAAAGAAACAAACAATGGGATTTGATATTCCAAGGTATGTTCTGTTACCGAATAAGAGCATGATAATTTTTGTTTAATCCTTGCTTGTCTAGAAAGTTGACTGAGAAAATAAACATTTAGTTCACATTCAGTGTGATATTACTGACTATGGTATGTCTGTATGTATAAAGATCAGTGGCACTTACTAGTTGCTCCATATTTAGCACTTTGGCTGAAATTATTCTTTATACATATTGTCGATGGTTGGTACAGTGATTATTTGTGGTAACATGACAGCCGTAAAAATCTTAACTTATATTTTAATGGGAATCTGTTAGGCACTTAACTTACCCTTCAATTCAGTGTCACATTTTCCTTAGAGAGATGGATATTACACTTCTGTAACTCCCACCTCTGGTCCCTCAGTCTTCATTGATTTACCCTGCTTGGGGATGCTTCCCCAAGGAGAGTAAACCTTCTGTATGGCTTAAGTACCATCATGCTAGCTCCTGTATGGAATTTCTATACTCCCTGGCCAGCTGTGTGCTGTGGCAGCAATACTTGCAAGAATAGAAGGAACACTTGTGGGAAAACTCTTTTGCTCTCCCTCTAATTCAAATCTGAATTTATAGGTGGGAGAAAGACCTAGCATGAAGGTATCGATATAGATAGCATTTTAAAAAAACAACAACAGCAAAAAAACAATCCTGATCAGTTTTACTGTATAATTTCCGTTTCCGGTTATGAAATAAATGTAATTTTTCTTTACAATTTTTATATAGTAAATATTATTTTAGACAAGCTTTACAAAATTTTTACACGGAAGTACAAGTTAATAATTAGTGAATCAATTAAATGTTCAACAAAAAAAATGTAATTTCTGTGGTTTATGTTTGCATTTCTTTTTATTGTAGTATATTTAGTTTGAGAACTATGTTTTGTCATCTGGAACAGGATATGAGAATAACTGAAAAAAGTATAGGACTATGTCTCATATGGACAGGTGGAGTGAATTGAGTCAAATTTGAGAAAGCAACAACCGAAGAAAAATAAAATTGAGAACAAGCCAATAGCAGCTTAAAGAGAGCTTTTTAGGTAGCTAGTGGAAGGATGACTAATTTCTGATTCAGTTGCATAGTGCATTTGGGGTTTCGCATTTTTGTTCGTTTGAATAGCCGTTACAGCACAAACTCTAAGAACAATCTGCAAGCTGTGTGAATCTCTGCTTCATGTCTTCTCCACTTTTCACTTTTGTTTTTGCTAAATTTATGAAGGAAATGGAGCAGACAATCCGTTGCACGATCTGATAAAATATTACATCTATATTTATAAAAATGTGAATATTAACATTTACATTTAGAAGACATAGGGCTTGGAAATTCATTAATACGACGTATTGGCTTTCTCTAATTGGCAGACAGTGTGAACAATTTATCTCTCTACTCCCTGAACATTTACTGTACTTTGCTTCTGGTTTAGTTAAATACACTATACACCGTAAGTTGCTAAAGATAGATCAAAAAAGCTGATTAGGAAATAAATCTCCAACTCTTCTATAGTCACAGCTCTAATATTTTAGCTTCAATTTCAATTATACATTATGCGTAATTTAATTTTTTTTTACATTTCAATTTTGTGGTTTGTTTTGAAATTCATTAGAAATATTTAGGGAACAAACCCTATATTTGTATAACAGGAAAGTTATGGTGTGGGGATAAGTCAGTGAAAACCACTTTTAACTGAAGTCAGTGGATAGTGAATACATTGTTAAACACAGATCTGCACACACCAGTCAAGCCACAAGACTTGATTTTCCCCCAGAAATCTCAAGTTTGCTGTAATGTTACTATTGCAAGGGATTCTGGGTTGGCATATGCAACTGAGTGCAACAAAGAATCACCTTTTTGCCTCATTATTCCACTTAAAAGATTTATTCCTTAGTTTGTTTGCTGCATACAACAGCTTTGAAACACAACTCAGGAGGTGATGCAAAGAGTTGTTAGAAGTCCCCCCTGTGAAAGGAAATGATGTCCATAGGCAACTACACTGGAAATGCATTAGATGAAGAGAGCGGTTTGAAGTACAATGCAGGGTACTTTGTACCACAGACCTTGTTAATTTAACTAAAATAAAATGAGACAGAGTCAGTTCTGCCATCCTTCTGCCACATCTGGACTCTTGATTGCCTTGGTCTCATGATCCTTGACCAAACAGCATGAATGGTCTGTCCGTTGCTGAGCACAAGGCAAAAATAAGGCAACTTTTCATCCCACTGTAAGGTGGTTTTAGTTGAGTTATGAAAAAATATGACTTTATAGAGTAAAATAAGCAATAATTGCACACATGCACATACATAAATACTGTTTAATTTTCCATATCCACTTTTATTTAGTTAGTCTAAAATGCATCTCTGTAGGGATACTCCAAGAAAGTTCTATTTTGAGTACCCCATCCAGTTTCATTTACCCAGGAAAACACTCTAAGGGGTTATTTACTCAAGTGTGAATTGTCACCTGTTTTCAATTTCAAATTTAATTTTAGGGCAATTGGAAGTGCATGTTTTTGATTTAGTCTATTTTGGTGTAATTTTTTTAAATTTACTATAAATCTTTGCAGTTCAGTTTATTAAGTAACCCTCTATTGTTTTTACTAATATACGTTGTGGACCTGAGGCTAGTATAAAACATCCTTACGTCTACAGTATTCCATGGCACAGGCACTAGCATTTTTCAAGGATATTCTGGGTGGACTGTTCATGGCTGCATGTGCAATGGTATGCCCCTGCCTTGGTGCACAGCATCTTGGGATTACATTGTTTAATACTATAGGTACAAGCTGTGCATTAACAGCCTCACCTGAAATCCTAAAAAATAAATACATTAAAAAAAACGAAAACAAACACAAACTGTCAAAGAAGCTTGTGCTGGTGGGGGAACACATCTGACACTTTTTGGCTGAGCAAATTCATACTGTAGTTGGCTCTGTGCAGCCATGCAGTCATTAAAGGGACACTGTAGGTATTCTTTGCTTTGTATAATTAAAATGTTTATAGTTTCTTGATTCCCCACTTGCTAGAATCCAGCTTGCCTTTTTTGTATTGTTTTTATCCTATTGTAAAGTTTCAAATAAAATTCAACTGGTTTCTACAGTGCAGCACCAGAACAAAATGGACAAACTTTTAATTCTTACATGAAAGGCCAGGCTGTAGTTGAAGCTGTGGATGACATGGATAATGCCTCACAAAATGCACAAACTTCAAACACTTCCCAGATTCAAGAGGATCTGAATTCTACTCCAAACCTTGGAAAAAATACCAGTAAATCCAAACAAAAAATCAATATTAAAGAAGAGTTGGAGAAAAGACAAGGAGGAAAACCGCTGCTTAACCTTGTTGTAATAGGTAATGTCTAACATTATTTGACTTATAACTACTTTAATTTATCTAGAGCTTAATGTAGTACTAAAACTCCCAAAACTTGCAATTCCTATAGCCCTGCAAATTATTTTGTGTGTGTGTATATACAATATTGTATATACAGTCGATACAACATATATCTAGTACACAGGAATGCACTATTTGGTGTTCATAAAGGGTTTATTCAAATTGGGGACTTACATCCAGATAGGTATGCGATTGACGTTTCGAACCATTCGGACCTCTTTCAAGACCATTTACGCAAAACAAATTGTGGCAATATATAGGAAAAAGCATAAAGTGACCTATTAATACAGTGCTCCCAGCTAACAAATCGGTTGGCATACCCAGAAGTGTGCAAAAAACCACCGTGATGACGTCTGGTGTCATGCACGCTTAGTCATGTGATAGGTTGCTAAGAAACAAGTAAACATTATTGAAAGCCACTCACCTCACCAAAGTCTTACCCAAATAACATGGAGAGGTATAAACAATAAAGAGGACAATTACCCAACCTGTTATGTGTGTGAGAATGCTTATAAAGCTATAAGATTTGAGAGGAGAGTGCCACGATTTTTAAAAATATATATAACTAGTGAAATAGTGAATGTAGCATAAGGAGCACACTGCAAAATTCTCCATATATATATATATTTGAAAAGTGATGGGTACAACCCTGGACTCACTAATCTGATGGAAGTTCAATAAACAATATGATGAATGTACACTGACATTATTTTCCCTTCACAATCAGGTCATGTTGATGCTGGAAAAAGCACCCTCATGGGACATTTATTATACCTCTTGGGACACGTGAACAAAAGAACCATGCATAAATATGAACAGGAGTCCAAGAAGGCTGGGAAAGCATCCTTTGCATATGCTTGGGTGTTGGATGAGACTGGAGAAGAGAGACAGAGGTTATCTAACGTTAAATCATATTATTATATTATTATTATGCTGTCTGTTGGAGACTAGCTAACTGGATCTGTTAGGCAGGCCTTTCCTCTGTTTTTGACCTCTGTTTTAAAAGTGGGGTTGATTTGCCTTACTGTACCGTATCACATTTGTAAATATTCTTCATTTAGAGTTTATTCTTTATGGACATTAGTTGATGAACTATCACAGTGAGTATTGATGAGAAATAAACTACTTGCCACTGTGATGCAGCTCAGCATAACTGTTTATTAAGTGTTCTTGCATAGCAAGACAACTTAATGTTATCTCACGTATATATTATTCTTATTATAGCCAAATTTACCACCCTAACTCCTCGCACAGTTTTTACACTACATAGACAGTAATATACCAAAACGTGCGGATTGTTCACGATTGGATTGCTATTACTTTGTGGAACATTTCGCCAAATGGTCATTCTTGTGGCGAAATTGGTCCCATAGGAATGAATGGCAAAATGTTCAAAACTAGAGTGGGAGTTGGCAAAAGCTGAAAAATCAGGACATGATTTCTAAACTGCCACCACTCCCTCATTTTCAAGCCCACCTTCAAATCTTATATCAAAACGTTCAGCTATCCCTGCTGCCACTATACATGTCCACGGCTAAGCCATAGTCCTGATAGTTTTCACGATATGACCATTTGTTTGTAACTCACGCCGTCCATTGACATTCATTGAAACTCCACTCTAGCCAGCTCAAATTCGAAGGGCAATTTCTAAACTGCGACTGTGCCTTCATTGTTAATATTTCCGAGACACATTATGCATCAAAATGTAGGTCTGGGTCTTGTGATTCTCACAATATAAAGCTCTTCGCTGTAGGATTTATAGTTTTAAAATACGACCGTTTGAAGATGGCAACCGCCAAAATACTTTGACCAGTGCCAGGATGGAGCAGCAAGTGATGTCATAGACATGGCCTTTTGTACAATGTTTTTAATGTTGCTAATGTTTTTATAAATGTATGGTTTACTGTAACTGTGAAGCACTTTGGGCAACAACGTTGCAATTAAATGTGCTATATAAATAAATAATAACAGTTACTCCGCACACTCCAGTTGTAGACTCCTGGTGGAGGCAAGAACACTTCACACAATTTCCCCAGAAATTGTAGCTTTTCTAGTTTTAATTTTTTTCATAAACATATCTGCCATGTATAAAATGAACAAAAGTTTGTCTGTCAACCTAAACAATTTAGGGTATTGTTTTCCCTTCATTTCCTTCATGATAGTGGGCACTTTTCAGTTGACCGTTTGCAGCTTGTTATTTATTTATCTGGGGCAAAGTACTGATTATGTGCCCGTCCTTGCTGGGAGATTATAAGCTGCCATTTTTGTCATTGTATTAAATTTTTTTGCCTATGTTACTATTTAGGGGTGTCACCATGGATGTGGGAATGACTAAGTTTGAAACAAAGTCTAAAGTGATAACATTGATGGATGCTCCTGGGCACAAAGACTTCATTCCCAACATGATTACAGGGGCAGCACAAGTAAGTCTGGACAAAATTACTCTAACAAAAAAGTAAAACCTTAAAAACTTAAATTTAAGCCAACAGTACTAGTAAAGAAACTGTATTCCACTAACTTTCCATGCATTGCATGTAAAATCTGGTTTCTGAGTGGGTAGTGGACTAAGTAATTGTTAAAAAATCCCAGGAAGAAATTACTGTAGAAGAAGAGTGCATCTTTATGTTTTTTTTCTTTGTGAAAAGTGGATTAGAGTAGATATTTCACACTGAATGAAACATTCACAATGTTTGCCCCTGTCATCTTTTCAACTTACAAGAAAATGTTTTCTCCAGTACTCATTTTTATCGTGTGTACACACTTTCTCTACAGCACATCTTGCTTAGGAAATCTGCTCATTTCTAATACCGGTATTTTACAGACCACAGTATGAGAGCTTAGTGTCTGAAAATGTATGTATATCGAAAGAATAGGTGAAAGCCAGCACAATGTATATAATAACTAAGTGACATTACTTGCCCATTCTAATATATTCCTTTTTTTTTTTTAAAGAAAGCTCCCATTTATGGATAGGCTATTTTGCAGTTATAGGGAAAATTTGGTTGCATGACAATTGCGGTACATAATACTTGTGTGTTTTCATGACTTCCATTGTTTCCTTTCAAAAATGGGCTTTACTTGGATTTTTCATTTTGAAGATAATGCAGTGATGTGAGTGGAATGCTGTATTTTCACCTAATTCACTTGTCCGTGTAAATCTAGTTCTTTACTGAGTCGTTCCTTGCATTCTGCTACATAACTGCTAACATTTATATCTGCTGGTGCAATCACTCAAGCACACTGCTGTGTTGTTGCAGTATTTGCAGAGGTATCCCAGTCCCCCATTGTTTTTGTACATGGTTGCTCTCCTTTATTTTAGGCGGACGTGGCCATTTTGGTTGTAGATGCCAGCCGTGGAGAGTTTGAAGCAGGTTTTGAAGCTGGAGGACAGACGCGTGAGCATGCACTGTTGGTCCGCTCTCTTGGTGTAACCCAACTTGCCGTGGTGGTCAATAAAATGGATCAGGTATTTCTGGGCATTTTTTTTTTTTCTTTCTAAGCATGGATGAAAATATTTGTCTTAATTATGTCTTGCTTTGGAAATGCAATTAACATATAGCTCACTTTTTGTTACAGGTTAACTGGCAACAGGACAGATTTCATGAAGTCACCAGTAAACTTGGGAGCTTCTTAAAACAAGCTGGTTTTAAGGTAATATGTTTTGCCTTATTAGTGGTTTAGTTTGGATTGGTGTTTTTCCAAATTTTTCTTAATACAACTAGTTAAAGGAACACTCCAAGCATCATAAGAGCAGCTGGGCTGGCACTCTCTCCACCTTTTGTAATTAAAAAGACTGTTTAGTAGGTCTAGTAACAGTATGACTTCTTACCTAGGTTGCAGGGTTTAGCTCTTTCCCCGAGTGATCAGCTGAAAGCTGCAAACCCTTTTTTTTTTTTTTTTTTGCTAAGAAAGAGCTTACAGCATGAATAAGGTTTAACGCTATCATGAGCACTGTGTGGTGCCCACAATGTGCCAAAGTGACTCTGTAATACTCACATTCTACATAAAAGATGTCAACAGTGTGAACCTGCCGTTAACTTCTGTGCATTCCCTTACTTAAAGGGTTACCCCACTGCCCAAATATATTTAAAAAAAATAATAATTAGATTATAAAAAAAAAAACTTTTTTGTATATATACCCTGCCAAAAAAAATGAATAAGGGATTTTTCTTTGGGGGTATGTCTGCAAACAGCTTGCAAAATGTGCCCTCCATTTGTTCCCTAGAGCAGCTTTCTGTGGCTGTGATGCTGTGACTTTACAGTGCGGCTCAATGAAAAGTTTTTGCGAGGCTAGTGCTCTGGGCAATTGGTGCCTCTTGAATTTAGTTTCAATGCAGGAAGTAACAGGATTGGTTTCTGATTGACAGCCAAAGGGGTGTATCAAGGTAAATTCATAAAAGTGACAATGTCTAATAAAATCTGCACTTTTTCTAAAATGAAAAAAGACACAGCAAGCTAAAGTGCATTAGGTGTTTGGAGTGTTTGATTAAACATGTTCTCCCTACAGCTCTAGTGAGTTAATTTACAGTTCATCCAGTGAGCTCTGTGGATAGTGTGGGCTTTAGGGTCTCCACTGACAGGAAAATATGACTAAGAGGATTCAGAAATGAAACAGGGAAACAATTTTCTGAGTGCCAGTTCTCTTTTTTTAGGTTGCTGTGGTGACTCTATTTTATCAATTCCTAGCCTAAGTTGTCAGGATATGATTGTGGCTTCCACTTGGATGAAATTAGCTCTATATTGGCAAGGGAGCTGGTAAAAAAACATGCACCT
This sequence comes from Pelobates cultripes, assembly GCA_933207985.1. Classification (NCBI taxonomy): domain Eukaryota; kingdom Metazoa; phylum Chordata; class Amphibia; order Anura; family Pelobatidae; genus Pelobates; species Pelobates cultripes. The sequence continues at coordinate 200,726,671 of OW240913.1, read as the reverse complement.
TTAAAATGTGCATCTATAGTAGTATATGGGGAATTGACTTGTTGTGTACACTGAATAAATGAACCCTCTATATTTTATATGGGGCTATATGTTACACAACTATTTGTTAATAAAACAAAAATTGTCTAGGGAAAAGGTGCTTACCTGTAATCTATTGAATAAAATCACAATAATCTGATAACCATCTTTCTGTTTCCATAAAGGAAAGTGATGTATCCTATGTCCCTACGAGTGGTCTTAGTGGAGAAAACATGATCAAGAAGAGTACAATTAGTGAACTCACAAATTGGTATAAGGGACCATGCCTGATTGAACAGATTGGTAAGAAGCCATCATCTGGCTTGCACTGAACACAAAATCTGAATATTTATTGCCCCATACTGTACTATATTCCTAACCCCTTAAGGACCAATGAGATAATTCAGTCATAACACGCCACCCATTAAAGATCCCACTGTATAAATCTGCAAATGCCAACTGCGCAGGATGTTCCATGCTTGCATAGAATCTTTAGGACCAGAATGCTATGATGTGTTGAAATTATTTGTCCTGAAGGGGTTAAATGGAGGTAGATTCATCACTTCAATTTCTGTTTATTGCCTACTAATTTGCATACACGTACTGCATGTGCTTACAAAATTAAAAATAAATTTATGCGAAGTCCATCCTTCAGCAGCCTTTCACTACAAATCCTTTTGTGGACATGCAGTTATATTTAAGAGCACTCGATGGATTTGCAAACATGAAGTTGTGTTGTATTAAACCCTCAACGTTTCGACCTGGAGGTCTTTATACAAGATTATATATATAATTTATTTTATTTTTTTTCACCCCGATTCAGATTCCTTTAAAGCTCCTCAACGTTCTGTGGACAAACCTTTTAGACTATGTGCATCAGATGTCTTCAAGGGTAAGTCAAATGATCCGTCAGGTTGGTGTTGAAAAACTGTTACCTGTTGATTTCAACCATGTCTGTGTAGTCACCTTAATTATTCTAAGGGCTGATTATACTTTTATTTTTTTATTTTTTTGGGGGGGACAAGAGATTTGCATTTTGGCATTATGGAACAGGTGCAATCCACATAGTTTATGCAAAGAGAATTTAGTTAGCTAAATTTGGATTGGAACCTGGTGAAGTTATAATTATACCACATCAATCATCAAGGTGTCACTTTCAATTTAACCATTATTAGATTGTTTGGCTATGTCCACTATATTTATGGTTAATTTAGAAAAATATCATCTGGATCATGGATATGTGGTTTCAGAACAGTTTGGATTATTTAATTAGAGGTATGTTTTATTTAAGATGTAGAGACCTTTTTCATTGACCTTTCATTTTATTTCCTTGTACATCTATTTTCTACAAGGAAAATTGTCTTGTACCTATAGGCATATTTTAGGATCTAATTTCTGGAGCTAGCTCTTTCACTGTCCTGGTGATTAGAGGTATGTTTAATTAGAGGTATGTTTTATTTAAGATGTAGAGACCTTTTTCATTGACCTTTCATTTTATTTCCTTGTACATCTATTTTCTACAAGGAAAATTGTCTTGTACCTATAGGCATATTTTAGGATCTAATTTCTGGAGCTAGCTCTTTCACTGTCCTGGTGATTCTTGAGCTGAATATTACTTCATAAACACGTGTGACTAAAGCAAAATGTCACTTCTGACAAGTTAGGATTTTCTTGAGATGCTACAGTAGCATTTAAAGTTAAAGTGTTAATGTGGTGTATGGTCTCAATCAGTTAATGAACTCTCTTGAGCTTGCTATATGACTTATTCACTGAACATATTTTTTTAACTGTTCTAACAGATCAAGGCTCTGGATTTTGTGTGACTGGTAAAATTGAAGCTGGCTTTGTTCAAGTCGGTGACCGATTGTTTGCCATGCCTCCCAATGAAACCTGCACTATTAAAGGTACGTAGTCTTGCCATATTTCTGGTCTGTCATCGAAGGACTTGTTTTGTCATCTTTCCATTAATGCATCTGTCTGTTTGGGACCAATAATAACTTCTGAAAGTCCTGTCTACGCTTGAAACTGCAGTATGTGTCAAAGTGATACTGACTGTTGAATAATGAATCCAGAATCTTGAAACAAATTTCCTCACAGGTGATTCTGTACGTCTGTCGATGTGAGCTTGCACGCCTGAGAGAGACTTTTCACTTGTTGCATGGGGAGTAAGACGCTTCTCACACTTGTTCTGATTTTGTTTTTCTCACGCTACCGGATGAATCCACATTGTTTTATTACTCATATTTGTCTTTGGTGACTTTGCAACTATTACTAAAGTAATAATGTATAAACAAAGGAGTGTGGCAGGTTTAGTTGTTTGTTGATGTCTGCGAATGAGCAGTTCTATTACCTTTTTTTAAAGTTCTATTTTGTTTTTACAGGTAGAGTATATGGAGTATATGCAGTTCATTGAGGGCTTAAATCAAATACCGTATATATGTTTGTTTTATGTATCAGTTAATTGCTCCATTCTTAAGCATATTTTAGAACTCTAAAAAAAAATATAAAAACAATATTAATACACAATATATACAACATTTAACATAGAACAGGTAAGAAATATATAATCAACTATGACAGGTGCATTCTGTAGAGAAGTAGTGAGGGATCTCTTAAAGTATTTTAGGCCTGGGGAATATTTGAAAGCGTGTGGGAGGTTGATCCATAATTGCGGTGCTCTGTAGGAAAAGCAATTAAAATAGCTCAACACAACAAATGCTTTAAGTGGTTTCCCCAAATTTAACTGAAAATGCAATTTATAATGACTTCTCCAGTCTCAAAATTAATTAACTCCTTCATGGCAATTATCTTTAGTACTTAGAAGAGCACCCTTTTGCTGTTATGACCTGCAGGTTTCCAGTAACAGAAGATGCAAAGCAGCCTCAGTGTATCACTGAGCCACCACAAAGCTTAACTATAGGCAGTGTGTCCTTCAAAATATGCTTCATTCTTCTTTCTCCAGACATACTGCTGTTCCATTGGTCCAAAAGGTTCCAGTTTTGTGTCATCACTCTACAAAACCTCTGTGGCTTATTTATAAGATTTGGTGCATGTTGGACTTTTCTTGTGCTTTTGGGTCAATAGTTGTGTACGTCTTGGAGTTGTGGCATGAAAGCCTTCTGTTTTTAGTACACGGCTTACTGTGCTCACTGAAACCTCAATGCCTGTTGCCACCAAGTCTTGTTGCAGTTCTTTTGCAGTAACTTGAGGGTTTTTCACAACCTGCCTTCTCAGAAATCTGGTTGAAGCTATTGATAGCTTCCTTTTTCTGCCCTGTCCAGGTATTGTAACTACTGTTCCTTGAACTTCGAACTTGCAAACTATGCTTCCAACGGTGTGTCTAGGAATTTTCAGTGCCTTCACTATCTTTTTGTATCCTGTTCCTTGTTTGTGAAGGTCGATGAGTACTTCTCTGCATTTTATGGACCATTTTTCTAACATGTAGTCCAACATGACAATCAACAAACCCCTAGCCAGTTCAGGTATTCAGCGCAAGCACCCCTGGTGCAACTAATGAAGCCCTTGATTAGGTGCATCCGGTATGCTTGAGATAACGCCTGTTTTGCATATTTGTGCTGTTGTGAGGGATTCTTATCAGTGGGTTGAATAATTTTGAGACTGGAGAAGTCATTATAAATTGTATTTACAGTTAAATTTGTGCAAACCACTTATAGCATTCATTGTGTTGAACTTATTTCATTTGCTTTTGTTTGATTTGTTCATTGAAAACAGCTGAAAGCCTGTACATTTTGACAATAAACCTGATTTTCAATAGGAATTTTGATTCCAACTGTGTGTGTGTGTGTGTGTGTGTGTGTGTATATATATATATATGTGTGTGTGTGTGTGTGTATATATATATATATATATATATATATATATATATATATATAAATATTAAATATAGGTATAGAGAGATATTTAATTTTTTACTTCTCATATTTTTCCTATATCACTTGATCTGTGAATAAAATCAACATTTAGTGATTATTTTTACCACAGGTAAAATTCTGAATCCTGAATCAGATGAATATGCTCGACCACTGTGTGTTTCAGTTGGTGTTTGTGATACGATTACTTTTTGGCTTGAAGTTTGGTAATTTGACCGATCACTCTTTGGCACGAATTGCAGTTCAGACTGAAAAGAATCTACTATCATACATACACAGTTACACAATGCCACAAACAAAGTTACATACAAACAAAAACCAGACAACTACACACAAGCACACAGTGCTATATGCATATTACTACACACATTTTCACATTAAATGTTTTTTGCGACCCTCCTTTTGGCATCCCTGTGGTCCAGTATGAACCGGGCAGACAAGGCACAGTGCTACTGCAGGCAATTTTCATCCTGTATGTATTCTCCTTTAAGAATTCTGGAAGGAAGTACTCGAACATCAATTTTTCCCAGCTCTGCCTGCCGAAATTACCACTGGTGCTTGCCACTCTGTTAAAGAAATTTGACATAAATAGGGCAAGTTGGGGAAGAGGGGAATGGCAAAATGCTGCTCCCACCAAGTACCAGTGGCACCATTGGTCCCACTTGAACCCCCGTTTGGGGCAGCTTGTTTGGGTCACATGCCATAAGATGCTAATCCCAGATTTGGGGTTTCTTGTGATACTGAACGTATAACTAGTACGTTACCACTTAGACTGAGTTAACCGCATAGAATTAACAAGAATTAATAAGTGGCTACACATATACACATATCTAGCGCCATCTGTTGGTAATATTTCAAATGTCATTTATACTTACGAAACAAAACGATTTGTAGCCATTGATTTAGCAGAAGTGTTGCAACAATTAAGAAAATATCTGCACCAACACCTATACCCCCAACGTACACTTTAATTTTTCATGACACATTGTCACAATGTGCACAGTTCAATTTTGACTTGTTTGCAATATCGCAAAAATCATGCTTCAGTGAGACCATGTATTTGTCTTTTCTCACACCTCAAAAGTTTGTTTTATGGTTTTGTTGATATGTAAAATAGAAAGTTTATTACCTTAGTTCTTCATTTTTATTTAGCAAAATTCTATTTCAATAATTGTTTCAATTATAAGTTGTGTTAATGGCTGTAAAAGCAGATTCAATGGTAAAGTTCCTGAAAAGCAAAGATTGTTTCTCCCATACCATCCACTTTTTTTTTTTTTTTTTTTATACATGTCAAAAGACTGACACCTGCACATTCTATTTTAAAATAGTTATCGTTTCAACTATAGTGTACATGTTAAACAAAGAGCATTGAGTCAGTGTGTAGATTACATTTTTTTTTTTTTTTTATGTTTAACAGTTTTGATGAATATATAATATATGTTTGTTGCTGGGATAGAAGTAAAAACTGCAAATATGACCTAAGCATCTGTCACCGAATGGAATGCAACTGTGTGGCAGTGCCTAACATGCACACACAGCCTCACGATTTTGGGATGCCATATATAGTTTCTTGGAGTTGTCTGATGTACTCACATCCACAATGGTGGTTGTGCTGTTATAGTCTACAGATTACATTTAACTACCTTTTGTGGATTTATAGGTCCTCCTTATTACTATATTACCCAAAACCATAAGTAAAGCTTGTGACTAGAACGTGCTGCCTCCCTCATTACCAGCATATTAAGTTGTTAAGCTAATTTACCCACAATCCGTCAAACTGCACACATAGTGGACAGAGCAGAACAAATTGGAGGCATCTAGATATTCAGATCTGGGCAAGAAAGAAAAAAAAATATAAATAAAATCAAAGTCAGATACATTAAGATACAAGAGCACGAGGAAAGGCAAAAAGAAAGAAAATCGTGCTATATTAATTATTTAGAAGTGTGTGCTGGAGTTTACAGTGCAGAGAATTAGAAAATACAGCTCTGCAATGCAATGGAGGGAGCATGCATATACATTACTGCAGACTGCGTCTGATAGGGTAGTTCTCCATCCTGGAGCAGCATACAGAACTCTAGGGTAGCAGTGTGCACTCCTGGTAACTATTATCATCTTTGCAATGAGCCAACTGTATTATTATAAATAATAACGATACACTTTAAATATATTAACACATGTCTCTTGCACCCATTTTGTCCCTGAATCCCATTTGTCCAGATCTGCTCATGTTTTCACTATACTAAATGCATGTGTGTCAATGTATCTTATTCATTTTACCTATTTTTTTGCTGATGCGTGCACTTAATGTTAGGTGACAGAATGAACAGCTAGCATACAACATTGTACATTGTGGTGTACTGGGTTTGACATTTCTAGTAATTTGTGTTACATGAAATGGCAAATCATGTGTGAAAAAGATTAAGGAAAGAACTAGTGAATACAATTCTATCTGCAAAAATAAGATTTCTTTTTAGTAACCATTCATACTGAAATTTGGTGATTAATGATTTTTTTTATTTTTATTATTCCACTTTTGCCCTGAGAGCTTAGTTCTTCTTGTTGTTATACCTTCTCAGTGAGCACTTCTGATCTTACTCATTTCCAGGAATCACATTGCATGATGAAGCAGTTGATTGGGCAGCAGCAGGAGATCACGTTAGTCTCACATTAACCGGCATGGATATCATCAAAATCAAGTAAGTGCACAAACAATACCTGACTCATCATCCTTTTCAGAACGTTACCAAAAGGGCGTTGGCTGTGACATTCAAGCGGTTTTTTAGGCAGAGTTGACTGTTACCCAAAGTTGTAATTGATTAATGAAACTGTGTCTGAAACCAAGTCCCAGGTAAACAGGAACATTGAAATTCTTACTTGACAGTTTGTTGCACATGCATGTGCTTCTTGCTGAGCTGACTGATATCAGCTGTCCCCAGAGTGCTACAGTTACAATGCACCATTCCCTGCTCTTAGTTCATTATCATGGTCTCTGGGTTATGTGTTTTGCATACAGGTAATTAGCAAATTGGAAAAAGCCTTTTTACAACCCTTGGTGACCTCATGATAAGTCTGACTTCTCCATGTGTAGGCAAAGCAAGCAACTAGGCTCCCATTTGAATAAGTATGTGGTTTTTACAGATCCTTAAAATATGAAACCAAAACATTGCACCACCCAATTATTGTATATCATGTTTCGGTGCATTTTATAGACTGCAGTATGTATAAAACGCCTTGCCATAGCAAAATTGCTAGTAAAACAAACTGTATATCATTGGATGAATAATGACGGTCATTGTCGTCACTAGCAGGGCCTAAAAGACTTTGACAATGTTGCATTTTCGTCTTAGCAGTTATGAGCCCTTCAAATGACATTCCACGACAATCTTGGGTCCCTAATGACCATTATGTTATGGAGAGTTAATCTCCGTTATCAAGTTAAATATTTTGCATTAGTTCTCTTTGTTGTTGGCCCTCAAATTGTAAATGCCTTGTTCCTGTTACCACAGTGCGCTGGGGTACATAAAATTGAGCTCTAGAATGCACACTGCATCCCTTTCATCCTACCTTGTTTGTAACAAATCAGACTTCCATAGATATCACATATGTTAGAAACTCTTGCTTAGGTGCACTTGGGGATAATAAAACAGCCTGCAATATGTTTATCACTGCATAGCCTTGTATTTTATGGAATTAAATTAAAAGTATCCTAAAATTTGATATAACATAATTCTTGTTCTGTGACATATTGTTATGGTAGTGTACAATGAAAAGAAGGGGATAACTTATGTGATTTTTGCAATCTGGTGGAGGTACATGGAAAAAAAAACCGCAGTGTGCTATTTTGCCAAAGTAGCAAACTTCTGGCACCCTTTAAGTGCTTTGATCTAGATTTAATATGTTTGCAGAAGGCAAAGGTAGAGGAATGAGTGTTCAAATGATCACAGGAAGTCACATCTAACTTTAAAATACCCATTGGTATTCTATTGAGATGGCACAGTACAGAAAGGTTTTACATTATGACTATATTTTGGCATTGCACAAATGATTCAGAATGCTCACAGAAGGAGCAATAGTTAAATATAATAAATAGAGTTAGCTGTGTTAAAAAAAACATCAAGACTAACTTTAAAATACTCAAATTTATGTGGTATCACTTAAAGCAGGGATGCCTAAAAGGTAGAATCCCCCAGATATTTTAAACCTATAGCTTCCGTGATGCTTTGTCATTCTAAAGGCATGCAAAGCATCTTGGAAATTGTAGTTCTACAATATCTGGGGATCTACCTTTTGAGCACCCCTGATTTCAAGGAACAATGTCAATGAAGTTGCTATGGTGTCTGTAGGTTCTGGGTGCTTGAGATATATGCGCAAGAAAGGTACAGTTCATTAAAATGGTTTAAGCCTATCACAGGATCCCAGTGCAAGGCTTCTGTGTTGAAGCTGGGTACTGAGGCAACAATTTAACCCCTTAAAGCAAGTGGACCCAAGCACTACTGTAATAACCTATTATGGTGCCCAATTGTTCCCTTTAATGTTGAAAATAGGTAAATGCGTGCATACCGTTGTATCGCAATTCATAGTTAGGAGTCTAAATAGCAAAGCTGACATATTCATGACACAGCTGTTTCTACAATATGTTTCATTTATTTAACAAAACAAATTCATTTCATCAGTCATGTCAACAGTACATAAATAAGGTTATTTACTAAACACCAAATTGTAGTGAATGGAAATCCAAGTGACAAAATTCAGGAATATATAGAGACTGAGACCATAACGAATACAGATAATTTTTCCAGATCAACTATTTTTGCCTACTGTGACGAACGTCTCTTTGCCTGGATGTTCACCACGGGCTCCTGGAGGAGTGTGGAGGCTTGCCTCCTGCCCACTGACTATGGGCCAAAATTAGAGGGAGAGGATGGGGGGTGAGAGGGAGGGGGGTGATGGTGATTTTATATTGCACTGTATAGATGACTGTTAATCTAGAGTTTAAATTATTAAAAACCTGTTTGTTAATGACATATTCCAAGGTGTATGGCTAACCACTAAAGATCTACTGTTCTTTGTAATACCTGAATACAGTCATCAAAAACCCTATAATTTTATGCACTCAGAGCAATGCATATAATTTGTTTTTATTTTTTATAACCAACTCTGCACACATTGACAGGTGATGGCCAGTTTTTGTTAATGCACATCACCAGTTCCTGGTTGAGAATAATTTTTGACACTTTCAATCGATACTTGAAGAAGTTTTCACTAAGAAATGGTTAAAATAAATTTTGATCTGAGAAGATTTGAAAGTTTGAAGTGCCAATAAATGCAGTGACCGGAGGTTTTCTTTTTCAGTGTTGGCTGTGTATTTTGCTGTCCAAATGAGCCTATAAAAGCATGTACCAGGTTCCGTGCCCGAATTCTCGTCTTTAACTTTGACGTTCCTATTACCCAAGGATTTCCAGTAAGTTGGAATTTGTCAGATTTCTCTTAACCTAAATATACAAGTGTACATTAATCAGTCCATAACAAGCCTTTTTATTCTTATTAATATTTTCTAGACTTACAAGAACTGTTTATTACCTTCCTGATAGATTTTTAGTTGATTTTACAACTATTATAAACAAAGTAAATTAACGAATAGGAAGACCTTGACAGCTTGTAGACTATCAGGGGCCGCAATTGTTATTTATAGAAGTCATCTCCAAGAAAAGTGACGCATTTCAGATACAATTAACGTCTGTATTAATGTGTAAACAACTTCTTCCAGACATATATTCCTTTGTTTATGTTGCAATATAATAGAAAAGTTGTCTTATAAGTCAAATTGTTTATTTTGTTGCAGTTAATGTGAAAAAAAGGTTTTTAAAATAATTTTACTGAATTATGTTTCTCTGCCATACTTTATTTGGCGTTATCTGCACTGTAAAGAAAAGTCACAAATTTTATTCTAACATGTAAAGTCCACGTAGACGTCTTCATATCGATTGTACACATAGAAAGGACATGCCTAGGGTTAGTGATTGCACCATTATGTGTATATGTCTAATGTTTTGAGCAACTTTAATAAAAATGTGATTATTTGCCTATTTCTTTGTTTTGTTTATCTTCTCTTTCTGTCTTTTGTTTAATTATGAATATCAATTATCTTCATTTTTCTCTTTATTACTCATACCATAATTGCTTGTGTCCTTGCCTCTTTTTTTCACCCCACATTATGGGCTTGTATATATTATTAGAGAGGGAATCTTATGTTTTTCCCACTCTTTGGCTCTTTTTTCTTTTTCTTTTGTAAATATCTCTCTCTGTCTTTTTATATTTTTTTGTTCTTGTGTTGTTTTTCTTTTCTTTGTTTCTTTGGATTTTCGCCAAGTTCGTTTTCTCTTTACCTCTTTTTGTCCATATACTTAAGTTTAACATGTTATATTACATGTAATTACTTATTAATTTCAGTTGTCATTATTGCTAATATTAATATACATATTCATGGTACAGTTTGGTTTTCAGTCAGTCATACATGGTGTCTGTATGCATCTTGTTTTGCTTTACACGGCTTCCTTATTTTGTGTGGTTTGCTTCTGATCCCTCACATTTTTTTTTCTTTTTAGACAATAAGAATGATTTTAAAGGTTATCTTTTCTCTAAATGTGAGGGGTTTGAATGCGCCGCACAAGAGACAATTGCTATTTAAAGGGACACTATAGTCACCTAAACAACTCCAGCTTAATTAAGCAGTTTTTGTGTGTAGATCACGCCTCTCGGGTTTCACTGCTCAATTCACAGCCATTTAGGAGTTAAATCACTTTTCTTCTGTTTATGCAGCCCTTGTCACATGTCCCCTGGCTATGATTGACAGAGCCTGCATGAAAAAAAAAACTAGTTTCACTTTCAATCAGATGTAATTTACCTTAACTAATTGTATCTCTTTAAGTTGAACTTTAATCACAAACAGGAGGCTTTTGCAGGGTCTAGCAAGCTATTAACATAGCAGGGGATAAGAAAATCTAAATTAAACAGAACTTGCAATAAAGGAAGGATAAATTGTAGATTACTCTTTACAGGGTGTTTAGGGAGTCTGTACAAGTCGCATGCAGGGAGGTATAACTAGGGTTCATAAACAAAGTTATTTAACTCCTAAATGGCAGAGAATTGAGCAGTAAGACTGCAGGGGAATGAACTGTACAC